>REGM01000008.1:213463-236518 GCA_004194415.1 Aurelia aurita | reverse complement strand
GGGAGTTGAGGCTAAACACAAGCTACATGCCTTATCCAACGCACGCTACAGTTAGGCGAAACGCAATGAAGTCAATGACGGTAGTTGTAGCCACGAGGGTATAGATGACATAAACAATCCCACCTTAATTAGCATTTGGTAGCTGTAATTACGATGTCAATGAGAAGCTGGTTTGCAAATAGGGAGATTTTGGTTTAACCCTATTAACTATGGTTTAACGCCTTGTTGATAGGCCACGAGGTGATTTCGTCGCCTGTTTGAGCAGAAAAACACTAAACGTGGCAGAATGAAATTAACTTCTACTAGACATATCGCCACACCTTTCGGAGAGGTTCTGGAAACTGAACATTGTAGATAAACAATTGGGGCAAAGGTGGCGCAAAGGTGGTACTATGCTTGCTTGGTGTTGTATTTTTGTCTGTTATCACTGGCAAATTATCCACAGAGGTGTAAGACCTGAGTGTTTATGGATGCTCCTTTGAAACTGCTGTGCTGTAGGGCAACCCTCTCAAAAAGGGCTATACAAGACTTTAGTCAACAAAGGGCGAATGGCATAGAATTCCTTCAGCCTGCAGTGGGCTTTTGGGTGTTTAGGCTAAACACATCTAAAACTTGTGGCTGGGAGTCCAGCTGTATCTCCAAAATCGTCGATAGTATGAATAAATGTTTTTTTTTAGATGACTTTTTTTTAGAATAAATGTCAGCTTATACAGTCCCTTTAATCAAACGAAAATGAAATAAAAATAGATTTGGTGGACCCTTATGACTAAAGGTTTACCCTTTTACAGGTTGTCCCAAAATATTTGTGCCCCCTTTGTGTGGCTGCTGTGGAGGAGCTGTAGCTTCAATTGTCCCATATTTATAAAGTTACATAGGATAGGCCTCAACTTAAAGTTAGAGATATTGTTTTGAGTCATTCTGATAAGTGGTTGCTGACTTATGTTGCAAGAAAGGCAAAATAGGTGGTTGCTTCAAAAACAGCACTTACTTTGTTCTCCAGCAATGTAAAATCAAGTAAATTTTGATTTTATATAGGGTTTCTAGCGTTGTATGTATGTTTTTCTACAGTTTTAGAAGCGTTAAAGTGTTGGTTAGTTATAAGACAACATTATTAACTATTTTTCAAATGTAGAAAAATTTCAATTCAACGCTAGAACCAATTCTTTCAAAGTTTACTTGATTTTGACATTGCTAGAGAACAAAGGAAGTGCTGTTTTTGAAGCAACCACTTATTTTGCCTTTCTTGTAACATAAATCAGCAACCATAAACTAGATTGACTCAAACAATGTCTCAAACTCTAAGTTGAAGCCTTTCCCATGCAAGTGTACACAAAACGGGACGATCGAAGTCACAGCTCCTCCACAGCAGCCACACAAACGGGACAAAAATTTTTGGGACACCCGGTATATCAGACTCAATGCTTTGACCAGGTAGAAGCTGTTAGGAATTGATCAGTTTGAAATTGATCTTGATTTCGGTAAGGAGGGACTCATAACATTTCTATGAAATTGTGGGCACCACCTATTCAAAAAGACCAAAAATTGCGGGAGTTTTTGTACACCAACAACGTACGATTTTCACCAGTCCCATATCTTCATGATTTCGCTCGTGTAAATTCGTGACTGTAACTGTAAAGAGTTACACGAAGTATCAATCTGTTTAGTCTGTAATGGCGGAGGGCCTACATTTTTGCTTCGATGCCTGAAATTTTAGACTTGTTAACGAGTATAATTGCAATTCCGAATGGTGGAAAATCAAATGCTTTGTGTTGAGGCAGTCATGGCAGGAATCACGAGGTATGGTCACATCGAGAGGAAGGACCAGAAGACTGCTCGATAAGCTTATCTTCTCAGTGTCCTAAAACTTCCTTCGGACCACATCGAGAAGACATAAGATAAAAACATTTGTAACACGACCTGTGAAAAATTTCTTCTAAAAGATTGTGGATCCAAAAGTGGTTTATTGAAGGCCCTCCTTTTTTCAGAGTTCAATAATCTTATAGCTTAGCAAATTCACTAGCTTAAAAGTAGGCAAACAATGGACAGAAGGTAAATGAACCCTGAATCCACTGCTTCTAGTTCCTCAAAAGACTTCTTTTTGTCTCTCAAGTACAAAAATATTTGGATCAAGAGACTAGAACACCCTTTTATTATATTTAGCAATATTTGCTGATTCCTTATCGAGCAAATTGATGAAACGATATTCGAATGGATGGGGATTTACGATCTCTTTCTGGTTAAGCCTTGAATGCAAAGTTTGTTCAACGGTTTCTGTTTATTTTCCGTGGCCTCTGTTTTGATCTTTTTTTATCTGGCAAACACTGGCACTATGTCCACTTCTTAAACGAGGAGTAAACTGTACAACACGAATATCCTAGCCCCAAAGCCCCCCAAAGCCACTAGTACATTTGTTGATATTGACTCCATCACTTGAAAACTTCCACCATGGGCAACGAGGACACTGGATTGTTGAAAATATGATTGTGTTCTCCCAAATTTTGTGTGATTCTCTTTCTCTTCTTTAGTGCAATTAGACCCTCAACTTTCGAATCGAATAAACCCCCAACAACAACATTATTCCGCCTCCAGGGGAATTTTTGTTTGAGTTCGGTTAGGAGGTAGACTTGCCCCGAGTTTACTTCGTTAACTCAGCCGCTTTTTGTTTTACTTTCTGGCTAAGTTAACGAAATAAACTTGGGGCAAGTCTAGTTGGGAGGCGGAATGTTGTTCTTGGCGGTTTATTCGATTCGAAATCGAGGACCAGAAGTGAAGGAGAAGCATACAATATTTGGGGAAAAGAAACCAAGAAACCAAGAACCTGAAAGGCTAACTTAGGACCTCCAGGGCAGCTCTACCAGACTGTTTCTCGAGTTTGCAATGAAAAGCAGAGAGAAGTGGATAGACCCCATGTCTAACCAAAAAGGTTTTAAAAAGACTTTACAAGCGATGTCCAAACCAATTCAGATAACCAAATGACGTCACATTCATCGTTCTCCTCCACGGTCGTCACGACGTTGCTGAGCAGCTACTTGTGACTTAACTTGACTTTTTATTTTGGTGTCAAAGCCTTGGTTCAAAACAAACATATTTGTTTGTTATTTGTAGATTTATTTGGATTTCTGGATTTAGTTAAGTCATGTGAGTTTTTTTTATAGATTGCTCTTATGTTGTTTTTGGAACAGCGTACCAAAATATTCTTAGGTCAATGGATTGATTGTGTCATTGTACTAGCTATAAATAATTCACTGACTATATATATGGCTGTGCCAAAAAGGCGATGCTTTTGGCCAAGTTCTCATGTTACTTTCCAAATCAAGCATTTCAATCATTCTCCTTTTATCTTTCTAACAGTTGTCTTTTGCTAACTTTTAACCCTTTGAACAGATTGAAAAGTAAAGCTTTCATTGAACTCCTCTAGCTTGCCAATGATGGTAAATCTAAACTTTCGAGATAAATATTTCAGCACCTTAAGCACCAATATTGGCATTGGCAAGTAAGGTATAAAAGTCTAAGTTAGCTATCGAAGAGTATAATCTGCTAACAAGGCCTAAATGTGCTGCTAACACTTACATCTAGTAGCTCTTTTAGGCCTTTTGGCGCCAAGATCTAGCTTGCCGATGATGGTAAATCTAAACTTTCGAGATAATATTTCAACGCCTTTAAAACTAACATTGGCAAGTAAGGTATACAAGTCTAAGTTAGCTATCGAAGAGTATAATCTGCTAACAAGGCCTAAATGTGCTGCTAACACTTACATCTGGTAGCTCTTTTAGGCCTTTTGGCGCCAAATCTGAACTTTCGAGATAATATTTCAACGCCTTTAAAACTAATATTGGCAAGTAATGTATCGAACTTTAAATTATCTATCAAAGAGTATAGTCTATCACATTTTAGATTGATTTAACGATTACCTACAGTGTCCGACTCGATCAAATATGTTGGAAGTTTAGCTAGAGTAAAGAATCACGTGCTAGTTTCGCCATCCACTATATTCTGGAGCCTAGACTGACATTCCAGGCGGAGCAGTTGTCAGTTTTGAAGTTGACAATATTTTGTAAGAATCNTGTGCTGCTAACAATTACATCTAGTAGCTCTTTTAGACCGTTTGGCGCAAGCTCTAGCTTGCCGATGATGGTAAATCTAAACTTTCGAGATAATATCTCAACGCCTTTAAAACTAATATTGGCAAGTAATGTATCGAACTTTAAATTATCTATCAAAGAGTATAGTCTATCACATTTTAGATTGATTTAACGATTACCTACAGTGTCCGACTCGATCAAATATCAAATATGTTGGAAGTTTAGCTAGAGTAAAGAATCACGTGCTAGTTTCGCCATCCACTATATTCTGGAGCCTAGACTGACATTCCAGGCGGAGCAGTTGTCAGTTTTGAAGTTGACAATATTTTGTAAGAATTAGGAAATCCAAAGTAAGGAGTAAAGGTCCTTCTAAGAAAAAGAAAAATGTCAGAAAAAATTTGTATGTTTGGGCATGTTTCGTTTTTGAATAACAGCCATATTTTTATTTACTGATGCCGAATATTTTCCCACGCGATCTTACATGCTCTGTTGTATTGTTTGGCCGGTGCAGCTCATAGAGACAAGCACAGGGTCCAAAATGACTCCAGAAGCAAACACTGGAATGAAATCCTGGATTTGTTACAAGTTTCTCTCAAGCTCATACGATACGGACTCAACAAGTCCACAGAAATCCAAACCAGACAAATAATAAAGCATGCTGTACCTGTTCTTGATGCAAATTCGGAACATAATTAGTTGTTTTTCATAACAGTTGTTTGTATTAATTAGTTAAAGGCTCTTGGGCAACCGGCATGCATTTTGATATTTGGTTTTGTTTTTCGTTGATTTTCATGCGGCATAAATTTAGACCACCTTTACAAATAGGGCTGCAATGCATGCCGGTTGCCCAAGAGCCTTTAAATTTATCAATTTATATTCTGTAGTAAACGCCCCGTTCTGTAGTAAACGCCCCAGACCGACCGGACCGGCTTAGCTTTTTCTGGCTTGTACTAGTACGTTGGCCGAGCCGCAATGAATATGAATTAACTCAGACACTGTATAGCTTACCAAAAATCTGGTTTTGCTCCGCCCAACGGTCAGTACATTTCTTTCTATGGTTTGCCACAACCCCTCACAAACGCACAGGTGGGATCTACTCTGCTAGTGACAGAGATGTGGGAAATGTTTTGAAAGTTGGGGCCCCATCAGCTTGATGGGTATCTGCTACCACCTATTTTGCAGGACGGTAGCTAACTTTAACGGCCTTCACGTTAGACAATTCTACACATTTTGTACCATTGTGTACCACATGGCCATCCTTTAGCCTCTCAAATGTGTATAAGCTAAATACTTTGAGATTCGGATGCAAAAACAAAACTTTTCTTAGCACCATAAGGCCTATCAATTTTACGTTATCATCAGCGTATCCCAAATGAAGGGTAAGTTTAGCACCTTTAGGATACATTGAGAAACCCAAACCATTTTCTCATATATCCACGTCCCTACCAAACTAAAATTGGCAAAACGTCGAAAAGATTTGACGACGTTGCCAGGGCCTTCAAGTTAGAGGAGATAGAAAGAGAGAAAGAAAACGCTGTTCCGTCAAAAGGGCGGTCTTAATTTTTAAAAATGAAGGGGTACTTGTAACTAGCGTCATTGGTCCTAACTTTCTCGCAATGTGCATTCTTTGTCATAGGATGTGAGCAGGCAAGCTAACAACCATTGCATTGGCCAAAACATTGAACTTATTTCTAATGAATGAAAATTCTTTACGTCAAGAAGAAAGAGCAAATTTTGGCACCATCAAGGCGAAGTCTTAGGACAGAGTTAGAGTTTAGGTATATTCATGAATGAAACTTTGAAAGATGCTCATTGCAATGAATGAAGACCTCATGCAGTGTTGGCATAATCATGATGTCATCCTAAAGCAGATTTAGATAAATATATCCCATCTTCATGAATGAAACATGAATCATGAATCATGCACATAGTACTATGAATGAGCAGACATCACATGAGTTCGGAGTTGTATACAGCTTTGCTCACGAGACCACAAGTTATCAATGAAATGCGAAATTCATTCACGTTTTCTCGAACGATGCAGGAAATAAGTTGGATTAGGAAGAGCTAGTATGAATGGCATGAGATTAAATTTTTAATGATTTATAATTCTATGTTAAGTTGAAGGAATAAAAATAATTAGGATTCCTGTGTTTTAGATTATATCTACGTCAACGTGAAGTTGTGAAATGAGGTTCTCCTACCTTCATTACATGTCATTCTACAAGTGGGATTTTTTACCCACAAGCTGATAAGGTGCTGACGTATCGTCTAAGTCTGTAGGCAGTATGACTCGTCAGCCGAAATTATGTGGCTGAGACCAATTCAGTTCAATTCATAGATTCAAACCAAGCGTCAAAGGAAACCTTTGGTGACTCACGGATATTACATTCTCAATTCATAGGCGTATTAGCCGTGTTATTAGCGTTTGAGGCCTAAGTTTCTTACTATAAATAGCAAGTAAACGAGGCTATCCCGCGAACCTGCGATTTTTGCAGAAAACATGGACCTTTGAAGAAAACAAACAATGTAAATGACAACATGTGATGTGTCGGATGCGTATCGGACACGATGCCTCAATGCAAAAACTGAACGATTGCTCAATTGCGTGAATTTCCATTCAATACATATATGGCGTCCCTAATAAAATAAAACATTTTCAATAAGCCGAGAGGCACAGAGGCACCGTGCCTCGACAAGCCTTTTTAGAGGGCCCTATTTCAACTTCTTTAGGGTTAGGGGTCTTTTTCCTCAATCTTTTTTAATTTTAAAAGTGCCCCTCCACCAGTGGCGGATTTAGGGGGGGGGCAAGTGGGGGCAACTGCCCCCCCTTCACGATGAAAACTCAGCTTGGCGCCCCCTTTTCGGCGAGAAGTGCGCCCCTCATCGTGACCCTAATGCAGTCTTTTATGACTGTTTCGAACAAATCAAGGCGTTATTTAGTAGAAAAACCAAAGAATTCTCTTAACCAAGAGTCCAAAAATGTTCGCGCGCCTTCGGCGCGCTTTCTTTCTATTATATTTTTGGCGCCCTCTCCGCATGTTGCCCCCCCTTCAACTTTGGGCTGGATCCGCCCCTGCCCTCCACTTCTAAGCAGTGGCCATTCTGAGGGCTATGCCCCTGCAAGTGAGAACTTCGTCCTACATCCCCTGGTTCAAAGCACTAGCTGATCCCTGCAAGGAGCAAGAAATAGACAGCTTATCTTCTTTTCTGATGATAAATGCTAGCAACAAATTATTTCACCAATTCATGAAGCACGTAGAGAATCAAAGGAAACGTTGGCGACTCACGGATGTAATCTCTCTGCTGAAACTCTCTGTGGCTGAAGTTAAATTCGTAGAACTGGCCATTTGATTGCCAATACTAATGGAAATATATTATAAAAGTAAAGTACATTATAAAAGTCTACTACAGTAAAGTCCCGCCTTTAAGAAACCCACTTTTTTACCTCAGCCTATTGTTCTCCCTTATTTACCCTATTGTTTTCCTATTGTTTTAGCAAAAATTCAGGGTCTGAGTTTCTTATAAAGTGGTTTCTTAAAGGCGGGACTTTACTGTATATAAAAGTCTATTATAGTCACATATGAAAGTCTATTATTGTACCCAGGTGACTCAAAAAATGTCCCCCTGTTTGAAAAATCATTGCAGCAAAAGTAGTTGTGGTAGAATCATAGCGATTCATTTTTCTAATAACTAAAAGATTGAAGTAATTTTTATAATTTTTTGATAATTTTCAAAGCAGTAGTCCCTTGGTAAATTCGAAAGATTTAAAAAATCCGTTTTACAGAACAGCCAAAAAATGGCCTAAAACGCACGATCAAATCTTCCAGGTATTTTGAAATCCATTTGAAATCCTTTCAAGAATTAGCATAACAAATAAAATGATGAACTGAAACTGAGACGGAAACTGATATTAATATTTTATTTATTGCTCTGAAAAAAGAGTATTGAAAATATTAAAACTGACAAGTTGCGTTTCTTTTATTTCGAGATGCCTTTGATCAAGTGTTTTCGGCCATTTTCTGGATGTTCTTCAAAACCAATTTTTTGAATCTTCCGACTTTACCACGGGATTACTGTTTTGAAAATTACTAAACAAATAAGAAAANAAATGTCCCCCTGTTTGAAAAATCATTGCAGCAAAAGTAGTTGTGGTAGAATCATAGCGATTCATTTTTCTAATAACTAAAAGATTGAAGTAATTTTTATAATTTTTTGATAATTTTCAAAGCAGTAGTCCCTTGGTAAATTCGAAAGATTTAAAAAATCCGTTTTACAGAACAGCCAAAAAATGGCCTAAAACGCACGATCAAATCTTCCAGGTATTTTGAAATCCATTTGAAATCCTTTCAAGAATTAGCATAACAAATAAAATGATGAACTGAAACTGAGACGGAAACTGATATTAATATTTTATTTATTGCTCTGAAAAAAGAGTATTGAAAATATTAAAACTGACAAGTTGCGTTTCTTTTATTTCGAGATGCCTTTGATCAAGTGTTTTCGGCCATTTTCTGGATGTTCTTCAAAACCAATTTTTTGAATCTTCCGACTTTACCACGGGATTACTGTTTTGAAAATTACTAAACAAATAAGAAAAATACTTCAATCCTGTAGCTATTAGCAAAATCAGTTTTGGTGATTATAGCGCAAGTAAATTTACTGCAATGATTTTTCGAACAAGGGGACATTTTTTTTAGTCACCCGGTATTTCGCTCTTCAGTTAAATTCAAATTTCGCTCTTCAAGATCTTTCGATTGATTCCCCGACCACAGCAAGATATAACAGTGGGTGAATTTTCTTGACGCCATGCAATCTAGGACCACCTCAAACCAAACTTACGTTTATACATCTAAGTTATCAACTCTTAGAAATGTAGATAAAAAACCATAACTATTTGAATAATTTTCTAATTTTCTTTTCATTGAAATCAATTGATAGCATTCACAGAACAAACCAGTCGATATGGAACTATATGGTTCGAGCCGTAACGTTCGATTTTTCAATCTATCCCCAAAATAGGCCTTGCGGTAATAAATTGTCATTGCAATGTGTCCCAAAAGTGTCTGGTACGATGTCCTTAAACAGTGTCTGGTACGATGTCATCTTACGATGTACGAATGCGCTCTTAGTCTTTCTGGATGAGCTAATGCCGCGAATTCGTAAAATTTCTCAGCTGAATTTCTTTTGCCTTTTGACTTTATTCAAAATTTGGTAATGTTTCTGGGAGTCATGTGATATTAGATCATTACAGAAGTCTCAGTATCGCTCATTGAATTGGACTGTTATCGCGAGAAAATAAAAAAATCAGATAAAAAGATTGAATGAATACAAGGAATCACGTCGTAAGTCTTACGTGATATTAGCCCTTTCACATTAGAAGATGAGCAAATCATCCATTTACTTGTTCGTCTATAAAGAAGATTATTCGAAGACATTTTGTTTGTTTGTCTGCATGCATGAAAAATTCGTCAAAAATCTGTCTCGAAATTCACATTAGACAAACAACTATCAGATGACTTCAAGACGATGATTCGTCTTCTGGTGTGAAAAGAGTTATTGTCTCAAAATTAGCCCTTTCACATTAGAAGATGCGCAAGCAGTCCGGTAGCCTGCGTGCAGACTATACTTTCCACTCCTTCGCAGCGGAAAAGTATAGTCTGCACGCAGGCTAGCAGTCCGGACGTACAAGTCGTCTCTGTCAGTTGTTCGCCTGGTGTGAATTCATGTGGGACTTTTGACGACTTGTCCCTGCAGCAACTCCTTCGTTGAGTAGTGCGACAAGAGCTACTATTTTTCTTTCAGGCCGAAGATGTTCGGTCTTATGAAAGAGTGGATTGCACTGGAGATCACTTAGAAGCCAATCAAACAATCAGTGTATTACTTATCAAGAAAGATTCATCATCTACATCTGTCTATACAAAGGTACGACTATTTACATAATGTCTAAATACAATGTTAATCCTGAAAATCGCGTTGAATAACAGAATCATTTGGTTAATATNTCGCAGCGGAAAAGTATAGTCTGCACGCAGGCTAGCAGTCCGGACGTACAAGTCGTCTCTGTCAGTTGTTCGCCTGGTGTGAATTCATGTGGGACTTTTGACGACTTGTCCCTGCAGCAACTCCTTCGTTGAGTAGTGCGACAAGAGCTACTATTTTTCTTTCAGGCCGAAGATGTTCGGTCTTATGAAAGAGTGGATTGCACTGGAGATCACTTAGAAGCCAATCAAACAATCAGTGTATTACTTATCAAGAAAGATTCATCATCTACATCTGTCTATACAAAGGTACGACTATTTACATAATGTCTAAATACAATGTTAATCCTGAAAATCGCGTTGAATAACAGAATCATTTGGTTAATATTTTTGTCTGACACTGGTCACAGCAAATCGTCAGAGAAGATCTGAAAGAGAAGGAACGAGAATGAACGTTCTTCGTCTATACCTTTGGAACGAAGGGCAAATCACTCTCTAGAAATGTCGTACACTTTCTACGGAAATCCTTCTGTTTTCTCGAGAAATCCCTGAGATCCTCTAGAAATCCGTTTGTTCTCGTAGAAATCTTGTACGCTTTGTAGGTGATACAGCCTCGTTTCAGAATATGTATTCTCGTTGGTTTTCTTTTGACTCTTATCCGAGTATTTTCTGTTGCCAGTGTCAGACGATTTTAAGTGACTAGTGACTTTGAAAGACTTGCGGTGGCCAGTGCAAAAACTGCCACCCATCATATTCAGCAAATGATACTGTTATTTAACGCATTTTTTCAAGTTCCTATACGACAACTACGGGTGGTAGGGAAAATGATTGTTAGGCCCATATCTCAGCTGTTACTAATTCAGGCATGTTGCTCATCGTTAAGCCTATCCTATTTGATAGTAAGCTGCATTAACGTGCAGAGATAAACGAGCAAATATTCAAACAAACAAATTAAAGTTCTATTTTTGCTAACATCGAATAGTCTTAACGATGAACACCATGCCTAAGTCATCTACTGCTGAGATATGGGCCTAAAACCATGTTTCTTACCACCTTTGCTACAACACGAAAACTTTACAAATTCAGATCATCTCTCAACCTGGTTCCGCAGGCCAGTTTCCTACGTCAATACTGGATTCAGCAGCCTCCTTTTGGGCCATGGGAACGAGGTTGGTCATCTCTGAGCAAGTGTATTTAAAAGTTTATCAACAGTGTCTATGCTTTCAGGACTACAAATTGGGTTGACTTGGTCTAAATAGTTTGCAAAGTCTAAAAACGAATCTATACAGTCAATCTCAACTTTGAGTTGTTGTGTTGTATGTGAATAAGAAACCCCTTGCTCTTGTTGTTGCCATCTGTGGTTGTTTCTGCTTTGAGCGTCGTAATGCAGTCTGTCTTGCTGGTAGCTGTGCTGCCGTAAACAGCTGTTTGTTTCTTGGCCTAACATTGTCGTCTATTGTGGAGGAGAATGCCTCGACCTCTTGCAGCCTCGCTTGCTGATAGTCTCGCTCACAGGATAGCCTTACAAGAATATTTTTGCAAGAATATCCTTGCTTGTAATAAGGATTGACCTTGGGCACAGACTGGTTAATTTGGGAAATATACTCTTTGAAGTAGAATTGCTATAGTGTAACGTAGGATCTTTCCTAACCTCGTTTGTTGATAGTCTTCCTAAGGATAGCCTCACTTACAAGAGGCCTTTCTTGAAGATATCCTTGCTTCAAGAATGGCTGCCTCGTTTGCACAAGCAAATTCACGTGAGACAACTTCTAACAGTTCAAATTCGACGTGTTTTGTGCAAAATAAACCCACATTCAGCTGTATGCAATGGTTTGAATGTCACCAAATATAAATTCTGTATCCTAATATTTCAATCTTTCAGCTTCTTTGCTCTTTGTGCAGTTAGATACTGTTACGTCTCGATAATTCCGTCAACGCAATTTAAGAATTTAGGACAGTGCAACTGGCGCCACGAGCCCTCTGTTGCAACTCCTGTCCTGGAAAGGATTTGAAGGTTTGGGAATAAGTAGCCTGTGATGTGTGCGTAATTTGGCAATACTTCGCAATCAAACGCAGTTGTTGTTGATTCGGATGTGCCTATGAAGCCGATGATTTCGAGGAGCTCTGCAAGTGTCTTGCGTAATAGTCACAGCTCAATACCAGCCAAAAATTGTTCAAAAACAGCAGTGCACACTAGAAATTAGCGAATATCTCAAGTCTGTTTAGGCCCTTCGTCTTTATTGATGCATTTCTTTCAGCTTCACTCAATAAAGTTTGACAAGTCTTTCTCGTAATAAGTGGTTCTTTCTGGTAATGTCCATAAATGCCTTGATAATCTCGAAGGAAAGAAACAATCCTTTGATACCTTGATAAAAAATTGACCTCTTCCTTGTGACGACAAGATACTCTAACATTGATGAATTTTTCTTGATCAAAATCTCTCCCAAATAGTTTGGTGATCTCGGAAGACAGTAACTATCCCTCGATGGCTTGGTCTTCTTTCTCCTTTCAGACTTGCCTTTGAAGTTATGAAGGTGAGATGATATGAGCCAAGATTGATAGTACGTCTTTCTAATGACCCTCAGTTCTCTATTAAAATTTACAACAAAAGTTTCGTGACCATTCGATCTTTTATTCTGTCAACAGTCTTCCCGCAGCTAATTTCGTCAGATTTAAGCCTACGCGCTCTGAAGCCAACGGCAGGGTGCGTGGAAACTACACGTTTTGCTTGCGTCTACAACTCTTTGTGTACTTGTATATTTAGTTCCCTCTGGGCCAGATTATGAGTTAATTAGTAATCGCTAATTGTGCGTTTAGATTGGAATTTAGAAATATTGAGCCTTTGCGTAATGAGACAAGGTGTGTCAGAGTTGCCATGTTAATACCATAGCTGCTATTGTTCTATTGTTTATCATGTACTAATGTCAAACCATATATGGTCAAACACAAGTTCTTGCTTCGACAGTGCAAGCTTCTGGAAATCTCTTCAAATAGATTGCAGCTCGTCTTTTAGAAAGCGAGATTCTATTGTCTTTTATGATTGATTCCTTCGATATAAGCAGTTTATCTTATCTAATTGAAAAACACGTGGGTCTGGCACATGCAGCAGATTATTGACAAGTCTATCGTTCACACTGCTTGAAAAGTAAATAAATGTGTGCTAAGAACAAAAAATATTGCATGAGAGTTCTTGCTCAGATGTATCCTGTGCAAATAAAGAGACGAAATCTTGACGATTTAAAATAGCACTCAACAGTTTCGCACAAGATTATATATCTTCTTATATAAGTTTGATAACAATTTCTCTTGGCGTTAGCTTGACTTATTGATTCTTGCTGAAAAAGCAGTTTTTGCTAAGACCTCTATTACTTACTTTCTCTGTGATAATTAGAATTTCTAGTACGAGAACTCACAAGGGCAATATATTCTCGTATCTCTTTTCAACAAGCATCTTTAATTGAATTATCCTCCTTTATATTGTCTTGTACACCTCTTCTGTATTCTGTTCCTATCAATTTGTCTTCTCAATGGAATTGTAAAGAATTTTACCAAACACTTTCTTCTTGTTTTGTACTATCTTCTGTAATCTCTTGACAAGATATCTCTTCTCTAATCAATGAAGTACTTTTGATACGTTCTGGTCGATGATGTGATATTGCAAATAGCTTGCTTGAATGATAACACCACTTTGTAAATATTTGTCAGTAGAGCTTTTCCTGCAACGACTCATAGACTTCTTTACTTCATGAAGAGAGATAAAGCTACATTCATTACTCATTCAGGTCGCAATCAGCAAAAACTTCTGATCAATAACTATAACAAGTTAAAGTTTCTCTTCAACAAACAGATCGTTATCAGGAACCTTCTTCGCAGAGCTTCAAGAAGCAAAAAGGTCGTTCATTTGGTTATAGTTTGCAGCAAAGTAATTCCCCATAAATTATCACACTTCTTCTTTCGAAAGCAAAACCAATAAGCAAAATTCTTCGTTCAAGTAATCTGAGCAGAAATATTTTGCCAGGTAATCAGTTAATCAAATTTCAAAAACAGCATTTTTAGATCTTTCATTTCTTTCTCGGACACAATTTTAAATCCGGTATATCTTTCCTTGCAATCTTCAGCAAAAAACTCTTCACTATTTCAATTCCTTCTTGTACACAAATTTAAATCCTGTTTATCTTTCCTTGCAGTCTCCAGCAAGAAACTCCTTACTCTTCTACTCCTACTCCACACTTGATTACCGATCTAACGAGTGGACTAATAACACCTTGCTTGTGTTACACACTCCTTAAATAATCAAAGAACAATCAAACAATCAACCTCAAGTCCAAAACCATCCGTGCGCCTGGGAGATTCTCAAGATTCTGTAAATAAATAATTAACTGAGTTGAATCTAGTTCCTTGCTTTATGGCCCTAGATCACACACATCGACAGCTAAATAAAGAGCCGCTCACGAGGTGCCTAAATGAAACGGGTGAGGTACTGTTTCAAGTTCATTCCCTTTATACCACCCCCGAGATTCAATTAAAAACCAAACAAAGTCAGCGTGAACCTGCTTCTGACAGGAGGTACATGCAAATCTATGACTTTACTGTCAACCCCCCGGCTGAAGCCTTATTTGCTATGAGATACAATTGTGAAAGTTTCCATATACGGGGGTAAACTTGTGCTGATTGAAGAATCTACTGTCTTCGGGACCGATGTTTACGCACGTGCTTGCTGCCTACCATTCAATTGGTCGCTCGTATTTTCCAAGTCCTATTGCAAAAGGCGCTGTAATATGGAGATGATTTTTCCGGGGGTTAACAGGATAATACAGCGCAACGAGAAAGGCGTTGGCTTCATTAAATCCATTGATATTTCAAGCAGCCTCACGTCCTTGATTTCGCTGATAATTAACAGAATGAAAATATCTAACCAAACCCAAGCCTAAAAGCTGAGTAGGCCTTTTCATCCTTTAATTACAATGGAAGCACCGTTCAGAATATCAGTTGCTTGGTTTCCATTCTTATTTTACGATATCTATAGGGCAAAACAGTTTTTCGTATAGAGGGGCAAAACTGCGGAACAGCCTCTCAGCCGAGTCAAAGCAAACTCCCACCCTCAATCGTTGCAAACAATCCGTCGCATTGCAAAATGTTTGTTTTGTTTTATTTTAAATATATAGCTTTTTTAGTATCTGTAAATAAGGTCTTTAACATGAGGGTTTGATATTGTCTTTTAACATTTAGGTTTCTTATAAATTGAAATTTAGTTTAGCTTTAGTTGTATTTGTATTTTATGGGAGGGCCCCTTGAAAATCAGCACCTTTGCTGGAGGGCTACCCTCCCCCTAGTTAAAAAATTGAAATATGAAATACTGTATGAAAAATATATGAAATAAGAAACGTTAGGAGAAATTTAGCATACTTGTCTGCCGTTCAAGCAATTTATTTCGACGAACGAAAAGATTCGTAGTTGATCGAATTTATAAGATTAAAGGGTCTGTTTCAACCAGCATGCTTCGCGCGTGTCAGCTCTTTGTTGTCACCATTTTCATAAGGCCAACAAAAAGATGACACGCGCCATGCATGCTGGTTGAAACAGACCCTTTAAGTGCAGCTTCTAAGGAAAATAGCAGAGTTGAAAGTTTCTTAAAATTTCATCATCTGAGCATTAAAGGCTTTCAAGGGTTTTTTCAAGTTTCTTTAAATTCTCGCTATATTTTAAAGCTCAAAAACACAGCAATTCAAGCGGTGGAATATAGGGGCCTGGGTAAGCACAACTTATACTTTTACTTACAGAATTTGAAATGATCAAGACTTAAAGCACACGAAGTATAATTTGAACTTCTTTCGTTGGAAAAGGGTTGTATAAAACTTTACGAAGTGTGCTTCTGGCTAGACGGTTGTAAAACAAACTGAAGCAGGTGGCCCCCGTCTTTCATCGTGGCTAGCGCAACAGATGTTTATTAGCGATGCTCAAATTTGCAATACACGCGCATGTAGACAATAGCCCTACGCAGGAGGCTCCTACATCCGTTTACTTTTATCCATAACAGCGTTATTTACGCTTCCCTCCTTTCCTTTTAAAGATACAACAACATTGAAGACCAGCTTAATGAGAGGCAGATGACGTACTCGTATATCGTTGCCTCAGCAACAATATGGCAAGATGGCAGATTTAGCTAGGCTACGCTATTCGCAAAGCAGCTGAACTTTGAGTCAACCTGCTATGAGGCGGGTAAAGCTATTGTAGCGAAGTTTTGTTTGTTGTTGAAGCTGGTCTCTACCACTCTACTTTAACAATTTCAACACATGCTTTATAATCAATCATGCTTTTAAAACACGTTGGTTTTCAAATTGGTTGAGAAAGGGAAATGCTAATAGAAATCGACTGGTATAGAGAGGCCATTAGACTTGCTCCAAGTCTATACGGTGGTCTATCAGCGATCAATAAAACATAATAACTTCTGCGGGGGCGTAAATCGTGACGAGGTTTCCTCCTTCGCAGCGTCCTCGTCACGATTTACGCCCCCGCAGAAGTTATTATGCTTTATTGATCGCTGATAGACCACGGTATAGACTTGGAGCAAGTCTAAGAGGCCATGGACACAGGGACATATTTTCCTATAAATATGCAGGCTCCGTAGCAAAATTTTGCTTGTTTTTAAAGATGGTCTCTAGCACTGTATATATTAATGCATGCTTTATACACATGCTCTTAAACCATGGGTAGTTAGACACCGCAGTTGTAATTAGATTGCTTTCATGATAAGGGTAAGTTCTGTTGTTAAGGAGGTTCTGTTGTTAAAATTTTTTCCTCCGCAGAAGCATATTAGTTACGGTGCTCCTCCATAAAAGCACACATGTAGTGTCTAACCACCCATGCTTAAACCACGTTGGTTTTGAAAACTATATTGAAGAGAGAACCTTGAAAAAGTTAACCGACATTTGGGCTGTTTGATTTGTTTCTCTCCAAACTTGCAAGCTACGTAAAAAAGCTTGTTACATCTATATCTCCAAGGCTATCTTAAAAATTCAGTTTAATTGTTAACAGAAAAAGATTTTACACCTTGCGCTATTCCCATTCTAACTTTTTATCGAGCGCTGTCGCATACTATTTCCGTCGCACCATCGTTAAAGAAAACAGTCGAAACGGCGTGGTCGAGCGATTTCGATAGCAACTGTTTCCTTAGCATGAGCCTGTTATCTTGTAGATCTAACGTTATCTTCATTGCGAGGCCGTGAAACGCGAGGTACATTTATAATGTTATTGAAACGATCGTTGTGTTGTCTTTAGGTTGAAGGTGTGGCCTGTTCGCTGTTAGGGCGCATTTGTTGCGGTTATCGAGCGAAGGAGTGGCTCTGACCTCAGCTGTCATACGAAAGATTCGTTAACTGCAAGATAAAATATCGTGAAAATTTGTGGTAAAGAATAGCATGGTTGTTCATAATTGAGCTTTGGGCTTGTTATATATGAAGAGACACGCTTTATGAGTTTCTCAATTAGTTCGAGAATTGTTTGCATTTTGAGTCCCTCTCATTCGTCTGTACACACAATTCTATATTGTTTTCTGCAGAAACAAGGCAAAGTTTATTCCCCTCTTCTCAATGTACCCAATACAAATTGTCTCTTAAATCGCCCCTTAAATTGCACAAAAAATTGCTCCTTAAACATACGATTACCTTAAATATAGCTTTTTACCAAGATGCATTGCGTTCTTTAATCGAATTCCTATAGAATTGTTGAGGATTTTTAATTAGAACGCAATGCATCTTGGTAAAAAGCTCCCTGCCGCCATCTTTAGTGTTATCGTCTATTGCAGTACAAGTTTTAAAGGGAACTGACTGAGTCAAAAGTTGCTGAAGACAACTCGTGCTAAGAAAACATTTGCCAAACGAGCAAGGGGCCTAAAACAAGGAATAAATTGAGATCTTGAAGTCAGCAAATACATGTATTTTTTATGAAAATACTGCATCTATTTTTCCATCCACAAATAATCTGCTGTCCCCTTTTGCCTGTTGGTACCTTTCATTTCCCCTGCTTGTTCATACCCTGCAAACAACACCTTTCTACAAGGGTTGTAGATTCATGGTGTCTTCTACCCACATTCACATTCTAATAATGATCAAAGCAGATTTAGTCTAAGACTGTCATCATCCTAATAATTACTTCAACGAATAAGCAACTTGCTGTCCTATTACCCATGTCCTATCATTTCAACCACATTGGCCTATCTAAATTATTAAATTCGAAACTCGCGTTTCATTTCCTAAGCTGAAACATAATAAGAAATCTGGTTGCAGATGTATGCGTAGATAATACGGGTATAAAAGCTTTGCTAGGTCACTTTATCCATATTTATCGCACGGCTGTTTCAAAACAAACAAAAGACGTCCACGCGTTAACCGGTCGTTTTTTATTCGGCGTTTTCTATTAATTCAGGCTTGTAGCGCGTGCTCTTACGGTGTCTGGCTGTGGATGCTGAAATCAAAATACGTTAGGCCCATCACTGAAAACATGTCTGAAAAGTAAAGCATGATTAACATTAGGTCGCTGGAGTCGCTGGGACTAACGACGCAAAAGACCCAAAAAGACTGAATGTGAACGGCAAGAACTCAGTCGTTGGTGTCGTCAGGGTCATTGGGGAGCTTATTTTCGCCGTTCACATTCAGTCTTTTGGGTGTTTTGGGACGTTTGTTCCAGCGACCTCAACGACTCCAGCGACTCCAGCGACCTAGTGTGAACAAGGCTTAAGAGGTTTGAAAGGTCTAAAACAACCTCATGAGCATCTCTTGTAAGAATCTAAAAATTTGGCCCAGTAACTGTGAAAGCACTGAAAATTTCTTTAGATTTCTCATTCTAACCGCGGGGGGGGGGGGGGGTTCTTGGCCAAATTTCGGATAGGGGTGTGCCGCCAGCATCTTCAAAATGGTACCGTTGGCTAGACCAATTTTTGTGAAAATGATGCCCTTGGCTAGACTAATTTCTAGACTAAAAGTGCCATAATTCGCCGTTTTCTAGGCACAAATCACCAAAATTTCGCCTTCTCTAGACCAAAATCGCCAAAATTTTGGGTTTCTAGACACAAATTAAGAAAATTTTGCCTTTCCTGAACGAAAATTGCCAAAAATCATACCCTTGCCTTAGACTGGCATAGACTAAAATTGCCAAAAAGCATACCCTTGGCTAGACTAGCAGTCCGAAAAAGTATACCCTTGAGGGCGGCACATCCCCAGGTACCTTTACCATGGAAGAACCCCCCCCCGTGATTCTAACATTTTTATTAAGATTTTCTTGGAAGTTTCCTTGAATGTTCGTTGTTTACATTCGTGGGTATTTACCGTGCCTCCATGAATATTTGACAGCGGATTTTATGAAGTCCATCCTCTGTCTTAATATTACTCAAGTAATAATGCTGATACTGAGTAATACAGAACAAGAAACAAGTGAAAAAAGCTTAGTCCTCTATGCTGAATGTTAAAGTTACTTATAAATTGTATGTTCCAATTCTAAAGTCTCTTAATTTCTGGTGATTTGAGGGTTTCTTATAAAGTATTTGCTGAAAGTTCCAATGAAAAGTACGTAAGCCAGAAAATGGAAAACGATTTTTGATGAGTGTAGAGGAAACTTAGTTTGCCGGCCTTGCTACACCATTATTGCTCGCTACTGTAAAAAGCCTAAATGTGGCCTGCTTTATTGATAGGAAGTTGAGAGTGATTGCAATTTACTTCCTTGTGGATGAATAATGTAGGCAGCCAGCCGCTGCTCTGTTTCCAACTTCTGTAGAAAAGGACATGGGCCTAGCAAATGACAAAAAGCCCGCGAAAATACTTTGCTTATGCCATTTTTTATTGGAAACCAAACTTTGCTATTTTCCTTCGCTTACAAAGCAAGATTTAAGAAGTGTTTTCCAGGCATACCTGCTATCTTTTGAATTCACGTTGCGATTTTCTTGGCTGCAAGTTCCTCCTTCGTTCTGTGACCATAGTTTTCAACAAAAATAACGAAGACATGTTTGAAACATTATCCTTGATAATTTGCTGGTAGGTGCAATAATGGTCATCTTTTAATCTTTGTTGCAGAAAATAAGTGTTGAACGTTGAGATGAAAAAAAGGGCGATGCACTGCTCCAACCAGTGGCGGATTTAGGGGGGGCAAGTGGGGGCAACTGCCCCCCCCTTCACGATGAAAACTCAGCTTGGCGCCCCCTTTTGGCGAGAAATGCGCTCCTCATCATAACCCTACCGCACTCTTTTTTAACTGTTTTGATTAGAATATGGGAGGAAACATACAAATCAAACTAATTTGCTCTTATGTTTGCCTGCATGGAGCGAAATTCACAGTTTACTAGGCAGCTTCAGTGTTCTGCGTAGGATGTTTCTCAGCACGCTGCGAAGGCGCTTGGTACCCATTCTGCCGCAAACTGCGAAGGAGCTTTGAATGTTTAGCGGAGGCTATGAATCCCATGAATGTTTAGACACTTTTCAGAAATCACCTGCCACCTTGTATGAATGGCTGTGAGAACAACTTTCCAAAGTAACTATAGCAACTACAAACATATATTTCCCATAATCAATAATTAAACAATCCAACAATTGATAGAGAAAACAATGGGCCTAGGCGATCATAAAGAAATCTTTTACATCACTATGTTGTGATCGTCCGATGAGTAATAGAATTTGTGAAATGTTTTTATGATTCACACAGCGGAGAATTCTTGTGGGATGTTGGCTTTGCTAATGGTGTGATACATGCTAGCCAAAGCAAAAAGAGGCGTAAGTTTGGAGATTGCATGAAGGAAGGAGGAAAATTGCTAGTTCATATGCAAGAACGAGGACATTATTTGCCACACAAATAGACTCTTGTCTTGGAACTCTCGAAATCGAAACGAGGAAAAATTGCATCATTGCATGGATGGATAGTTATTTATCAAAAGAAAGATTTAAATTGGAAGATTTAAATTTATAAAGCTTCTTTCAAATGGACACAGTAAGCTTGTGGGAAAATAACTGCAAATATACACATTTTGGTCATTTTGGGTTGCTCTGATTGCATTGACACTTGTATTTACAGAAGAAGAAAACTGGCCTAAACAACTGAGTCGTTAAAGTTATTATTGCCGGCATATTGCTTGGTTCTAACTGAAGATATCTAATTCAAAACTACAACAAGCTGGGAGAAATATACGGATTGCAGTCGTAAAGTACGAACGAAGATTCTGCAAGTATTTGCAAGTAAAGATCAAAGTTTTGGATAAATTCATGTCCAGGCCAACGCTATTGATAAAGTGCTTGTATAAATACCAGACATTTTCGCACGAAAAATCTGTCAATATTTAGCATTCCAAAGCATTGACAATTCGAATACCGGTTGTATTGCATAATTTGAAGATACCGGACGCCGTGCGACCGGACAAGTGACCAGCTATATTTCGTGTACCTGATTGTGCAAGTGAGAGGCGATTTCGAAGTCCGGGTGGTCCTGGCAGCTGGCAAGAATTTGGAGAAACTGTTAACAAGAAAAATTGGAATTGATTCGCAACTCTCCTTTTACCGAAAAATAGCAGCTGCTCTATAATCCCTATTTTTGCAGTTTTGAGAAAACAAATCGAGTTTTTAACCAAAAATTATGTTTCTCAGTGAAATCGTCCGTAATTTCGACTCACAATTGAGTCAGGAGCAGACATGGGCGGTTTGCTACATGGCATCGAAGTACCTTGCTGCTCAACGGCGCGAAAATTTGCTGAAGCGGAGAAGCGTTATTTTCCGCATTGACGCAGAGAATATTGAGTTGACTGCTGACGGTAACGTTGCCGCTATGATGCAAGAAGATGCCGCGCGGAGACAAACTGAGAGTGAACTCATTCAGAAAGTAGGCCAACTTCTTTGCCGTTGTCTTGATAGTGGCCTTGACGATGTTTCGCTCATCAACAGTGAAAACTTTGAGTCTGAACTTGCCGAACTTATTTCCGGGATGGTGCTTCAGCAATTTAGCGAGAACGACGAAGGTTACGAGGATGACTTCGCTGATGAAGTATCGACACGAAAAATCGGCCACGCAACGCGAAATTTTCGCAGTTTCGATGAAATATGCAGGTTTTGCGAAGCGAGACTGAAACGTAAAAAAATCATCACAGGCATAGAGCATTATCGAAATGTCGTGAAGGCTCTATACAGAGAAGCCTTTGAACTGAAGATGTTTCTGGATCACGTGAATTCTAGTTTGACGCTGGCGAGTGATGGCCAAGAGGTGCCTAATCTGAAGCCAAGTGTTGCAAGCACCGCGCAAGAATGTGTGTATGAATGGGCTCGATTTTGGTTGCAAGTAATGCATGAGTTACGGCGTGGAGTTCATCTGAAGACGGTCGCCCAGACTAAAGTTTCGCCCTCCGAGTACGAGCTAGCACCTTATGAAATGGTTGTGGATGGAGCTATGGCAACCAGCATTGTGGCGAAACCCCCAGAAAAGAGCAGGCTGCCTGAAAATGCAAGTGATATAATCATGGACTTTATACTATCCAGGCCGGTGGACAAGCGTCGTGTTTCACCTTTTGGCCATGCGGAGGAGCCTCCGCAGTCTGCCTTGGATCAAGATGAAACGACAAATTTTGAGCTGAAAGATATACTGAAAGCTGCAGACTATCTTGAACAGTCAGCTGACATTTTGGAAAAGCCGGACCGACGAAAATCGTTAAAAGTTGAATCACCACTTTGGTCTAAGATTCAGAATTGGGATGCAAGTCAGGAGAGCATTTTGTCGGACGACTTGGGTTTGTCAAACAACAGAGAAGTTGGATTTTGGGACCAAGATTTGTCATTTAAGACAATCGGTAGACTGCATTCAGACTCAAGTGAAGTCAGTTCCAGAAGAAATTCTGACGACTTTGGTCATTCACAAGGGACTGACAAACGCAAGCGGTTGCGACGACGTCGATCTGCCGAACTATCATTTGACAACAACAACGAAGCAGATTTTCATGGGCCTAAATTCGAGTTTGGACTTGAATGACA
>REGM01000008.1:195018-207408 GCA_004194415.1 Aurelia aurita | reverse complement strand
AAAAATTTGTATTCTGAAGATGAAGCACAGTTTGCTTCGAAACGTAAATAACAAAAACATGGCCTAGTCTTAAACAATTTATATTAATATCGGATTTGTCACTATAATTATGGAAATGTCGCTAACTTGAATTCGTCTCTTATTTGGATTTGCCTTGGAATATGAGTTGGAAGGACTGAAATATGAAATGTATAATGATTATCGTCGCAATCCTTGTTCTTCGATTTTTCGTGAAACTACGGTTCCCTGCCAACACTTCAATTTCTTCTTCAGAAGTCGTGACACATGTTTGGCATAACAAGGTTTTGGTACCCCTATTTTCTGTCATACAACAATGACCATAATTTTGGTGTGGTAAAATGTTTATGATAAAAGAATTCTCCACAGTTTTGCTCTTCTTAGACGAAATTGCAAATGCCCGTCAAATGATACGTTGAGGTATGCCCCCGAGCACTAGTTGTCTCACAATTTCTCCATCAGGGACACCAATGCAACATTTTTCCTTGAAAGCTCTGATCCCTAAATAGGTGTCCACTCTTTCACGAAGATTTGGAAACACTACGAAAAAATTTGCGAAAGACAGAAAGAGCCTTTCATGGACCAAGTTTGTTTTAGTTTCCTTCATACAGGAACTTTAAAATCTTTAGGATGAAAACCTTTAGCAAACTGAAGCCCCCATATCTTTATATTGTTATTTGTTAACATTGTTGACCTTACCTGGTTGCCAGACCCACATTAGCCTGATAACCAGACCCTGGTTATCAGGCTAGACCCACATATAACCCAGGGAAAGTGGGTCTTTCTTACTGGGTGGTTGTGGCACCCAGCAGGGTACTCCGACCTTAGCGTTCCCAGTAACTTTGTTACAAAGTGTTCAGTACTGCGGTTGCATGTTTGATATTCTAGATTTTAGGCACTCGATGAGTATATCTAGGTATCATCATAATTATGTGAATAATAGTTATCTACAGTAGTTCTCTTGTTTGAAAGGGTTTGCATTTGTTTACAGTGGTTTAGTGTAAATACGTTGTGAGATTGTAAATATTCTTCTTAACTTTTTTACGTAATAGGAGTAAATTACTCTTAAGTATGAGAACAAAAGCAGTTTTGACTAAAAGGTCTTACATTTCAGTTGACTCACAACATTGAGAAGTGAAAATTAGATGACAATTATGTTCAAGAATAAAGCTAAAAAAGCTCTATTGTGACCATAGTTGGTAGTTTAACTTAATGCATGACAGGAAAAAGATTTGCAGATTTCAGGCCCTTCTTGCCATACATAGAAATCAAATAATAGGCATACCTGATAATGAAAATCTTTCAGGTTGAACTTAGAAGCAAGCTCCATCTCAGCTTTCTTTCTCATCTTTATTATTTCTAACCTTCCTAGCATATAAGCAGTAGCCTGCCCTGGATCACTCATGTATCGAACGATTTCTTTCCTTGCAAAATCTCCGGTATCCCACGTGAAGTCTTCGAACATTTTTCTTGCCCAGGTCCTGAGATTAGAAACACGAATAAAGCATCGATAAAATTGATGTTTGGGGTACAAAATTTGCCGAGTAAATCTTTACATCTCAAGAAATTTTCTTGCCCAATTCCTAACAAATTAGAGCTCTGATGATAAGATAAAACTGGTGTCAGGCGTGGGAAGGCATTTATCAAGAAACTTCTCAGGATTTTTTTATTCAAAGTACAAAAGATTGAGCATCTCTCACACCCAAAAAGAGGTGTTTTTAGGGAGAATTAATGTTTAATGACTACGTCCCTTACTTTCTGTTTTAAAATTCAAGTCAAGGTCTAAGGAAATTGTCAAAGGTTGGATCTTCATGAATGGGCTGTTATTTCTATGAAACAACATTTTAAACTTCTGGTGCAAAACTTGATTAAAGCTAAATCAAAACTGTAATCGCATGTAACGTAAAGCTGATTAGCATGAGGGAAAAGTCGAATTAAAACTGAAGATCGAGTGACTTACATGTTTCTGCCTCTGTAATGCAAACCAGTGTCGACTATCAAACGAACTGCCCTCCATGTCTAAAGGAAATGATAACCGTTATCATATCAATTGATCAACTAATCAACTAATCGAATCAATCAATCAATTACCTAACAAACCAATGTTAAAACTTTTTAGGTCGTCAGCAGCATGTGACACTGCCATAAGAAAGATGACTTCCAGATAGCTCTTTGCAAAATATTTCGAACGCACCTGCCATTTATACATGCCATACTCTTGCAGCATATTATCTTTATAAAGATCAGTGTCATGGGACAGGAGAGGGTTTTCAGCATAAAGCGCCCAGCCTTCAACAAACACTGTGTAACTTTGCTGTTTGTCAAACCAAGATGGTAGACCACCACATTTGTCTCTGAAGTGCTCCTCGGTTCCTGAAAAAGTGGAATTGGTTAATTAACTCTTTCAAACAAATGTCAAGAATTATACAACTCTTTTCTGCAGTGAAACTCTGCAAAAGCGTAACACAAAAAAATTCGGAGTGGTTGTGCTTCAAGGATCAATACTTGGTCCACTGCTTTTCAGTCAAAACTTACACTGATGTTCTATTTAGGCATATCCAGTTCAGGCGCACAATCAGGACATTTTAAGGGTATAGGTTGTATGGTAGGAATGCGGCGTCTGTACGCTCATCAGCACTATAAACTTATTTCAACATGCAACCCCCACAGCCCCCCCCCCCCCTAGATGCGCCCCTGCAGTTGGTACCGATTACACAAGAACGTATAGCATTGGAACGAATGGCAAGAAATCACTCACTGTCAAAACGAGATAATGAACTAAAATTTGTAACTGATTTCCAAAAAAGATAAGATTCTTCATTACAGAGAAATATTCTGTAAAACTTAATTAGGGACATTGTAGCTACTGTTCTTCCACGGATTCGCGATTAGCTCACCTCCAAAAAGTGCCATTTTGGAATTGAGATCGGGCGCGTGCAGTATAATTCCATTCCATTTTGGTATCCTCCCAGCTACATGACAAGGGACTAGAATTAGACGTGTTAAGGAAATTGCAGGTCAACTGGGTATGAAGCTTACTTATCGCTTGCTAGAAAATGGTCAACCTACCTTGATACTGTGTATGATGACCAGGCCTTCCTTCATGTCCTGTGAGTGACCATTCTTGGAACCTCGGTCCATACTTTTCCAAGAAAAATGGCATTCCATATCTTGTCGTGTATGAACATTGTGCATCACTTTTCTGGAAGTACTGCGCACCATTTGAAGGGTTGTAATGTGGTTCCATCTCGATCGGGCAATTTGGAACAGTGTTCATCTCTCCGTTGAAGTGAAATAGCTTGTTAAGCTTTGGGTAGATTATAGACATCACTTTTTCCATGTACTGTCGAGAGAGTGAAATAAAGTAATATTATATCGATTGCGCCAAAAAGCCTTCCATTTTTGACAGGTCACGATACATCGTACACAAGGTCGATTTTTAGACTGATGATATGAGTCAAAGTTTTACTCCATGGAATCGAATTGTGGGGTATGGTTAGGGGGAATGGAGCGAAAACAAGGACTCATGTAATAAGTCTAGTCGATTTTGACGATTGATGATTTGATCTTTAGTCAAAATCCCAAAATAATATACAGCAATTTTTTGTTGATTTTGTGGAGGCCTAATTCCTGAGTAATGAGCGATTCTTTGAAAATCATTGGGTTGGAAACAGCCTAAATCAATCGAAAAACAGGGATCACATCTTCTGCTCCAGACAATGAAATAGGGAAATAGAATAGGGAAATAGAATAGGGAAATTCTTGGAAACAAATTGGGACTTAAGAAGTGGATAGGTTATGACCAGTTGCACGAGCAGTTGTTAATTTAATATCCCATAAAAAATATGTTTTAAAATATGGTTTTTCAAGGAGTTATTTCACACCGTTTAAGTCAAGAGCACAATGATTTTATCATTTTTAAAAACAATTTAATTATTGGTCAAACGGAGAAAAAGGGATTTTAGCGATAGGTATAACAATAGAATTTTGATGATGTTTCAAAGGTGTCTACTTTTTTTGGGACTGGTACACTTAAAGATCCTGTGCTCCCCAAGATCCTTTGCGGTCTTTCCTTCTGTATGTAAGTGATTGTGGCTTAGCAATCCCAAGGTTGTAGTGCCTTTTCAATCTTCAAACGAACGTTGTTATGCCATGATGGCATTATTTTCAGAAATGTCTGTTGTTCCAGTTCAANCAAATTGGGACTTAAGAAGTGGATAGGTTATGACCAGTTGCACGAGCAGTTGTTAATTTAATATCCCATAAAAAATATGTTTTAAAATATGGTTTTTCAAGGAGTTATTTCACACCGTTTAAGTCAAGAGCACAATGATTTTATCATTTTTAAAAACAATTTAATTATTGGTCAAACGGAGAAAAAGGGATTTTAGCGATAGGTATAACAATAGAATTTTGATGATGTTTCAAAGGTGTCTACTTTTTTTGGGACTGGTACACTTAAAGATCCTGTGCTCCCCAAGATCCTTTGCGGTCTTTCCTTCTGTATGTAAGTGATTGTGGCTTAGCAATCCCAAGGTTGTAGTGCCTTTTCAATCTTCAAACGAACGTTGTTATGCCATGATGGCATTATTTTCAGAAATGTCTGTTGTTCCAGTTCAAAAGCGAACTGGAACAATAGACATTTCGGAAAATTATTGAAGGATGAGGAAAGCTTTGTTCTCTGTAGCTACGTATCCTCCCACTATTGTGTGTTAAAATATGTTGTTTTACAGCCATACGATGTTTTGATGGTTCGCGCACATGCAGAGGATCATGGGAGCACATGGTTGGAATTGATAAAGCTGTAGGAAAGAGAGTAATATTAAAGGTTCTTGTTCAACCAGCAGCCATTGCGAGTAGATTTCTTTTGAGGCAGCCATTTTCGCAGACCACAAAACTGACCATTTTCATAAAACAGAGCCCGCAAAGGACCTTGGCTGGATAAGAGCCTTTAAAAAGTGAAGAAATTCAACTTACTCCCGCCCAAATCTGCATGCTTTTATATCTAACAGGACAATATAACTTTGCAGTTGCATGACTGTAGCATGCCTTGTGTGCTGCTGCATTCGATTCATTCTCAGGAAATTTCAATGTTCCATGCCACATGGCATCACTATCCAAGTAATTCTTGAATTTGGTAACGGCATCATTAGTGCTTGTTGCATCTTTCATTATCTTCTTAGCGATCACCAGAGTCTGAAAAGATTTAGAGCAAAAGTAAAGTTATTGGTGTTATACTGTTCCCTTACTATAGATCTATTTTTCATAATTGCAAGCAAACCTTATCAAGAATTTTAGGCCTGTTTTGAAGGATTTTGAGATGAAGCATTGTTATAAAATCACTTGCAATTAAAGAACGAAATGACCGATTTTGACAAACTAAATTTTCTTATCTAAGTTGATATGTTAACTACACAGGTATTATCAGTTTATAGGAATCTGATTGATGGTTTGAGAGCTGCAGGCTTTCGAATGTCTATTTATTTTTCTGACTCACCCGGTATCGCAACCCCAAGTGTTAAAATTATGAAACAAGTTTGCTCCTATCATAAAGATATTATGGGACAGAACTGGCCGTGAAAATCGTAATTGGAAAAATGTACAATCTTTACAAATCCTACGACGATATGAAACAAGGACCACATATNTATCTTCTTAGCGATCACCAGAGTCTGAAAAGATTTAGAGCAAAAGTAAAGTTATTGGTGTTATACTGTTCCCTTACTATAGATCTATTTTTCATAATTGCAAGCAAACCTTATCAAGAATTTTAGGCCTGTTTTGAAGGATTTTGAGATGAAGCATTGTTATAAAATCACTTGCAATTAAAGAACGAAATGACCGATTTTGACAAACTAAATTTTCTTATCTAAGTTGATATGTTAACTACACAGGTATTATCAGTTTATAGGAATCTGATTGATGGTTTGAGAGCTGCAGGCTTTCGAATGTCTATTTATTTTTCTGACTCACCCGGTATCGCAACCCCAAGTGTTAAAATTATGAAACAAGTTTGCTCCTATCATAAAGATATTATGGGACAGAACTGGCCGTGAAAATCGTAATTGGAAAAATGTACAATCTTTACAAATCCTACGACGATATGAAACAAGGAACACATATACTTGCCTGATTATAAAAGATCTTCAGCTGCCTTTCTCCTTCAATGTTGATCATTTCTGGTGAGATATCAGTTGTAGTAAAATAACGAAGCAATTTCTTGTATGTGTCTTTGCCACTCAGTGGTGTGCCGGTGATTGGCATTTTCTTCGTTGTTGCCTCTCCTAAAATATGAATTTGCAGGGTATACTAAATGAAGGAAACCGGATTGAAAAAATCCTAAAGTTTTTGCATTAAACAAAATTGTTTTTAACTTAATAGACGATTACGGAAAAGATGGCATCGTGGGGCATTTGACCAAGATGCATTGCGTTCTATAATGGAATCAACAGTGATTCTATAGAAATTCGATCATCAAACGCAATACATCTTGGTCACTACAAAGTCCCAGTTATCGCAACAACAACAACACTATTTTATACTTTTAGTTGAACTGAATTGCTTATCAATAGCGATAACTACGACTATGTAATCAGTCTAGTTGAAATCACCTTGAAATCATCTTAAAGAACGCCGGTCAACCAGCATCCTTTGCGGTCACGCTTTGCAGAGAATGTTGTCATATTAAAATGGCCGCCGCAGTCGAAAGGCAACAAGCGAAGTGCGCAAAGGATGCTGGTTGATTGGCATTCTTTAAGGACCTTGTAGCTATTCTACAAAAGAGTCTGGATCGAGCCATATTTTCATACATTTTGTAGAAATCTGACGAATTTACGTATGTGCACAACAGTGAGAGAAGCTCTTACGCCACTAAATCGAACCTTCCCAATGAAAATTTATGAAAATATCACTCAATCCAGACTCCTCTTAGACTGATTACGATGAGTTATGAGTCTCAGTAATCGCTCATCAAAACGAGATTTGCACCAAACCGAGACTGCTCATACTGGTAGTTTGAGCGTCCATCAGTCCATCAATAGCGATAGCTACGACTCTGTAATCAGTCTAGACCCCGTCTAGACTCCTCTATAGATTAGCTAAATGTCTATTGGTTAAATTCAAATATGTGCATAAATTATACCTTGTTCCTATTACATATTTTTAACCTATACCTGGTGTTCCATTCACATAAACATACGAAACAGGCAAATTTCCCAAACCACTGCTGAAATCATTCGGCAAGCAATGAACAGAATGGTTGAATTCCAAATAATTTATCAACTTCAATAATGGTTTCCCAACTCCATCTACCAAAGCTTCTTTCACAGAATCTTTGACACTTTTCCCTTTCTCTGCAACCCACGTTGAATTATCTGCAGCGTTTATTTTCGCGTAGAAAGAATCTGCAAGGTATGTCTTCGCAAACCATTCGTTCAGCACTGAAATTGCCTGCTTGCTCGTTCCTATAATCTTATAGGTATTTTTGAATGCATCTAGGCCCGATTTGCAGTCGATCTTGGCCCGAACCATGCCAGCTTTGACGCCCATTTTGATGTTTGCTCTGCGAAAAAATATTTACGCTTGATGTCTAGAAGAAGAAAAATATCCCATCCTTAAAGTCTCACTGCTAACCATGATCCTTTGCGGGCCCAAAGTTGACTTTCATATGATACGAAAGTTGTTTATGGCCTACGTTCTATTTGTTCTGTTTTTCATTCGGGGCGCAAAGGATCATGGTTAGCAATGGGTCTTCAAGTTCGACTCGTGTCTCGCCCAAGCTGTCCTAAGTAAAATAAATTATTGTTTATGACAAACAGTAATCTGTTGGGTTTGAATGAAACTGCCAGACCTTAAAAATCATTTAGTTTCGAAATTTGAGAAATTTTTAAGATGTGAGGGAAATTTTGGGGAAGAACTGTGAAGAAGATTGGCTGTCATTAAAATCTGTATGAACGACAACAACAACAAACTGTAGGCACTTTCAAGAGCAATTTAACACACTACGACCCCCTAGAAAGAACTCCATGGTCACACTAGGGGTCCCATGCCTGGATGCGGCATGCATAGTGGGCCTAAATTAAAATCCTGACAGCCCACTTAAAACAAATAACTGACTGACTGACTGGCACGAAAATTGTTTACCTATTCTGAAAGTTTTTCCATCCTGTACCGCTTGACAGGGTTATGCTAAACTTTAAATTTGGAGGCTGTTTGCGAAATGGGTGATCAGTGCGGTCTGTCCGACACAGATTGATTTCTTAAACTCCTGGGGGGGTACATAACATGTTGATGGTACGGGTATGTGCCGCCCATATGGGTGGGATTTTGGGCCCAAAATTCTCTAAACAAGGGTCATTTTTCGGCAGATTTTCCATTAACAGGGGTCGGTTTGGCTGAAATCGCCAANTCCCATTTTTTTATTAGATTTTTAAAACTTTTCAAATTTTCTGCTGATTTCAGCTCGTTTGGAAGGCCATTCCAAATTTGTGGCCCAATAGACATCAGCCTCTATAGATTAGCTAAATGTCTATTGGTTAATTTCAAATATGTGCATAAATTATACCTTGTTCCTGTTACATATTTTTAACCTATACCTGGTGTTCCATTCACATAAACATACGAAACAGGCAAATTTCCCAAACCACTGCTGAAATCATTTGGCAAGCAATGAACAGAATGATTGAATTCCAAATAATTTATCAACTTCAATAATGGTTTCCCAACTCCATCTACCAAAGCTTCTTTCACAGAATCTTTGACACTTTTCCCTTTCTCTGCAGCCCACGTTGAATTATCTGCAGCGTTTATTTTCGCGTAGAAAGAATCCGCAAGGTATGTCTTCGCAAACCATTCGTTCAGCACTGAAATTGCCTGCTTGCTCGTTCCTATAATCTTATAGGTATTTTTGAATGCATCTAGGCCCGATTTGCAGTCGATTTTTGCCCGAACCATGCCAGCTTTGACGCCCATTTTGATGTTTGCTCTGCGAAAAAATATTTGCGCTTGATGTCAAGAAGAAGAAAAATATCCCATCCTTAAAGTCTCACTGCTAACCATGATCCTTTGCGGGCCCAAAGTTAACTTTGATATGATACGAAAGTTGTTTATGGCCTACGTTCTATTTGTTCTGCTTTTCATTCGGTGCGCAAAGGATCATGGTTAGCAATGGGTCTTAAGTAGAATAAATTATTGTTTATGACAAACAGTAATCAAAAATCTGTTGGGTTTGAATGAAACTGCCAGACCTTAAAAATCATTTAGTTTCGAAATTTGAGAAATTTTTAAGATGTGAGGGAAATTTTGGGGAAGAACTGTGAAGAAGATTGGCTGTCATTAAAATCTGTATGAACGACAACAACAACAAACTGTAGGCACGTTCAAGAGCAATTTAACACACTACGACCCCCTAAAAAGAACTCCATGGTCACACTAGGGGTCCCATGCCTGGATGCGGCATGCATAGTGGGCCTAAATTAAAATCCTGACAGCCCACTTAAAACAAATAACTGACTGACTGACTGACTGACTGGCACGAAAATTGTTTACCTGTTCTGGAAGTTTTTCCATCCTGTACCGCTTGACAGGGTTATGCTAAACTTTAAATTTGGAGGCTGTTTGCGAAATGGGTGATCAGTGCGGTCTGTCCGACACAGATTGATTTCTTAAACTATAGGGAAACATTCAAGTCCCATACATATTACAAATAGCCGAATAGCATACTCTGGTCCTGTGAGACCGAACTGCCCAACAAGAAAAACTACCCAGTTGATATTTTGGCCTTAATTAACAAAAACAACTCCGTGTTGGATGGCAAATGATCAACCATTTTGCAAACAGCCTCGTTGTACTATAGGTTCAATATCCTCAATCTCGCAAAGACCAGTACTTCTAACTGATTTGCCAGGTACATGATGTGTGAGTTACGAAGAAAACTTACATGTAACTATCAACAGTTGCACTATGATCTTTCAGTTTCTTTATAACATGATCAATGTCTTCCTTGGTCTTCAATTTAGTGTACCAGCCAAGGGCATTTACATCGTAGCCAAGGTAACAAATAGTCTGCCAACAGAAGTAGTTAGGGCCTAACATCCAGTCTCCAGCGTAGAAGTTCGATTCGTACGGAGCACCGAATACAGACTGAAGATAGTGCTTCACCTGAAAGTCGAATGAAAATGATAAATTGGGTTGAATTTCACTCATAATAGCGACAATCTAAGGGTGTGTTTGATTGGTAATTCCAAACCTACCAAATTCTGAAAACAGTAGACTTCGCAGAGACGGAAATATATTTCCCAATCAAACACACAAATCTTGAAACGGTAGGTTTCGGATTCACCACCAGGGTTTGCTAATAAAAACGATGAATCTCCCCAAAGTCTGCCAAACCTTCTGCCTTTTGGAGCAGAAGGTTCAGAAGGCCTTCCAAACCTACCAAGCCTACCGTTTTGAGAATTTTGGAGTCAATCAAACACAAATTCCGAGTCTACCAAGTCTACCGTTTTCAGAATTGGTACCAATCAAACACACCCTAAGCTTCAGTTTATGGTCACTATAGAGTCTTTAGCGGGGAGAGGTGGAAATCTGTTAACTGACACTGGTCACACAAACGACGGCAGGTGGGTTTAAACTTCCAGACAGGCCAACAACGACCCTTTAAGCTGAATTCCCACTTGATGCAATTTTTGTACGATGCGGCACGTACGGCAAAGCTGAATTAATCAAACTTTGTCGGATTGCTGTGTTTCATTGTTTTCTGGAATGCGCCAAGGACGAAGCTATAAGTGTCAATTTAGCCTCAGGCCTCCCCTGGCGTTTGTCCTTTGGAACTGAAATAAACTGAAAGGCAGATTAGCGACTGCTGGTTCAACCGTAAAGTGGCATCAGAATAGCAGGAATCCAGCATCAAAGATTGCGGCTAATTCAATGTTAAAACCACAACCTATAGCCACAACATTTTCAAAGAACAGATCAGTTTTGCCTACCGTCGGTCGCTGTGGGCATACTGCAAAGAAAAGCATCATCCGTGCTATCAAAAGTACTCCCCCGCAAAGACTCTTTTTACCTGAGAAATAACTCTGTTTTCCCTTGGCTTCAACCGTTTGGATTCATATTTCTTTCCATTCAACTCTGCTAATAAACCCAAAGCTGCGTCTGTTTTTCGCTTCAGTGCTCCTGGTCGGGGGTCATACGGAAAGAACCTGCAAAATAATCACACGTATGTATATCACATCACCAACCAGGGTATTTTTTAAGGATTTTTGAGTGGTGGGGCATTTTTTCGAAAGGGCCCGCACTCACATACCACCAGAAGCAAAAAATTCTGGTATTGTTGTAACGGCTGAATGGGTTGTTTCACATATAGTTCTTAAAATATATTTATGTAATTAAGGGGTGTTGTTATTTATGTCATTACCTAAGAGAAGTTAGAACCTTAACTTGGGATGAGGAATCGAAATATTTCCGTTTGTTTTCAATTTATTACATTCAGCAAAATGTTCTTGGCATTATCAATTTATCATCATGCCATTTAGATACCAAACAATTTTAGGATTGAGGCTTTAGGCTTCAAGATTTGACACAATTGCGATGTCTCTAAAAAAGGGTTTTGAAAATTGCTTATTAACCAAAGCGAGTTACCACGAGCTAAGTTAACTTTCCGGAAATACTGGGTGTCCCAAAATGATGTATCGGCGTATGCCGAACCGTACAATCATAAATTATGCACCGATTTGACTAAAACACCAAGCATTTTAAAGAAAAAAGGCTAACTTAGATCTGGAATTTTTTCCCACTAAAGTCGAGCATATCGCTCTACGGTTATGGTATGGACAATTTACTAGAAACCTTTCTTTTAAAAATCTTGAGAAAAGCTCAAAATTACAATCAAATTTCGTCTTGTTTTCAGCTTTGATAAGATTGCGTTGCATAAATTATCTTCTTAGGAACTTAAATAAGCAAACAGCCTATATGTATTTACATGCAACAGATACATATTTCTCACTAGGTTTGCTCCTTGAAGGATGAGCATGCCCACTTTGGTTTTTTGAAGATGAAACTTCTGAAAAACGTCGTTAAAATTTGAAGTTCTCTTTTAATTATGTTCAAAAATAGTTCCGAAGCAAAATAACCCGTAACTCTAGAATGGTATGACGGATTATAGTGCAATAAACTTTTACATCTAAGTTAATCTGTCTTCTACAAACTGATTGGTATTCATTCAAATCGGTGCATCATTCATAATAGTACATTTTTGCAAATGCCGATACGTCATTTTGGGACACCCGGTAGTTTTTTTATATACGGTATATATAATGGTATTTCAACGAATGGATAAAATGCTGCAGCTGTTCAAACTTTTTACCAGCATTT
>REGM01000008.1:175623-194114 GCA_004194415.1 Aurelia aurita | reverse complement strand
ACTGTATACCCGTTAAATCTGAATAAGAGTATTTTAAAACGCACTTTTCGCGGATTTGGCACCAAAATAAACTTGGAGCAAAGCGACTTCAAAGCTGCGAAAAAGTCGCAAGGTCAAATAAAATACATCATACCTTTTCTTCAGATGTTCATGCATCTCTTCCGACTTGACATCAGGGTCGTAAGCAACCTGGTTTGGTGTATGCTCAAAATACGCCTTTTGCACTTTCTTCAGAAAGGCTGTGAGGCCAATTCTATCTGCTTCTGGAGAATAGCTGCAAAATTCTTTCAGACTTGTCAGCTTCTTGACGCTGCTACCTGCTGCAGGCTTATTTTCATCTTTCATTTTATTGCGACATGAAATGTCCACAGCTAGGCCGACAATGAGAAAGATCACGCTGACTGCCATAGCTCCAGCTACGATGTAGAAAATGGGAGAAACTTTCTGCCACTTGAAGGACGCCATAGTTCACTTCGAGCTCTTGTTAACTCCGAGCTATTGGTGTGGTTGTTTGCCCTAGTTCTGCTCTACCTGCCACTTCAGTTTCCAAGCTCTGGCTGTTATCTGGTTGTTTGTCCAGGTCTGCTCTGCCTGCCACTTCAGTTTCCCAGGTTTTCAAGCTCTGGCTGTTATCTGGTTGTTTGTCCAGGTCTGCTCTGCCTGCCACTTCAGTTTCCAAGCTCTTGGCTCTTGTTCGTCCTTGTCTGCTCTGCGAAGTCTCGTGGCTTCCTCCTTCACTCGAAAGAGTGTCAAGTTGGCGATGTGAAGTGCACAGCATTCAATAAGATATTAGTGCACAGCCGGAAGTATCATGTGGTCTCTTTTATCTATTTTTTCATCAAATGTTCTGCTTGTTATCGATGATGACGCATATGGGGAGAGCTCACTAGGGAGAAATGTCAGTAGCTGCCACCACGAAACTTCCCATAAAATTTCTATAGAGCAAAAACTCTGGAGTGGGAAATTAAGAGGAAGTTTGGCGCAGCGCAGCTGGTAAAATTTTCTTAAAAATATTTAAAGGTAATGTGTCCATATATAAGGCCAGCGTATACTCAACCTGTCAACATCCATCAAATTCTCGGCAAATGATTGGTTGCTATTCAAACTGATCACATGAATAGAGAAAATTGCTATAATGCGTGATTGAAAAGAAATTTTAATTTATTACATGCGTTGCTCTGGGAGGCCTACTTGTATGGACACATTACCTTTAAAGATACCCAAGTAATCGAGAGTTGAACGTCTTTAACTTCATGTTGCATATTTCTATAACAAGGGTAGATATTGTAACTATAAGATCTGTTTTTTTTAATGACACGCCAGTTAAGAAGCGATTAGCGATCGTGGACAAAGGCAATTCTCTCAAACCACAAATCAAAACAGACGAAGCCGTAGAAGGTGCCATGAAAACAGTATGGCTAACTACCTCGTAGCACACGCGGAAAGGCATTTTTAAGAGAAGACATGAGTATTTGTCGAAAGAAAAAGGACAGATCCAAACATTGACCGCTGCGATTTTATTTACCTAATTCAGTACCTGAAAAGGAGGTATTATAATTCTCGTACATTTAGGGTATAATTTAAGTACTTAATGCTTAGCTTCTGAATTTGATAAACAATATCGCAGCGGCAGATGTTTAGATCTATTCTTATTCTTTCGATATAACATTGATTGAATATCTTACTGACTGGAAGTTTAATCATTAGTAGGCTCATCCTGTACAATAGAGGAAGGAAAATATAAAGCGAAGTTTAGATCAATGGGCAAAAATAAAACGACAAAATAAGTTCAAAGTGAGACGAAATCTAATGCACTCTTAACTTAATAGTCTAGACTACTGGAAGTATATCTCTCATTACATTAAAAGCAACGTTAAAATATTGACATTGATATCTGTCCTATCTCAAAACCACAATTTCTATAGTCTGTCCCAAAAGTCTCGTGACACAAAAATTTTTGCGCGAAAATTTGGCAGTGAAAATTTGACTAAATTGATATCGTATTTAAAAAAAAACAGCGTTAATGCCACAGAGCTTGTTTTCACCTATGCAATGACACCTCGAGTAACAATATCTGATAAATGAAGAATGATAAACGTGCAACATTATTTTTGCGACGCAAATTTTTGTGTAACAAGACTTTTGAGACAGAATTAAAATAAGACTATCAATATACTTTAGGCATACGCAACAAGCTGAAATGAATACACAATGAAATGGAAGCAAGAAAAGTGCTAGATTAAAAACAATGGAAAGTGTTTTGTAACAAGGAGATACGAACAGATTTTGGGCAGTTACTGAATGCTTGTATGGTGTTGTATTTTTTGCAATTACATGGTTTAGAAAGTCTAAAGCAGTTTCTTGGTAATAGTGGTACTCAAGGACATAGCCTATTCTTGCAAAAAATTCCCTTTAAGAGTGCAACAAAACAATGTTCTGAACGGTTCATAACGACCCAAAAAACCACTGTATTTGATCAAATTGAGTAAAGATAAAGTTGCCAACTTCTAAGTTACCCTACTGGCAGGAGGAAAACATTGCAAATGTCTATCTTTCTGTACTACTGGGTGTCTCAAAAAGGTCCGCCTGTTTGAAAAATCACCAAAATTTGATTACATGGCCGATCTTTAATTTTCTTTCTTTGGTTGTAGATCAAAGACCAAATTATTCTCCCAGCTATAGCTAATCTTGTGATTGGTTTTAAAATTAGCAATTTTAGCCCTTTTTAGGGCTGCCTGGTTTTGAAGCATACTGATAAAAGCACTGATGATTACCAGATTAATTTCTTTGTGTATAGTCAGCTTCTAGTTTGGTCATAAATGACAGATAGAAACGCAAAATATCATTGTAGGCTTGAAGGATAATGAAAACTTTCAAAGTAATGGCTATTTGGCAAGATTTACGATGTTCGTTAAAGAGTATAGCTCAGAATAAGGTTTTTCAACCAGTCATCTTATACCTTTTAAATAACGAAAACAAACATTTTATCATCTATAAATATATTTGAATCATTGACAAAGGAGACCAAACATAAATTTTTATGATAGGTTTGATAATCGAGTTTTGCTGATTTTTTAAAACAGGGGTACTTTTTTGGGACACCCGGTACTTCACAAGAGTCATCCAAATGTGAAGAGATTTTTTGTTTTTGGGTATCCGGTATACTGTACTTTTACTCAAACGGTTACTGAGTTTACGTTTTTTTTGTAAACTGAACACATTTCCTACTATGAACTACAACTATTATTAATATACTTTTTCAGGCCTAGGAATATAAACGTTAACTTTATACGGCCCAGAGTTATCTCTCCTCTCTGATTTGATGATAACATCCAGCTTATCAAACATCTGCAGAATCTGCTGCTGCCCATTAAATTCTGTGTCACTCGCCTCATCTTCAAAGTTTGCGTTTGAAACAGCTCCTTTTGGAGTTGCAGAAACGTTCCCTTTCTTGCTACTCGCAGCTTGGCGTGGTGTCGAGGCTTGGCTTGATCTCGAGGCTTGACTTGCTGCGAAAGCTTGGTTTGATCCTGAGGCTTGATTTGATTCCGCAGCAACGTCCTCCTCACTCTTCCAGTACAACGTCATTGTATCCTTCTGGTCTTTGTTTAGCTTCCACTTTTCAACTGGCAACGCATTGCAATAAATACGTTTCACAAAACCTGAGTGCAGCAACAACACATCGATAGCACTGTCCAGCATCCCAACAATAACGGCATTCTCGTTTAGCTCTCCAACTTGCCGGACATAGGCTCCGAAAAACAACTCACTGCTTAACTCCTGTACTTTCTTAGAGGAAGCTTTCTTGTCGTTACAATGCTCTGCACCTTTCTGGAGCTCTTGTACATCACTTTTGACATTACCCCCTTCTTGCAGTGCGGCAGTGAGCATTCTGTGCACCATGACATCTGGATAGCGACGAATTGGTGAAGTGAAATGCGTATACAACGGCACATTCAGGGCATAATGCCTATAATGAACCTCATCTTCAATTGCTCCTGCGCAAAAATACTTCGCAAGCTGCATTGGTTTTGAGCAAAGGGAAACAGCAGCATAATACAATGATTCTTTTTTTTTCAAATCAGAGTTCCTCAATCNTTAACTCCTGTACTTTCTTAGAGGAAGCTTTCTTGTCGTTACAATGCTCTGCACCTTTCTGGAGCTCTTGTACATCACTTTTGACATTACCCCCTTCTTGCAGTGCGGCAGTGAGCATTCTGTGCACCATGACATCTGGATAGCGACGAATTGGTGAAGTGAAATGCGTATACAACGGCACATTCAGGGCATAATGCCTATAATGAACCTCATCTTCAATTGCTCCTGCGCAAAAATACTTCGCAAGCTGCATTGGTTTTGAGCAAAGGGAAACAGCAGCATAATACAATGATTCTTTATTTTTCAAATCAGAGTTCCTCAATCTTTCAAGGGAGTCATGAAGACGTTTCGAGTCCTCCGCATCAAGGCCTACTTCACATCTTTTACACATGTTGATAAGATCTTCTATCATCTTAGGGTTGGGGGATGGATGTCTCCTCAACAGGGCTTTGTCTGGTAATGATCTCATCAAGCGATGTGCTACCGCCATGTTTGCAAGCAGCATGAATTCCTCTACCAAGCGATTGCTGTCTCTTGCAACATAACAACCACACCCATTAGGCATTCCCGTCTCTCTGTCAAGCGTGAACGAGATTTTCGGTTGATTTAACGCAAGAGCTCCTGCATCGAATCGCTTCTTTCTCAGAATCAATGACAGTTGATATAACTGATTAACGATTGCATGGATACTGTTAATACTATGCCCTCCATTGATCTCTGGAAATTGCGTCCAATCAAGTGAATCAGCATTATCACACTCAATCATCTGCTGGGCATGCTCATAGGCTAATTTCGAACAAGAGCGAATCACTGATCGCCCAAACCACTCACTTATGACCTTCCCATCTGGGGTTAAAGTCCAAATGACGCTATATGTTAGCTTATCTTCACCGGGATTCAAGCTGCAAAGATGCTCGCAAAGCAACCTGGGAAGCATGGGCACGACCCTCTGAACGAGATAAACACTTGTGGCTCTGTCAGCAGCAACTTTATCCAAGGCATTCCCCTCCTCAATAAAGAAGCTCACATCTGCGATGTGGACACCTACTTCTAGATTGCCGTCTTCCCTGACTTTACAGGACAACGCATCATCTAGATCACGTGCTGTTGCTGGATCAATAGTGAAAATGCACTCTTCACGGAGATCTCTTCTTTTGGTATACTCTTCCGCTGGCATTCTCCAGGGTAGATCTTGTGGCAAGCATGCTATAGCATCATCAGGAAATTCTGAGAAGTCCACGTTATACTCAGTCAAGAAGCCTTCAGTCTCTGGTTCTATCTCTCCAGCTTCTCCTAACTNACTTGTGGCTCTGTCAGCAGCAACTTTATCCAAGGCATTCCCCTCCTCAATAAAGAAGCTCACATCTGCGATGTGGACACCTACTTCTAGATTGCCGTCTTCCCTGACTTTACAGGACAACGCATCATCTAGATCACGTGCTGTTGCTGGATCAATAGTGAAAATGCACTCTTCACGGAGATCTCTTCTTTTGGTATACTCTTCCGCTGGCATTCTCCAGGGTAGATCTTGTGGCAAGCATGCTATAGCATCATCAGGAAATTCTGAGAAGTCCACGTTATACTCAGTCAAGAAGCCTTCAGTCTCTGGTTCTATCTCTCCAGCTTCTCCTAACTGCCTAATCAGTCTCCCTGAGGCAAGTGCGCACGTGCGCTTCCAGTTGATTACCTCTGCAGTGAATAACACATTTTCAAAGTCTTGTGGCCTCGACACGAACTCTTCTGGGCATTCATTAAGGGGAATCATAACCCTTGGCAAACGGCTGTCTTGTGGGGACATTAAAGCAAAGCCGTAACTATTGTTTCGGAACGGCTTCAACATCCCAGCAACCATACGAGAATGTTTTTCTTCAACGATTCTCACAACTCTCCCCCGTTTTTGAGTTGTCTGCTTTATATTATCCTCAGTAATTTGAACATTATTAAACTCAATAGCTAACTTCCTAGCAATTTCTTCAACCTCCCTCTTGACGGGGGTATCTTCTTCTAAATACTCCACTGCCACAATGTCACCTTGCAGTGCTCTGTTCCTATTATTGACCCCATCGATCAGAATGTCCTTGATTCCGTCTGGTGAGCTAACATATGCATTATTGTAGTTTCTCTGGCTAATTCTGAAGGCACCCTCAATAACTTTGCCTTCCTGTTTACCCTCCTCTACACGAGCAGGAGACCAATACTCATTGCAGTTCATCTTGGGAAGCCCACCTTTACTCGGTGTTGTTTCACTGTGAAAGTTTCTCTTGTGTTGTTGATCGTTTGCTTGCTTTGGAGAAGAATGCGTTGGCTGTGAGTATGCCTTGATGAAGGTTTCAATAGAGGTTTCATTTGTATCTGATGCGGACTGAATACGAGGGCCTGATGCAGACTGAACATGAGGCTTTGCACTTGATGCGGCCTGCACAACATCATTCTTAGGTGTCTGAGCTCCCACTGCTACTTTCCCTCCCTTATTCTTATTTCGATTCCTATTTCTCTTCTTGTCCTTTCTCGCCGATTTACTGGCACCCTGAGCAGTGTTCTGAAGTTCAATTGTCTGACTAAGCTCAATACTTGGTCCAACTACAACTTCTACATTCTCCGTTGATGTTCTTTCGTCTGTCTCAGGCACAACTTTTGTCTTGACTCCCTCGTCCATCTCGACGAAGAACTGACTAGCTAGAGGCAGGCCACTAAAATTGTGTGACTTTTGCAGAAATGCTAACCGTCGCTTTTTGTATGGAAGCACAGATGAATATCTGAGATAACTTACGTGCCTAATGTACCTTCTCTGACTATCCGTTCTTTTCTGAATTCTTGTTATGACTTTCAGATAACATGGCACTTTTCTCAACATTAAGATGTGAAATCTTCCTCTTGAAACTTTGAACTGGAAAGTAAAGAGGGGCATTAGTTCTGTTGAGTTGATTGGTTCCGTGGCGGCGGAGCCATGGAGGTGTATGGGCGTAAATACCCCCCACTTTTCCAAAAATATGGTAGTTTAGCTTTGTCCAAAAATAACATAAAACTACAGGGCAGGGGTAGGTCTGTATTCGATTTTAAATCTCATCTTCTTAGTCACCTACTGCAGCGATGCAATTTGATTACAAAAAAGATGATCTCATCTTTCTGAAACCTTCTAAAAGGGTTGTACGTATCTACATCTAAAAAGGGTGTTTTCCTAAGATCTGAAGGGCATGGCCCTGAAATGTTTTAGAGGTTTCGCCCCTGGACCCCATCACTCTTTACCCCCCCCCCCCTCCATGGTGGATTAAATTAGTTAACTTGGAACAAGATTTACAAGATACTTAGTTTATTGTTCTTAAAAGATTGGTTTCATGTGAGCAACAGTTCAAGAGCAATTTCTTCCATCTGAAAATGGGAGAAGCATTCCTCCAAATGTCACTTGTATCAAATCAATCTGATTCATGTAATGATGAATGTGTCCTTTTGACAACAAAATAATGTGCCTTTTTCAGAACAAAATATGCCAAGTACTGAATCGAAAAATTCAAATATTTCTTAAAGAANAGGGCATGGCCCTGAACCCCATCACTCTTTACCCCCCCCCCCTCCATGGTGGATTAAATTAGTTAACTTGGAACAAGATTTACAAGATACTTAGTTTATTGTTCTTAAAAGATTGGTTTCATGTGAGCAACAGTTCAAGAGCAATTTCTTCCATCTGAAAATGGGAGAAGCATTCCTCCAAATGTCACTTGTATCAAATCAATCTGATTCATGTAATGATGAATGTGTCCTTTTGACAACAAAATAATGTGCCTTTTTCAGAACAAAATATGCCAAGTACTGAATCGAAAATTCAAATATTTCTTAAAGAAATGAAATTATGATAATAAAGAGATGGTGGCAAAAAATGGTGATTTCACAGTAGTAGTTGATAATAACTTGCTTCTTGTTTTCTTTTTACCTCATTTTTTCCATGGCTTTTCAAAATTCAATCATTTTGTTATGCAAGCTTAGCACTTATTTTAAACAGTACTGTGCACTTACATAACAGCATCACATAGTTTGTTTGTCAACTTATTTTACATCAATTATTTACATCTAGCTTACTAGATGTAAATAAGTAACAAGTAACAAGTAACAAATGTACAAAATAAACTAATCTAAAGTGACACAGTGATCCAGATCATGAAAATTAAGGAATAAATTGCAAGTAATGAATTTTTGAAAATGCAAAAAAGACATGATGTACTTCTGGACATCCTGAGGGTTAACATGAAACATAAAGTTTGAAAATTGGACCACTTGAGTGTGGAGAAATGTATTTTTTAAGTTCGCCAAGATTTCACTTGTTTGTTTAACAGTGAGATTTCCAGTACAACTGTCAAAATAACGTCAATTTCAAAATGTCAAACAGTCGAAAGGGGAAAACCAAGGCTGCAAATTGAAAGAGGTTTTGAATGTACGAGTCAAATCGATACTAGATATCCCCCCCTCAGGCTACCCTTAGGCATTTGATCACATATAAGATCCCCAGTCTGCAGAGTGTGGCAACCGCACGCACAAGATTTTTCACAAAAATGTAATGTGCACGCTAATTTTGAACAAGATCTTTTGTTCTCTACTTTAAAAACAAAGGAACCAAAGACCCTGCACACCAACACGCGACTGCTTCATTGGTCTGCATGCACAAGAACTCGTCAAGAACTGCCATCCTCTGCAGACTGGTATGATCCCAGTGGCAGGGAATTAGAACCGAAATGCCCTGCAGTTTCTTAAGCAGTTGCTTATAAAAAATATGTGTATTGTATTGCATGCAGGCAACAAACACAGCAGCAGTTCCTGAATTTGATAGAATTTCATTCATTTCATGGAATTCATTATAATCTAGACTTTCGTTTCCATTACGCAACAAAAAGTTTCTCAAAATTATGCAAACAAAGCGATATTGCCAGTTAACCTTGTGTGACGTTGAGCTTGCTTCTTGGAAAGCCAACCGCCAAAATTTTGGCCTAACTAAATGTCTGCCACTTCTCAAGCTAGAAACCTGACCCATAACAGGCTGATAACTACCATTTTAAAAAAGAAAATACAACACTTTTTGTTACCTTCGACTTTTACGTCCTCTTCGCTTGAAACTTCGTAGACTTTTACATAATTCTTGTCTGTCTTATGCAACTCGTAGCTGTGGAAGGATTCAGAAAAATTGCTACTTAGAATTTAAGTGAAAGAGAGGCAAATTACAGCGCAGCCGCTCGCAAGTATCTATGGAGAAATATTTATTTGAATCCAAAATGTCTGCTAAATTTGCTCAAAGTCTTGTTAAAACATAGTTAATCTTGACACTCACCGGTAAAAAAACTTGCTGGAAGATGTCTTTCAAATAAAGAAAGCAAGATCTCAAGATATATATATCTATATGGGTCTATGATGCTGATGCAACAAAATGCAAAAGGCTGCACAACATTACATTACCGCAACAAAGGAGCAGCAACAACAACTCAAGAAATTACGGAAACCCAGGAAACCTCAATATGAAAGCGAGGTCATTAAAACAGGGTTTTTTTGTCATCTGTTTAGGGAGGTTTGACCGAGAAGAAGTTGTCACATCTGGTGTGCAAAGTTGCGTTTATAAAGCTGTGTGACCTCAAATTCTCTGGATTCGACCGTCAAATGATTGAAGAGACTTTGGATAGCAGCTTTTAATTTCATCTTGAGAGGGCAGGGCGAGGGTTTCAATGAAGAAATATTTAGTTAGGCCCAAAAAAGAGAAGCCAACAAGGAAGTCTTCATCAATCATGAAAAATTGTGGAAGCTACGTTACAAATAGATTTTGTGCATAAACTAACCTACCATTGCCTGCAGATAATCTTCAAATCAATTGTTTGGAAGGCTGCTAGACCTAACTAATAATAAAGAGAAAAGGTAGTGAAAAGGTATATGAAAAATTCACAAGAAAGCAGATGAGAAATTTTTAAAGAAAAGGTAGCTTATATATATAATAGACGATCAGCTGCAACGTCAAACTACAAATACAGATGTATAAATGGACAACAAAACAAATAATGAGGTGGAAAAGAATTTGACTTGTAAAGACTTCTAACGAATCAAGAAAAGTTTTGAGGATAATAAGGCTGAACGTCAACATGGGATTGTTGGGATTCTCTGCGCCGCACACAAATCAAGTCTTTCACTGCTATAAAGAATCTGCAGTTGAGCTTTGTGGATTTGGACAATTATGCTACTATGTATCAGCAACTGCATTGGTTATCTCACTTGTTCCACAAATACACAAGAATTCATACTTGAGATCAACAGTAGGGCTGAGTTCATCATGGGCAACGGCTCTGTTCATTGCTACATTAGTAAACTGTTTCTTCATGTTTGCTATTGCCAGGTTGATATACTTCAAGATAGCCACTCTGATTTGCTGTCTCACTTCGTTTGGACTGCTGTGCCAGTTTTGGATGTACTCAAAGAAAAATGTCTACTTTAAAGCGACGCTTCTTGGTAGTTGCATGGTCGTTTCAATTGCATTGATAACTGTTGAGCTTGCTGTACCCCAACCAGGAGCTGCTGATAAACTTGAATGGCTTGCAATTTCATTATTCTCAATTGACTTACTACCACAGGTACAGAAACGCATTACTATGAGGCTGGGCATGATCATTTCTCTTAGGGGGCCAAACATTTATGACGTCCCTACAAGATTGCCAATTTTCAGACCCCCTTCCACCCTGTCCATAAAAAAGACAATAAATCTATTGTTTAATATAGATCACTGGACCTCCCTCCCCCCTTTGTGTGGATTTCATAGGTTTATGGTCCCTAGAGTGGCAGGGCATGATTCTTTTTGCAGGCATGTCTTGAGTGATGTTATCAAAGAACCACAAACCATAAATAATTGAATTTAGTGCAACTTCAGACAAATTCTTGCCTTCAGATTTACATACTTTGTAAAAATTCATTTTATAAAAGTACAGCACGGGCCTTGCGCACATTAACATGGTTTCCCTGCCTGAGAATTCTTAACAATTTTTTTAGTTTCTTAAGAATTCTTGTTTAAAAAATTTACAGTCTACCATGTGGCTCAAGAACTCTTATCATGATGTGGAGAGTTCTTAAGAATTCTCAATAATTCTTGTCATGTTAATATGCACAAGGCCTATTCTGCAACTAGATACTTCCTACAGTACAGGCCTTGAGTCACAGAAACACAGAATTCTCCAAATGCAGTTAAGAATTCTTGAGAAGTTATGAAGGTTTTGTGGAGCAGTCATGTAATCCTCTGACTTTGCAGTTAGAGCAAGTCAGATGGATGAGTCTCGAGCCCCACCCACACCACATAAGTTTAATGCAAGGGTTCACAGACTCAGTTAGCACTGAGCTACTCCTCGATTCCAGTGCTTGGCATTAAAAACCGCACCTTCAACTTTGCCTTTAGAGTTGTGAAAGGCTGGAAGAATTTGTAAACAATAATTTTTGAGAATTTTCCAAGAATACATCAAAACAGTGTGACTGTACCTGAGGCCTTGTATAGTTTAAACTTTTGGCTAGTCTGCACTTTAGCGGACCAGCTTTCAATATCGGCAAGTTATGTGTCATGGGGTAAGGGTCAGTGATATGTTTTGGAAAGGGGTTTTTAGGGTAAGTAAGGGTTAGTTAGGGCTAGTTAGGGTAAGTTAGGTTTAGTTAGGGTAAGTTAGGGTTAGTTAGGGTGAGGTAGGGTTTAGTTAGGGTTAGTAGGGCATTTGGTCAAGTACGTTCCTGAAAGATATGACATAAAGCTGGTCCGCTAAAGTGCAGTCATCCCAAACTTTTGAGCCTACTAAAGTACACATTTTCTTTTTTTTTAGATCATGATGAACATAATGAATGGGAACACATTGGGTCAATCAAATATAGCAGTTGTCATAACAACAACTGCCAAATCATTCAAATTTGCTGCAATGCAAATCTTGGTGACATCAATCAGGTTTCAATGCATGGCTTACATTGCTGCATTTATTGGTCACATTAACTGCATACAGGTATGTTATTCTGTTGTAGTGGTCTTATGTTCATACGGTACCGGCACAATTTGAAAGCAGAAGAAAATGTAAGGGTAACAGCCACCCTGCATTCTCCCAACAACGAGACTAGAATTTGACATCAAAGAATTGTATTTAGGCATCTAGGGAATTGATCAGCTCTGTTTCAAAAGAATTGAAAAATGTTCCTTTTCATGATTTTTGAGTATCCACATCACCCCATTTTCAAATTGTGCTGGTTTGAGTTTCGTTTTCAAAATTTTCCTTTTTCAAATTATGCCAGCACAACTTTTGCCGGTTTTGTGTGAACAGTGTTGTGTGAACATCTATAACAATGTTGTGCCGTTTTCAAATTTTACTGCATCAGTTGAATGTAGTCTTAGACCATGGAATTTGTTGTAGAAGTGCTCAAGATTTTCCCCTGATAGCAAGCAGTGGAAAATTTATACAAAATTTGAAATTATCCAGTGAGAAAACCAGCTTAGGTGTTAAGCTGGACCATGGGTGTCGGTAGTTATTCCTACAAAATCTTTTTCCTCCCTGTGTCCCTATGCCTGTCAGTCACTCAAATCAGAACACAGGGAATCAAGGAAAACCAGGCACAACAGCAACAACCTTCACAGGCATAGGGACACAGGGAGGAATGGGCATAGGGACACAGGGAGGAAACATTTTTTGTAGGAATAACTACCGCGTTTCTTAACGCCCATGGCTGGACTGTAGCTTAAAACCTAAGGTGGTTTCTCACTGGATAATTAGAAAGTATATGTCCATGGAAGAGAAGCTTTTCTTTGAATATGTGATTCAAATTTAGCGAAAGGACATTTTGTTATTTTGTAGAAAATGGGTGCATTTAAGAAAGCATTTATTTATTGAAAAAAGCAAGTGCCTTACTTTTTGGTCAAAATTGAGGCACGAAAAACCGCTGCTTTTATTGGAAAAAACAAATTAACTGATTTCCTCATATTTTGGTTGAATTTGAGCATCTTGGAAAAAGCAATCCACCATCAGGTTGCAGACTGGTGACAATTTTTTCAGATTGATTTTCCAACTTTGTACTACCATATTTTAGACTGCTTTCACACTGTACCTGCACAATTTGAAAATGACATAAAATTGTTATGGATGGATACGCCTCCCATTCACATGAAAACGGCACATTTTTTGCGGTCATAATTTGAAAACGGCAGAATTTGAAAACGGACCTCTAAACGGCACAATTTGAAAAGGGCGTCGCGTGAACACTCGAAAATGATGAAATGGAATATTTTTCAACGCTTTTGAAACGACGCTGATTGATTCTTTTGACGTAGATAAATTTCTTGATGGTCAAAATCCCCAAGCTCTTTGTCGCAGAGATTGCAAAGAGACTAGTAACGTCGAAGGTTTTATTGTTTTCAAATTGTGCCTGCATCGTGTGAACTAGGGCTGTCCAAATGAAAGATAATAACAATTCGAATATTCGGTGCTAATTTTACCGAATATTCGGCTATTCGGAGAATAGGGGCGTTGCTAGGGTATGTCAAGGAGGGTGGTTCCGACAAATTCGAAATTTCGGTATGTACAAGGAAAAATCCGAAAAATTTCGTCAAGGAAAAATCCTAGTTTTTCGCTAGAATCACGGTAATGTCGTTGCCACCCTTCATCCTCAGCTTTCTAATTTGCAAAATAGATGAACTTTTGTGTTTATTGGGTCACTTTTTTCGTTTTAGTTGATCTGGTATCGAATTCCTCAACCAAGGAAGAAATCAGTTCGCAAATATGGAACCGAAAAGCCCGCTCTTGCAAGCAATGAAGACAGTTACGCTTTTGAGGATAGAAAAGCAAATGGGGACGATGATGGCCTAGATGATGAAGTGTTTAGCAGCCAAGAATCAATAACTTCGCTAAAGCCAGAGAATTACCACCCTACATATCTGGGAAGGCTAAAAAGAATGGCTGCTTGGCAAATCCTGGTGGGTATTTTTGAAATTGCTGCCTTAATAACCCTAACAGGAATAACTAGTAAATATATGAACTCTCGTTGGATTTTCGTTGCCCCCTGTTTAATCATTATTGTCGTTGTGTTTACAACGTTGTACAGAGATTATCGGGAGGGCACTCGTCATTGCTGGGAGAATGCTGTTGATAATATGCAGTATAGACTGTTTGGTGAAAGCACTGTGTGAAGAGCATCAAAAATTAAGAGTCGCCAGTTGATTGATTTGAGTAGAACCAGCCAAGTTGTCAATGGGAAATTTTTGGTAGCAATTTAATTGCGAACGATCAGTAGTAGTTGTTGTTGTTGTTGTTGTTGTTGTTGTTGTTGTTATCTTATTTGAAATCGATAAAATATCTAGCTTTCTGTTTACAAATGTACAAAGAAAACTAATCTAAATCGATTGCAAAAACATAATAGAAATAAATTACAAAATATTAAATGATAAGGAACAATTTTCTTTATATTTATACAAACGCTATACACAATATAAGACGAAACATTCATTTGAATTTGCAGATGTCCTGCATAAATTTAGGCTCTAAAGCAGTTTGAAAATTTCTACACATAGTATCTCCAGGCGGGAATTATTGAATGATCATTATGTAAAAATCTCAAGGCACGTTCTTGTATTTTTCCAATTTTCTGCAAAGACGCAGCTGATGAAAAACACCAAACCAAGGGACAGTAATTAGAATTTGAGTATACAAAACTTTGAACAAGAACTTCCCTTTCTTTGAAACCGATAAACGACTTGAGTCTTTTTAAAACATTGAGCTGTGTTATGTCTTTTCTGCAAAGTTCAGAAATATGTGATTCAAAATTTAGTTTATAGTGGAGCTGAACACCTAGTAGCTCCAACTGACATCTATTTTGAGTTAGACAGTAGACTATTTAAAATCGGAAGCTCGTAAGTGGAATCCGCGAAATTTTGCGTCGAAAATTAGACTTATGATTTTCGGCCTAGTTATCGCTACTACCTTAACTATCACCGCCCCCCTGATCGCTCAAATTAGGACTCATGATTTTACATACACAAAAACTGGACTAATTTTTCGATCCTTTTTGGCTTTCTGTCGCAACAATAACTGCGCAGTATTTTTCGAGTTAAAGTAAAAGATTTTCCACCTCAAGGCTGAACAGAAACATTAATCTTTCTACTCATAATTTGTTTTTCCTATTTTCCAGCATTGGAAACATGAAGACTTACTTAGGCCATTCGCATTGCTATCAAAATGACTATGTAACAGTAAAAAATCTAGTCCGATCACCGTGTCAGTGTGTCTGTGTGATTATGAGTCGTGCTTAGAACATCCGGAATATCTATCCAAGGGCGCCTCCTTGTATGAATTTGATTTATTCGTAGTCCTGTTTTCGTGACATAGTACACGGAGCAATTGCTGTCCTGTTAATCCGTGTATAACATAAGAAAACCAATATTTTCTTTATTTTCTTTACGTACGGTGATATTAAAAAATCGCACTGTCTGACTCCCTGTGGTCATCTCTTATAACAGTTGGTATCGTATTACATCAACACCTGAATTTGAAACCAAAAAAATATTCTTACGTCATCTTACGTCGTCCGGTTTGGACTAAATAAAGGACAACAGGACAGCTATTGCTCTGTGTATTATGTCACGAAAACCGGACTGGGAATAAACCCAATTCATACAAGGTAGGCGCCCTTGGTCTATCAATAGAGATAACTACAATGTTGTAATCAGTCTCTGGTCGAAAATAACGGAGGAGTCTTGTTGACATTAACCAGATTCAGGTTTTCCATTTACGAGTTTTGTAGGCTGCGAGCTGGCTAGTGTTTCTGCTATATATAGAAGTGATATATCTTTTTTTGTAGCAAAGCTACTTTAGATTGGGTTTGGTTAGATCTTTGTATTATTAAGGGTTGTTACGTTGCTTGCGAAGTATTGTTGTAGTGATGCTTGTTGTGTATAACGACGAATGATGTGGGTATTCTTTCCTTTAATAGTGGCTGAAGGGGTGTGGATCAGCGGTCAAGTTCACCCCAATAATCCACCTTTTCAGGGCTCCCCGCGAAGCAGTCACGTGCCCTCGAAATTCGCAAGTCTGATTGGTTTGGACAAAGTTTGGACACATATTGACCAATCAATTTCCTTGATTCACACAGCACGCGACACGTTGAGGGGGTCCCTGCAAGGTAGATTTCATAAATAATAGGAAAATAGATCCTCAAGGTTGGGTCCTCGATTGTTTGCTTGAAGTCTGCCTCAAACTTTGTGACCTTCCGCCGCCCCTGTCTTTTAATGGCGAACTAGCCAACCAGTCCATTGTCACTTTGCCAGTAGATCTCCTTCGAAATCTGGTCAAGAGCCCTCGGCTTATCTGCTCAAAAGAAGCTAAAAGCAATTTCATTTCTAGGTCACTGGTGTTTATTTCATACTCTCTCAATTTATCATTCAATTAAAAACGCCTTTTGGTATTTGCCTTGTTTAAATCCTTCTAGCAATGTTTGAAAACACCCTTTCTGGTATCCCTTGAATAAGGTTTTTTCAAAGAAACCATAGTTATAAGTAACTAGTAATAGGATGGCCGAAAATTAGAGAAACTCTTGTACTATGTATGAGAAATGCTAATAAACTTTTATAAGGTACCTTCAAGGATAGTATGGTAAAGATGTTGATAATAATAATAATATAATAAGTAAGCTAAATCCCCATTTCGGAGCAGTACCCACTAACTGGGTATCACAAGCTGGTGCTTGGGGTTCAGCCAAAACATTATTTATTTTTCTATTTCATCCCTGGGTATTAGGAATTTTTGTAGGGTTTTGTTGATGCTTTTTAGAACTTCGGACTTATTTGTAGCTAAACAAGTTTTTTCCATCTTGGGTTTGTGANAAGGTAGATTTCATAAATAATAGGAAAATAGATCCTCAAGGTTGGGTCCTCGATTGTTTGCTTGAAGTCTGCCTCAAACTTTGTGACCTTCCGCCGCCCCTGTCTTTTAATGGCGAACTAGCCAACCAGTCCATTGTCACTTTGCCAGTAGATCTCCTTCGAAATCTGGTCAAGAGCCCTCGGCTTATCTGCTCAAAAGAAGCTAAAAGCAATTTCATTTCTAGGTCACTGGTGTTTATTTCATACTCTCTCAATTTATCAATCAATTAAAAACGCCTTTTGGTATTTGCCTTGTTTAAATCCTTCTAGCAATGTTTGAAAACACCCTTTCTGGTATCCCTTGAATAAGGTTTTTTGAAAGAAACCATAGTTTATAAGTAACTAGTACTAGGGTGGCCGAAAATTAGAGAAACTCTTGTACTAATGCTAATAAACTTTTATAAGGTACCTTCAAGGATAGTATGGTAAAGATATTGATGACAGCTGAGAAAAGGTCAAGGTAGGGTCTGGGGGGGGGTACATAACATATTGAGAGTACGGGTATATGGGTGGGGTTTTTGGGCTGAAAATTCTCTAACCAAAGGTCATTTTTTAGCAGATTTTCCTTAGACATGGGTCGGTTTGGCTGAAATCGGCAAAAAATCGTTAAAAATGGGTAGTTTTCCGCCAAAATTCATCATAAAAGTGGGTACTAAGGCGAATTTTGGCAATTAGAAGAGGGTGGCTTTCTGAAAACTGGGCGGCAGATCCCCGTAAATCCACAAGTCGTGTACCCCCCCCCCCTAGGGTAGGATCATCTTTTTCACTGTTTTTTGTGAGTCCCTGTTGAGCAAGGTTTACTGCAGAGATGCAAGGGACTTGAGTAATCAGTCTAGTCCTGCTCCTGTTAGTCGTATTGAAGATCATGGTAGGCCCTATCAGAACTCCTATTTCAGTCAGTTTTGGTGGAAAAACATTCCACATCGAAATATTTACTCCATAGTTTCCAGAAATAGATACTCGACAGTGCCTAAGTTCTGCAGATTGTAATTTGAGTAAGATTTTGCTTGGTTTGAAATTAGAATTTATTTTGTGGCAAAACGTATTGTGTTGTAGCTTTAAATTGTAAATGGGGTTTGACCTCGGTTTGGTATCAGGGTAAACTATTTTTCTTACGATTAAAATTCGCATGACGTCGAATTCTTTCAAAATCTTCAATGTTGATGAATTACCCCCGTATTTTTTGTACAGTTCTTAGAGCAAATGTTTACCGCTGTTTGGTATAATTCTATATCTATTTTTTTGCCGGGTGAGTCAGAAGCAAGTTTCGACGTTAGTAAAATCCGCTAAAGCATATAGCCTTACTTTTTGCCCAAAATAAGGATTTTCAAAATCGGCCTATTTTTCCGAAAAGCAAAGCCTATAGCCTTAATTTCTGCCCAAAAATAGGGATTTTGGAAAAGGGCCTTTTTTCGGGAAAAAGCAAAGGGTATAGCCTTACTTTTTGCCCAAAAATAGGGATTTTGGAAAAGGGCCTTTTTTTGCAAAAAATCAAAGGGTATAG
>REGM01000008.1:152916-169363 GCA_004194415.1 Aurelia aurita | reverse complement strand
AGGATTTTCAAAAAGGACCAATTTTCGCGAAAAAGCAAAGGGTATAGCCTTACTTTTTGGCTAGACATCAGGATTTTTGAAAAGGACCAATTTTCGTGAAAAACCAAAGGGTATAGCCTTACTTTTTGACTAAAAATAAGGATTTTCAAAAAGGACCAATTTTCGCGAAAGGCGAAGGGTATATATAGCCTTACTTTTTGGCTAGAAATCAGGATTTTTGAAAAGGACCCATTTTCGTGAAAAACCAAAGGGTATAGCCTTACTTTTGGACCACAAATAAGGATTTTCAAAGACGACCAATTTTCGCGAAAATGCAAAGGGTATAGCCTTACTTTTTGACCAAAAATAAGGATTTTCAAAGAGGACCAATTTTTCACGAAAATGCAAAAGGTATAGCCCTACTTTTTGACCCAAAATAAGGATTTTCGAAAAGGACCAATTTTTGCAAAAAACCAAAGGGTATAGCCCTACCTTTTGGCTACAAATCAGGATTTTCGAAAAGGACCAATTTTCGCGAAAAAGCAAAGGGTATAGCCTTACTTTTTGACCAAAAGTAAGGATTTTCGAAAAGGACCAATTTTTGCAAAAAAGCAAAGGGTATAGCCCTACCTTTTGGCTAGAAATCAGGATTTTCGAAAAGGACCAATTTTCTCGAAAAAGCAAAGGGTATAGCCCTCCTTTTTGGCTAGAAATAAGAATTTTCAAAAAGGACCAATTTTCGCGAAAAAGCAAAGGGTATAGCCTCAACCTCTACTATTTGTACGAACCTCTTCTATGAGACTGATTCCTTCATTTTGGTTTGCAAGACTTTGTTTCATTTCTTCATAATTGCTCTTCTTGTCTTCCTGTAGATTTAAAACAACAAATCACACAAATATTTTTGATAGTTGAAAATCACTCTTAAATATAGCTGTAAGCAGGCAGGGAGGAGGTAGGGAGGGGAGGCCAAAGCTTGATTTCATTCTTCAGTTTCATCAATGACCCTACACTACTGAATGACCCATGAAAAAGTTTCTAAATTAGATTCGACACTATTGAAAGAATATGAATCATGTGAGTGAATTCGTCAGCCATAAACAGTAAAAAAAGAAAGATTTAAAAATTTGAAACTTACGGAAAATTTGTTGTCATCCCAGAAATCAAAGTAGCCAGAAAACATAAGTGGTTCATAGCCCTGCTTGATCACTAGCATGTCGGTATCATCAACTTTACGACCACTGGGGTCAGTTAGCACGTATTCCTGTGGGAGAAGTAATTTACAATCAACATAAGCTACCTTAGTTCAGAATTGAAGGGATACTTGTCGAATTTTACTGAGCAATAATATCAAAGGCCCTCGAAATCTAGTTGGCCAGGATTTCTCCAGTGAAGCTACTGTCAGGTGGACCTTTCCATCTGATTGTTCATAGGACGTTGCTTTGCAAAGAGGGGCAAGGTGTTGACTCTAGTTAGTAAATGAACTTCAATCAATCCTATTTTCTACGTGGTTCCCAGGTCCGAAAGCAATAGCTGGCTGGGGGGGGGCACTATCAACCTCGTCCCCAGGGCCTTTTGTCATCTCCGTCCCAATACGACAAAAGGCCCTGGGGACGAAGCTGGGGCAATCTAAGCTCTAAGTTGAAATATTTTCTATTCAAAAATTTAATAACGGGAAAATTGGATTCATGGCTCCTTCGCAGTAGCCGCCTAAACAGCGAACAAGTTTTTGGGACACCCTGTTTACTTCTAATTTGCAATCTTCTCTTAGCTTAGTAAAGGTGAGAGCAGCTTTCTTTTCTTTCGCATTTGAGTCTTTCCAAACTCAAACAAGAACTTGGTCGTAAATGGTAATCACAAGAACTCTTTCTACACAATAAAATAATGGAGCCTTAAACTTCAACATCAACTACATTTCAAATTTGCGATTATTCCCTTACCTTAGCAAAGTTGAAAGCAGCCTTCTTTTCTTTCGCATTTGCATCGTTTCCAACCCAAACAAGAACTTGGTCATATGAATCCAAAATCATGATGTCATCTTCCTCGAGATCATCTTGAGTGAAATTATGCAGCTCTTCAACTTGAAATCGTCCGGTTGCATTTGAACAATGAAATAATCTCGGTGGAAAGTCATTCTCTTCGTACTGCAAAGCAAAAGAAATTTACCGTAAAAGCTCTATTAAGCCCCTGGGGGACTTATTTTATTTCAGAGACTCAAGAGGGGGGCCTAAAAGAGAGGGGGCTTATTAGAGAGGGGGGTCACAAAGTCAAATGACAAGGCTATAAACGATAGTTTTTGAACACTTTTATGAGTCAAATACACAAATTCAATGCAGTTTTAATCCTATATCATATCAAAATTAACATCCAAATTTGTTTTAGCTAATAAACGGAAAATATTTGGTATCCTCTCGAATTGATATAAGTGGGAGGCTTAGTAGAGAGGGGTTATTTTATACCAACGTCACTCGTCGGATCCGAAGATGCTTGCGATCAAGTGAGAATAAAATGATATGAAGGCAGAAACACCGCAACGCAACTGAAGCAACAGCTAATGTTTTTGCATTTATACATATTTGCTGTCGTTTTTCGTTGCGTTGCGGTGTTCCTGCATATAAAGTATTGCAGATAACATACCATAAGTCTTCCACCACTTGCATAATCAGTCTTGCCCCCGAGAGCCCCCCAAAAATCTTCTGGTTCTTTTCCCTCCATAACAATAGTAAAATCATCCTTGAATCTTGGTGCAACAATTCCTGCTACTTCTTTAGCTAATTCGCGTTCATCGCCACTGCAACCTTTTCCGTACCATAAATAGCCTTTTCTCGTTGAGACGAGGACGAAGACGTCATTTGAATTTAGTGACTCTGCTTCAGGATCGACCTGTAACGAGAGAAATAAATAAATAAATAAATAAATAAATAAATAAATAGATATGTTTTACGATTTCACATTAGCTTTCGATTCGTATATGATCAAGAGATTTCATATTAGCACAATTAGCCACATCAAAAAAATTCGACTTGATAAAGAGATCGATCTGCTTAAAATTCTGTGGAATTTTGTAGTCTGCTTCAAAGCCAGGTAGTTAATAAAAGCTCAGAATTTCGCTAATGGAAAGCTGTTGATAGGATACTTAGTATCCTTAAATATAATTTGCTTCTTGACGTAACACCTTAAAGAAAGAGAAAAATCAAATATTAACAAAATTTTCCAACTTTTGTGAGTTTTCAAAAGCCGAAACCAATTTTTACTCACTCTTTACAGCCCCGCAGGAAGCGGGGGGGGGGCAGAGGGGCAGGGGGCCCCTAATAATTTTGAAAATAATGGTGCAACGTCGCAAGTATAAATTAGATGTATTGTTCTCTTCTCTGTGGTTTTTTAGAACAAAAGACCCCCAATCTGCAGCTGCTTCCTACGGCCCTGCTCTTTATAGATACGGAGCTTTTTTCCAACCATCTCATTTATTGACGTAGTGTAAGTAAAATGAATATGGCCTAGTCATTCTAATCTATTTCGCACACTGGGCCCTCTACCAACAGCTTTGCCATATTGATCAATACTGATTGATATGGACTAGAGGCAACACAGAAAAGAATGCATGACAATTTTTGTTGTCGTTCCCACTCTACAGCTTCGTTAGCTATCAGTATGGAAAAGCAAGCCTGATAGAACGGTTTCTATTGTTTTTAAAGACGACGTACATTACGGTTGCCTAAAGAACTTTGAAATTCCACAAAGAGTATCTTGTTTCTCCTCGACGAAAAATTATCTATCAAACATTTGCATAATGTTTTCAATCATTATGTTAATCATTTGAGTTGAATGACAACAACAAAAACAAACAAAAGCTAAAAATTAACATCAAGGGAAAAACGTGATAAATCGACCTCAAATCGATGCAGTTCACTTTTACCAACCTCAACAGCTTTCCTGCTTATGGCGCTCTTGCATTTGATTTGGAAAAGTTTTGCAGTTTGACTTTTATCGAGCTCGGCAGCAGCTCCTCTGAAACCACTCGCTCTGCCTCCCTGAAAGTAAAGCAACCAGTTAATTAAATGAAGAGACAATTAGGTAAAAATAACATCATATAAGTAGTTTATAGTTGAAAATGCTTGCATGACGGCACTGACAGCACCCCCGTCTAAGTGCCCCGGTATCAGGTCATAAAGTCACCAGGGTCCTTCAGATAGAAAATGACCGTGAAAATTTCGCCGGAGAGCTCTAATTTTGTACCGGGCACTGTATAATTTGGGGTGGGGAACTGCAACTGCGTTGAAATAATTTCTCTAATTTTGCCCTGGGTTCACACAATTTGTAGCCAGGGGCTTAACTGTGGGGACTTTACAGCTTTGTACCGGGGAGATTGACATCACATCTGTTCTGAAGATATTCACATCTAGTCCGAGAACATTTTCTGTATCATTTCTACACCCGGTCAGTCGCCGGGTAAAATGTACCGGAGCATTTATTATTGAAAAAAACATTGAGAAAATTCTACATACCTTGTAAACCACCATCTTGCCCTTGAATATTCTCATAAAATGTTCCGTTTCTTTTCCTTGAACTACTCGCACCTTGAAAGGCAAATTAAATAGGCCTATTAAATCTAGAAAAACGTTTGAGTTGATTAAAAGGGCTTTGCTAGTAAAATTAAGGGACATCTTCCTCCATATCCCATTGTTCTAGGAAAACCTTCCTGCGGCCATAGCGATGAGACCATCATGTTTTCCTGGTGATCCATACGAGGTTTTGATTCCAATTATCACATATCACATATTTTAAGACTAAAAATGAATTAAAATGATTTCTCATTTAAAGTTTCCAGTAATCATAATTTTACTTATTTTTCCAGTCATGACTTTACACATGAATTCATATAACACCATAGTAGCAAATCGTTATGCAAGCTGTAAGACAACCTCGAACCCAGGGTAACAATAGACCGAAGACACTGATAGCCCTGGAATCGAGGTTGAGCTGTCAGAGGCACTTCAAATAAAGCAGTGATAAGCGCGGATGAGAAATTTCCAGTGCAGATTTTCTTATTAAGGGTGTGTTTGATTGGTAATTCCAAACCTACCAAATTCTAAAAAATAGTAGACTTCGCAGAGATGGAAATATATTTTCCAATCAAACACAGAAATCTTGGAAACGGTAGGTTTCGGATTCACCACCAGGGTTTGCTAATGAAAACGAGGATCTCTCCAAAGTCTGCCAAACCTCCCGCCTTTTGGAGCAGAAGGTTTAGAAGGCCTTCCAAACCTACCAAACCTACCGTTTTGAGAATTTCGGAGTCAAGAAAACACAAATTTCGAGTCTACCAAGTCTACCGTTTTCAGAATTGGTACCAATCAAACACATCCTAATTTTGTGTGTGTCATTGGAGTAATCATAATTCGCGACATATACCTGGACGGCAGCTCCTCCCAGTTTGTCATCAATTCCTACAGCATGCAACGCAGCGGCACCTTGTTCATCTTGAGAACTTCCATGTCCCTGTAAATAATTAACAATGCATAAATCTATCGGAATAATGCATAAAATGAAGAAAAAAGAAATCGAGTGTGTTTGTATGGACGAATACATTAACAAAAAAGGGAATTCCAAAGGGTTTCTTCGCTTCTATCATGAGCGATGGGACACCAAATTTACATCAGTGTTGAAATTTGTATCAGTAGTGAGCCATTTTAACCCATTGTGCATGTGTTCGAAATTAATTTCTAATTAGCTACAGGGTGTCCCAAAAAACTACTCCCGTGTAAGCAATCACCAAAACTCGATTATCAAACCTATCATCAATTTTCTTTTCAATCTGTTTTGTCCATGATCCAAATACATTAAAAGACGATAATATGTTTGTTTTCATTACTTGAAGGGAATAAAATGAAAGGTTGGAAAACCTTATTCTGAGCTATACTCTTTGAACAACATTGTAAATCTTGCCTAATAGCCGAAATTTTGAGATCAAGTCTCCAATAATAGTTCACGTTTCTTTCTTAATTTATGACCATGTTAGAAGCTTAATATACAAAAGAAATCAATCTGGTCATTATCATTGCTTTTGGCAGCATGCTTCAAAACCAGGCAGCCCTACAAAGAGCTAAATTTGCTAATTTTAAAAACCAATCACAAGATCAGCTATACCTGTGAAGATATTTTGGTCTTTGATCTACGTGGCAAAAAAATTAAAGATCGGCCATGTAATCAAATTTTGTGATTTTTCAAACAGGAGTACTTTTTTGGGACACCCGATAATAGTAATGAGCTATAATATCGCTGATCCACGAATTTATAGCATGGTCGTCCAATCCTAAAAAAAGCTGGTGTAAATGGCTATTACATCTTTGTTTTGATTGAATGGCTTGAAAAGAACCTTAAAGTGAATGACCTGAGCTATAAGGCGCCGGTCTATAAATAGGATAAAGAAAAACCAAAACACGCCATTGTTTTCTTTGGCTTTGCTTTCTTTGCCCCCTTGCTGGATTATCANTGTCATCAATTCCTACAGCATGCAACGCAGCGGCACCTTGTTCATCTTGAGAACTTCCATGTCCCTGTAAATAATTAACAATGCATAAATCTATCGGAATAATGCATAAAATGAAGAAAAAAGAAATCGAGTGTGTTTGTATGGACGAATACATTAACAAAAAAGGGAATTCCAAAGGGTTTCTTCGCTTCTATCATGAGCGATGGGACACCAAATTTACATCAGTGTTGAAATTTGTATCAGTAGTGAGCCATTTTAACCCATTGTGCATGTGTTCGAAATTAATTTCTAATTAGCTACAGGGTGTCCCAAAAAACTACTCCCGTGTAAGCAATCACCAAAACTCGATTATCAAACCTATCATCAATTTTCTTTTCAATCTGTTTTGTCCATGATCCAAATACATTAAAAGACGATAATATGTTTGTTTTCATTACTTGAAGGGAATAAAATGAAAGGTTGGAAAACCTTATTCTGAGCTATACTCTTTGAACAACATTGTAAATCTTGCCTAATAGCCGAAATTTTGAGATCAAGTCTCCAATAATAGTTCACGTTTCTTTCTTAATTTATGACCATGTTAGAAGCTTAATATACAAAAGAAATCAATCTGGTCATTATCATTGCTTTTGGCAGCATGCTTCAAAACCAGGCAGCCCTACAAAGAGCTAAATTTGCTAATTTTAAAAACCAATCACAAGATCAGCTATACCTGTGAAGATATTTTGGTCTTTGATCTACGTGGCAAAAAAATTAAAGATCGGCCATGTAATCAAATTTTGTGATTTTTCAAACAGGAGTACTTTTTTGGGACACCCGATAATAGTAATGAGCTATAATATCGCTGATCCACGAATTTATAGCATGGTCGTCCAATCCTAAAAAAAGCTGGTGTAAATGCTATTACATCTTTGTTTTGATTGAATGGCTTGAAAAGAACCTTAAAGTGAATGACCTGAGCTATAAGGCGCCGGTCTATAAATAGGATAAAGAAAAACCAAAACACGCCATTGTTTTCTTTGGCTTTGCTTTCTTTGCCCACTTGCTGGATTATCAAATACAATAGGCTATTTATAAACCTATGAGATCTCATCTTTTAACTCAGGTTATTCCCTTTAACTACATTGCTATAATGCTAGGCGCATCTAGGTTGCTGTTGTTGTAGCAGCGTAAGCGTGCGACAAAATGGAGGAAGGCCTAAATTCGAAGCTGTGAATACAAGGCGAATAATAAAATGGGCAGAAAAGACACGAGTAAGTGAGATTATATCATTTTTTTAACATGAATGATTTTAATGATTATCCACGCATCCTATGGCGCGTGGTGCTTCTTTATATCTTGAATATTTTCAGAATTACAGCACTTTCTGTGTTTTAACGGTTTTAACTAGACTGATGATATGAGTCAAAGTTTTGCTCCATTGAATTGAATTGTTATTTATTGTTACATGTGGGGGTATGGTTAGGGGGGAATGAAGCGAAAACAAGGACTCATGTAATAAGTCTAAGTTTTAACTAGCTTTGAGGTTGTGACGTCATCTAATCACCAAATCGTAAACCAGAAAGTGACAGATTTCAGCTGACCACCCTATTGAAGATCTCCATAAACTAATGTTTTCTTGAAAATTCTATCAATTTTCCTCCATTCTTTTGAAAACTACGATGGTTTTAAAGCTTTTCAAAACTTTGTTGAATTCTTTTTGAGAAAACAAAACGCTGTAATACTGAAATATTCAACATATCAACATAGCACACTTCAAAAGAAAAATGTAATAGATTTTTACACCAGTTTTTTTTAGGTTTGACGCTCATGCTCGAATTGAATTATTTTTTAATAGTGAGCCACCATAAGCGCTCATCCAGCCTCGTTCCCATGACCCAAAAGGAGCCTGCTGAATCCAGCATGGCAGCTGGCAGCCTTTTTGGGCCATGGTACCGGGTGCCGAGATCGATGTAGTATTGACGTAGGAAACTGGCCCTCGGAACCAGGTTGGTGCTGATCCACCTTAAAGGGGCTGTGCTGTCGCAACGTAAACAAACATGGGGTCAGACGACGAGCCAATATAGACATTTGTATTCGAAAATCCCTGTTTAATTAGTTGAAGACAACGGACGCTGTGATTTTCCAGCACAGCTTTGGTATTTGGGTGAAAGACCTTTCTGAACCCCTCCTTGAAATCGGTCTGTATCCCGGCAATCGTTGGAAAAATGGAATATTTAAAAGCAAACACAAAATCTGTGATTGTTAATCTACTAGAATGTGTCGCTATTTTCCAAAAATGTTTTACAGAGTAGCTTCAGGAAAAGAATTTTAATACACCTTATTTTGCAAGAATTTCCATGAAGCGGTGGCACAGCCCCTTTAAGCATTTGACGGTGAGTTTGGTGTGTTAATCTACTAGAATGTGTCGCTATTTTCCAAAAATGTTTTACAGAGTAGCTTCAGGAAAAGAATTTTAATACACCTTATTTTGCAAGAATTTCCATGAAGCGGTGGCACAGCCCCTTTAAGCATTTGACGGTGAGTTTGGTGATTACGACGGCATTCTGTTTGGGCCACCCAGTATATAACAAATAATTGTTTTTACTCACCAGCCAATAATAAACAACGTAACAGTCTTTCCTGTCTTTCTTATACGTATACAAAACAACGTAACTATCGCCACCAAAGAAAACACCAGTCATTTCTGCAGGTTGGCTGACTAACTCGAAATCTTCGATTCTCCACACTTCTGCAACCCCTATAATAAATAACAATAAACAATTACCATTTATTTATCTGAGGTTGGCAAAGCGATAGCTAAATAACGCAAGTTAAAACCACCTATCAAATGAAAATGAAACTTGAATAATCCTTTATAATAAATTTTTACAAGAAACTTTTCATAAGATCTCAAACTCTCAGATCACCAAAAACATAAGAAACTCTCAGATCAACATTCGCCCAAATATTGTTGGCTGTGAATGTTAGATGGTTTGGCCTCCCTTGTTGGGTGGTTTGGCCACCTTGTTGGCAGGACCACCATTTGTTGGGATTGTGGTTTGAAAATCGATCAAAAATGTTGGCAATCCTTATAGATTGTTGGATGATGTTGGATCGTCTGGCCGGGTCAGCCAACACTTATTGGGCCTGTCAACAAATGTTGGGGTTTTGTTGGGGTTGCCAAAAAGGTGGCCAAATGATCCAACATATCATCCAGCAATTGTTGGGTTAAATGCTGGCTCAGAAGTGGGATCTTTACCCCTAAAACACCCACAATACCAACCACTTAACATTCCAAACAGCAATAACTGTAAACGGCAATTCAATTAAATGGACTAAACTTGGACTCATATTATAATTCTATATCCAGCGTACCTGACCCATCATCGAATAGCTTTGCCTCCTCTCTCTTCTTCCTTACATGCATCTGCGCAGCGTCGAATTTCCTCTCCTCCACAGAAGCGATTCCACGGCCCACTGAATACGTCTTGTTAGCACCAGTCATAACAGAACGAGGCCAATTTGTGAATAAAGCTTTGAAAACCGGGGGCTCTGATTTCTCTGTAACACGAGTGACGGGGGTCCAGTCTGGGTATCCATTTGTGCGTAAATAGTTCTGCAAAATGAAAATAATATGATTATGTGTCTCTGTGGAAGGGGGGGGCCCCTTGAAAATCTACACTTGTGTTGAAGGGCTACCCTCCCTTGGATAAATATTGAAATATGAAAATATGGAAATCAAACAGTATCGCATCGAAAATATATATTTTGCGAAGCTTGATCAATTTGACGAGTCGTCGTTGCTGCTGCTTCCCTTCTTTTTTGGTTATTTTTGGTTTTTGTTTTTGTCAACTTCCTACCTAGTTTGTTGCCACTAAATTCATTTCGATAAAAGAAGCATTTACTTACAACAGCGATTTTCATCGCATTCAATTTTTCATCTTTGTCAGCTCTTTTTCCAATCCATACATAAATATGAATACCACCTTGGTCCAGGATGAAAGCATCCTACAATACAAGATATCAATTTGTCAATAAAAAAATGCAGACATGGCGTCAAAGTATGGCTATTAACCTTTCCAAGGCAGCATAAGCGTACGGGAAGGTCAAATCTAGGGGGGGGGGGGCTGCCCGATAAAAATTCCCTTGTTTACGAAAATTTTGCCAGACTTGAAGGTGACCTGAAACGAAGTTTTTTATTTGCGAAAGCTAATAGCCTGGTTGAAAAACCAAGAACACCGTTTTCAGTTTTTCCAGAACATGTTTTGTTTTGGAATTATTCCGCATTTTATGATTGAATCTGATGACGTCATTTTGTTTGCAAAAAGGCAAGAAAACAATTGATACTGACAACGTTTCTTCTAAAAAAGCCTGAAAACCAAAGCTTTGGCACTGGACTTTCTTTTCAAGAAATATGTGACATCTCTGGCCATTTTTGTCGAACTAACGTACTTCAGCAGCAGGTTTAATCGCATACATAGTCAATGTCACTGGTTTTTCTACTCTCTGCCTATACTTTCCTTATAAATATGCAAACAGAATGACGTCATCACTTCACGACACAAAACAGCGAATATCTCCGAAACAAAATGAAATATCACAAAACTTTAAACGGCATCATTAATCAACCCAGTTCGTCATTTCATTTTGCAAATAAAAATGTTCGTTTCAGATCCCCTTTAAGGCGGATTTTTGCCCGAATATGGCCGAGTTTTGTTAATTTTTCCAACGTTGGGGGGGCTTTGCCCTCCAGCCCCCAGCCCAGGTGATTAAAAAAGGGTTTCAACGTTTGTAAGCCTGTAATTTGCCAGCTACTCATCAGATTCCTTCAAACTGATTTTTATTGTGTAGGCAGCATGCCAATAATGCAATTTCATCAAACTTTATCTCCAAAACTCCTTGATTTTTTTGGCCAAATAAAACGAAAAGTGGTGATGTGACGAAATTGTATTTGATACGAAGAAACAGGATATATAAATTGCAAGTTATCCTAAATGTGCCAATACGCATAAACTATTTATAAATACGACTGCGAAGCTCTGTCAAAGATTTCCAACAGAAATTCTTTATCCATTCGAATTCTTTATCCACAATGGCTCAAAATGCAATCCAATCCAAGCGGCTTTTTAAATATTGCAGATCCATGAATTTGAATTTTGTGTGAATGAGAAAACTACTCACGTTGCTATCAAGGAATTCATATTTCAAAGCACCGGCACCAACTTGATCAACCTTGATTTGTCCACTTGAATTTGAAACTCTACGATTAACATGAGTATAAAATATCAGATGACGATGAAGAATATAAGAATTACAAATAGCCTTTCAGTTAATTTTTAATCTTCAATTCTTGCGTATAATTTAAAGGCTCACTTGAAGGTAAGGTGTCCATACAAGTAGGCCTCCCAGAGCAAAGCATGTGATCAACTAAAATTTCTTTTCAATCACGCATTATAGCAATTTTCTCTATTCATGTGATCAGTTTGAATATCAACCAATCATTTGCCGAGAATTTGATGGAAGTTGACAGGTTGGGTATCCGCTGGCCTTATATATGGACACATTACCTTTAAGTGGTGTAATTTAAAATTTCAGAGAGATACAAGATTTATGTTATCCAGAGTGGTCATGCAATTCTGAACAGTAGCATCGAGAGGGGGGGGGGGGGGCTAAAGGCGTAACCACCCCGAGGCCCGTAAAATTATTCGGCCTCTATCTATAATATATTAAGGAAATGGAGAAAGTACATTCTTACAGAAAATACCTACTCTCGAGTCCGGAATAAACGTCTCCCCCTGCTTATTAAATTTTTTTAGAAATATCCACTCAGGACACACATATTCCAGTTTATTAATCTCGAGCTTCTTGAAATGTGAAAAATATGAAATCTTCGTGATGAAATGTGACCCAAACTGTCTTTTTCGTTTTTTATGGTTTCTATAACCTGTTTTTCAGTCAAAATGACTTGTGCTTTTCGTCCCATTACAGAACTGCGGATAGAATTTTCCGCCAACCCCGTTTATTCCAGATAGGAGAGTAATCTATAACTTGATAACTTGCAATCAATAATATACAAAGTCACTTGAAATTCTGCTACTAATAAAGTTGCAAGCAAAGGAAACAACAACAACAACAACAACAACAACAACAAATTGCAAAAGAGGGCAAGACGAACCTGCAAAGACTGACTTTAGCAAGAACGGCACGTTCCACCTTTTCATCCGAGCCACCTTCACTGGCTTGCTTAATTGCACCTGCTGCAGATCCAAGATCTGTGAAGAATTTATTGATTGGATGCTCTTTGCCTTCTTTCGTGTATTTCATTGTTGGATCATCCTCTGAAAGCAGAACGAATACAAATATTAGCAGATATTGTAAACTATGAACAGAGATCTATTGCTGCGGATGCGCGGAGGGCAGCTTTATAAAGTTGCTAGAATGAAATTTTTAAGACATAGGTGGCCGACCATCCTAGAGTTGCTAAGGATGCTGATGTCTAACTAACGTACGATATCCAATAGCCTTTTCAGGAAAAACACAATAAGTTGTTTAAAAATCTTCATGCGGTACAGAGCTTGAATATCACGCTGAGCAACGGGACCTTTCCCTTGATGATAAAAAAGAATCTATTGTTTGCTGAATAAGCATTTATTTACTCTGCTTGCGTTTCCCATTGAGAAAATCTAGTGAGATATCTGATTCAAATTAATTGAACTTCTAGTTTCTTCTCTTTCGGAGCTTATCTGACGATTTTCTACCCGACTTTCTGTGTCAACGCAATTCACAATAGGGTGCAATAGGTTGTCAGTGCCTGTCTGCTCATATCTTCTCAAAGTCTCTCATCATATCATGGAATATGGAATTTGGGGCTGCTATGCAGCATGACAACACTGTTTGTAGGAAGGCCAGAATTAGGGAAAGAATTATCGTGTAGCTATGATAGACTGTCGAAAATCATTGGCATAAATTAGAAGAAAGAAAATCGTACCAACTAAATAGACATGTGCTCTTCCTCCTCTCATGCTGTCTCGAATCTCTTTTGCAATTTCCATTCCCTATAAAAATATTCAACAATGTGCCAAAACGTAAAAAAGTCTCAGAAACTAGGTACATAAAATAGCAAGATTCCAGCTCCATTATTTGTGTGTGCTATGTGTAGTTTGTAAGCACAGCTAATCAGAATTGTATTAGATAATTCAAATTATTGCCAAGGAACGAGATACAGCATACTGTCTTGGGGGACAAGGCATCAGCGAATTCAGAGAGAGGTAATAAATAGAACTGAGTAATCGATGGTTAATAGAATATGTGATTAGGGGGGGGGGGGAGGGCAACAAATGCAAGATGCTATGGAAGATATATTTGAAAACTATTGATCACTGAGGAAGTTAGCCCAAAAGTCCAACTTTCTAATTATGATTTTATTATTATCAAACTTTGAGAATATTTAGGGGGTGGAATAACCCTCTCGCTCCCTGTATTTCGATACTTGATTGATAGGCGTCAAAAACTGTCATCAACGAATGAAAATATTTTGGGTTAAACTCAGCTTGTGTTCATATCTTTTTTCAATGCCAACAGACACAAGGATATCACGTCAATAAATTAAGCATTAATCTTACCCTCATCCTTTCCAATCTGTTGCTTTCGTAGCCACACCAAACCCAGATCTTCGTTCCATTATCGAGAATGAAAACATCTCCTCTGTTCAAAGATTCGCATTCCACAGGAACCTTTCAAAGAAAAAAAAATGTACATTTATGATGAAATGGTTTAAGTGCCCAGTGAGGGAATTATTTCAATTAAAACTCCTTTTGCCGGCTTTACCATTAGGAGCATAAACACAGGCTGCATAACAAACACACAAAATATAAAAAAGTCTTTTGAAAACAAAGTTTTGAAAACTTCATCAAAGCGAAAATCAGACAAAAAAACCCTCAATGGTGGCTGGTGCAATTTGCAAAACTCTGGCAAGCGAGATATCATCCTAAATTCGGGCAAATTTGTGGCAAAAAATGGCGTGAATTTTGGGAAGAGTCTTCAATGTTTCCATTCCTTTACTTTATTTACAGTCCTAAATTATATTTATTTTTAACAATTTCTCGTGTATTTTAGCAATTGCAACGGTTTAAAAACTTTGTAAAAATCCTTATTTCATTTTAAACTTTTAATTTGCAGGTACATATCAGCTTATTAGCTGAATTTCTGACCTGCATTATCAACTAAAGAATGTATGTATGTATGTATGTATGTATGTCCTACAGCTTGAGCTACAGTGAGCTTCAGCATTCATATTTAGGAAAATATAAAAATAAAAATATATACCTCGAAAACTCTTGGTTTCTTCTTTCCTTTGATTTGCAAAAGACGTTTTTGTGTTGTGTTTTCCACGTGTTTGAATCCCGTTGCAACACCACCTTCTCGATATCTGCAAATAAATAAATAGACATAAGTTGGACAACTTTATGGCTCCTATTTCTCTGATAATTTTGGTCATTATGTCATATCGCTATTTCGGTAACTGAAGTCGCAAGCAATGTTTGTCTCTAAATTGCAAGAATTGGTACAGCTACCGGGTATACCAAAAAAAGTACTCCTGTTTGAAAAATCACCANGTATGTATGTATGTATGTATGTCCTACAGCTTGAGCTACAGTGAGCTTCAGCATTCATATTTAGGAAAATATAAAAATAAAAATATATACCTCGAAAACTCTTGGTTTCTTCTTTCCTTTGATTTGCAAAAGACGTTTTTGTGTTGTGTTTTCCACGTGTTTGAATCCCGTTGCAACACCACCTTCTCGATATCTGCAAATAAATAAATAGACATAAGTTGGACAACTTTATGGCTCCTATTTCTCTGATAATTTTGGTCATTATGTCATATCGCTATTTCGGTAACTGAAGTCGCAAGCAATGTTTGTCTCTAAATTGCAAGAATTGGTACAGCTACCGGGTATACCAAAAAAAGTACTCCTGTTTGAAAAATCACCAAAAATTGATTAAATGGCCAATCTTTAAATTTCTTTCTTTTGCAAGTAGATCAAAGACCAAATCATTTTCCCAGGTTAGCTGATTTTGTGATTGGTTTTAAAATTAGCAAATTTAGCTCTTTTTATCCCTGCCTGGTTTTGAAGCAGACTTCAAAAAGTATCGATGATTACCAGTTTAATTTCTTTTTGTATATATTGCACTTCTGCTTTGGTCATAAATGTCAGAAAGAAACGCCAACTATCATTGTAGACTTGAAGGATAATAAAAAATCTCAAAGTAATGGCTCCTAGGCAAGATTTACGATATTGTTAAAAAGTATAGCTCAGAATAAGGTTTTTTAACATGCTATTGAATACCCTTTAAGTACAGAAAACAAGCATTTTATCATCTTTAAATATATTTGGATCACTGACAAAAGAGATCAAAAAGAAAATTTTATGATAGGTTTGATAATAGAATTTTGGTGATTTTTTAAAACAGGAGTACTTTTTTGGAACACCCGGTTTATCTCAAATATTAACGAAGAAATGGTATAAGAAATAGAAAATTCAAAAGGTGAAATGTAGAATTAATTTCTTTCATGAATATTGAGTCAAGGAAACAGCAAAATATAAAGTGTCTCTGTTTCTCGATTTCATCACTATGATTTCATCTAACAAAGCTGTTTGACCATAGGTTTGACATACAACCTTTCTCGAAAAGTGAAGACAGAACAGTTCTTATCTGTGCCAAGATAGAGACGAACTTGACAAGCCACATTGACAGAAATGAAAGTCCTATCATTGCACAAGCTACGTTTTCCAACAATATAGGAAAGCGCAAGCAAATACATGTAAAATAAACTTACTCTAACTTCTTGAAATAAGACGCGAACACTTTGCTCTCATGTTGCTGAATCTAAAAGGAAAGTTTACAAGTTTGAAGACCAACAGATTTTTAAACAAACTTTTGAAAAGTTTCGTATGAAAGACTTTGTTCAAATGCTATGAGTATGAAGCAAAT
>REGM01000008.1:111229-152126 GCA_004194415.1 Aurelia aurita | reverse complement strand
TTGAAAAGTGGTATAAAAAGGAAGAATAAAAAATTGTCCAAAAAGGAACAAGCTTTACCCATCTTTCTTTCTCTCTTCACCCATTTCAAGGAGGACCCATTGAAAAACAGCTTCTGCTGAAGGACAACCCTACTCCAAAAAAAGAAAAACGAAAATACGAAACCAAAGAAGTACAAGCTCCCTACCTCTACTCGCCATATTTGTAGTCCGGGTTTTATGCCTGCTACCTTGAAAGCTGGATCAGAAGCCATCTTTCCACTTGTGTTGTTGTTTGTCCTGCGTAAGATAAATTTGTTGTCAGCATAAAAGAAAAGTCTTCGTATTTACTTATTGTGTATTGCGTTGAGTCAAGAGTCCTAGTTTTGTTTGACATTGATCACAGTAAGATTGTTGCTGGAATCAAACTGATAAAATATATGATATTACTTCACTCTCGGATTCTATGTGATAGTTTCGCTACAACATCTCACTTTGATCCACGCTAGAAGAATATATTTACCGTAGCAAGTTTATTCGTTAGCGAAGGTGATTCGCAACTTTGACTCGCTTGTCTATGAAGCCACATTGCAGCTGAGGGATTCATAACTATGTGTCAAAGCTTTTACTAATAATTAGGCCTAATCCGAGGCCTAATCAATGGCTTCACTAAAGTCAAACAAATAACAGAATAAAGAAAGAAATAACTGAAGACTTTTTACAGCAAAGATTGCCTACCTATAAACAAATAGTAACCTCCCTTTTAACACCCATTTATGTAGACTTATGCAAGTAAAACAGTGAAATATCTACGCTATCTGAAACAGGCCTAATTGACATGTACGCAAGATTATTTCGCAAGATTGACATCGCTCTTGCTATAAAACTCTGGAAACTCGCGGGAGATGTTTTCAAAATCTGTTACTAAGCAACCCACTGATTTCTAAATGGACGCTACGAAGTTAGTTTTATTAGAATTATTAAAAAGATAAGAGAAACCACGAATAACAGATTAAAGTTTTTGAGGTAAAAGTACTAGAACGTTAATAAGTCACAATATGATTTATTAATGAGAGGCAGGGCGGTTTGACATGACAGATGCACTCTCCTGTTGTATTAGTTTATGCTGGTTGAATACGCTTTCAATTTTCGATGAGCAAAAGTTTCTTACTACCGAGCTATTTCGTGTCCTCATGCATTTCAATCAATTTTCTTCCTGATTTCCTAACTGGTAAAGATAGACACTGCTGTGTTATGTTAGTTCATTTTGATTGAATTTCCTTTCAATTTTCGACGAGCATAAGATTCCTAGTACTGAAAGACTTCATATCCTCGTGGAAGTTTCTTGCTAACTTCCTCACTGGTAAAGATACACAGTGTTCTCATACTAGTTCATTTTTATTGAATGCACTTCCAATTTGAATGAGCATAAAACTTCCTATAAACTGAAAGGCTTTATGAACTTCTGGAAAGTTTGAAAGTTTATCCCTTAAAATCCTGCAAATTTCTTCAATGTTTATTTGTTCATTCTCTCCATTCTCAATATGTGCATTTTTTTAAAAGATATTTCTCTTCTCTTTGCAACATGCTTCCTGAAATATTTCGCCACTGGCTACAAACATATAGGGAGCAACCTTTTCTTGGCTGTAGTGCAGCTATCAGTGAAAGCACCCAAGAAATTTCACTGTACCTTAAATCGGTGTTAAACGTATTCTCCTCTAAATCTTATTCAGTTAGACCCCCGTCCCCCTTTTCTTATTCCCTGTAGACAATTGACTGTGCAGTATAATTGTGAATGCGAAATGAGGCCACAATTCAAGCTAAATATAGCTGAGAATCAATAAAAACTTGGGAGTTGGCCGCTTGTCTATGAAAACCTCTCCTGGCTGCTGTCTCCATATCGCACTACTGTTGTTCAGCTTTATGAGTCATGACAAGCTAATCAAGGTTTTCTATTCCGTAACTCCGTAACCAGAGACGTAGATGCTTGGAGGGACGGCACAGGGGGCACCGAGCCCCTCTAAGTTTTTCGGAAGCGGTTCGAAAGTGCCGAACCTCAAAGTGTACTTTTTCTGAGTCATTTCTACGTTTAACGGTGCCCCACCAGTTCAATAAAATGCCCCTCTGAGAGCTGTACCCTCCAAGTAAAAACTGCTTCATACATCCCTGTTCGTAACAATCTATGAATTTTCTTGAATTCTTACAAATCATGCAAAATGTAATGTAGGAAACACTGGCCTGTTTCAAAACGTGCAACATTAAAAAGATGTATTTCTGTTAAGCGCCTGGAACTAACTCGAAAAACTAATTTAAGAAAACAATGCAACGATGTAACTTTAAATTACAATTTAAAAAGAATGCCATCAAATTAAAGATGAAACTTATTGCAAAGTTTGCAACCATTTAGCTACTAATTAAGAAAATACGTTTGTTGCTTGTTGATAGAAAAGGTTTATGCGTTTCTGATAGAATTTCTTAGCCAACAGGAATATATTTCTAGGAAACAAAATATTTGTTTCCCTCTTCCCACAAATTTTGAAGTTTAGGCATCGAGAAGTTGACCTTATTAAAGCTTGATTGACGATGGTCACAAGCTATACCAAAGTCAGCTTTGAAACATATTTGATAAGGTAAAAAAAAAAAGAAACCTCTCTGGAAGAAAATTTAACCATGGCAACTTATCTTCTTCACAACTTGCTCGAAAAGAAGTTGACAAATATTTTGGCATAAAAAATTGATAAGAATTCATACGCAAAAATCTTTTATCTCATCAACATCTGCTGTTGAAATCGTTCTTCCACATTAATCGTTCCTGTAGTACAGTACTTTACCACAACTTGTTGACAAACATATTTGCATCAAGAAGATAAGCATTTCTTTACACCGAAAGTGTTTTATCTCAAAGATACTCCAGTGAAAATCCACTATTCTAGTATCAGCTGTACTGCACTTCATCAAAGCAGATCTCAGACTTGCTAATCAATTTACAGTTTCTTTGTTGACTCGAACACAGCTTTGAAACCGTTCGACAGCCTTCTAAGTTGTAATACATGCTAAAGATGGGATCTGTCAGATTGTAGATAATGCTAAAATGCATAATCATGAATTTAAGCTAATTTGAAGTCATTTAAAGAAGTATGAAGTGAAATAATCAATTTTGTAGGATGAATTGCGACTGAATCTGCAGCATAAAGTCTTGACAACAGGTGTTATATGTGTGCATCAAAAGGGGCGTTCTTTAACTAACGAATCTAAAACTATTCTACATATGTTCTGGGATGAAATGCTTTAAACGACATTAAGTGCTCTCAAAGAATCATAAAGTTACACAGCAACTGTATCATTCTTGGCCTGATCTGCTACCAAACCAAAAAGAAGCTTGCAGTATACTTCGTCTCGCTTGCAGCATAACAATATACATTACCAAAACGAACGTAAAACCTTTCTGCTATGTATATTTATTTAGTCAGATAAAATGTAATTCTCACAACATATTAAGCTTCAGAATAATCATAAAATTACCCGGCAACAATCATTTTGAACAATTCTTGCAATATTCTGCAGCTAAACCAAGAAGATGCTTGTAGAAGACCTCGTCTTGCTTGCAGGATGACAATAAATTAGGGCAGTTGAAAACAAAGCAACTCCGAGCTACCTGCTAGTTCGCTTCAAATGAATGTTGACTAGCGAGCAACCTGTTTTATTTAAGACGCGAGACTTGTTTAATACGAAGACCAGTTCAGAATGATCGAATGTAAATTGGAAGTGAAAGCCAAGCGATAACATTTTATTAAACATTTATCTATTAGCTGGTATGGTATCTGAACGTGAAATGTATGCGCCTCCAGATGGGTAAATAGTGTCTATTACAAATATTATCGCAGTTAGCCATGACAGTTCTATTCTATCACAGATAAAATACTATCGGGAAAACGGTAATGCGCCGCACACAGTCTGAAGCTTCTGGTGATAAGCAAATCATTTGAGTTTAGGGTTGGGAGCAGGAACTCCGCAGAGGGGGTCGTATGGGGGAAATCGCCCTTCCTGCCCTCTCGAAAATGGCTTGAACTTGTTATTTTCTAATTGCTTTACCCTTCATTTGGAGTTTTGTCCCCCCCTCTCCCTAAAAACGTGCTTTATCCGGCGTTCCTGGTTGGAAGATGTGTGCAATGATTCGTGGCTCTTTGGGGGTCCCAGAGAAGTTGGGACAAGGGGATATAACGAAACTTTGACAGAATCAGGGAACACAACGGGCTACTTGATATCAGTGAACATTACTGTCAAAGTTGATTTTCTCACAGAGATATTCGGATCCCCCATAAACGATTCTGTTTAATGAATACCATGTTTACTGGAGAAATTTCTCCATATTGATGTGCTTTTCAAAGCTGTTGGAAAAAATAAAGAATTGGGCGAAATGGATAAAAATGTGTTTCATTTGGTTTTCACGTAATGTGATTCATGTCTATTTTTCAAACCAATCAAGATTTGATCCCTACAGCGACGTCGCCAGGTCGACAAAAGTGGGGTCGACTTTGTAAGGAATTAGGTTGTGGAAGGTATACCCAGCCTTTTTACACTCGTTTATCCTGTGAGAAAACTGAGGTAGATACCCCAGTCTACCCCCCGCCCCCTGGCAACTGGCAACGCCATTGGATCCTGCACAGCATAGAAGGTAGCAGATTATCAACTTTCAATGTGAGAACTTTTTAAGACCAACATCAACGTCAAAATTTGGTAAATACAGACATGGAAAGCTTGGAAAATTGGTTTTCATAGCGACAAAAAGTAATAATAAGTGTGTCAGTCGAAAACAATAGGTCAAACAAAAAATCAAGGTGTGACAAAAACGTTTTGTTTTCCAATTTCAAATATTGTGGTTTCTAGTTTTTCCCACAACAAAGAAATCCCATCCCTATTTATCATTTCAAAATGTCCCTTTGTCGCAAAGCAAGATATTATGGGAAAACTGCGACTTGAAACTAAAACAAAAATCAGCATTAAATTTGAATGGGAAAGAAAAGATGGATGGTTACCAAGGACTGGAAGAGGAGGAAAAACGAAAAATACAGTCAGAGACCTCAGGAAAAGCCATTAGCCATCCTAAGAAATTCTCTTCAGTACTCCAGATTTTCGTTTCCTTTTGAGGTCCTGAGTAGGGGGGGAGAGCAATTGAAAACAATGGTGCTACGTCACAAGCATAAATCAGATGCATTGTTCTCTATTGTTCTAAGAACAAATGCTCCCAATCAGCAGTTGCTTCCTATGGCCCTGGGTTTTCCTAGGGTTTCTTCCCTGGTAGACGATCAAATAATCCATCCATTTGATCTCTAAAAAGACGAATTTTCAAAAATGTGTCTCCTTCTCAAAGTCCATTGTGACTAGCGTTTCCTTGTTCTCGGCCAAAGCATCAAGTTTTTCTTGTTCCCTAAAACCCCTGGAAGGACCTCAAGAGACTCCATCCCAAATCTAAAAGCTCCCCTGGGGCATCCATGGAGAACGCACGCACTGGTGGGGGGAGGGGGTCAAGCCAAAAGCGTACCCCCCCCTATAAAATTGCCTATTTTCCCTATTCAAAAAGCGTACAAGAGGGGGAGGGGGACTATAAATCTAAAAATATTGTGTACGTTATACTTTATGGATGCCACCCTGTCGCACTGTTACGGGCACAAAATAAGTTGATCAAATTGTGGCCTAACTGTACAAAATATAAAATATGACAAGAAGTAAAGCTTGAGAATACCTTTTGGGAAGGGAGCCTGCGATGATCATGTTCTTCGAGTTGCAGAAACAATGCTACTCTGTCGTCCAGTCCTTTGTATGCAGCGTTTTTGTGTACAATCGATGTTTGTGCGAAACCAAACTTCTCTCTTTTTTCCTACTTTCCACTGCGATAAACTTTCCTAAATTATCTCAGCATCAATGATGCATATTCATGGTCAATGTTTTGAAAACCAGAATGATAAAACCCCGAAGATAATCGCTCAAAACAAATGTTCATCCATGCAATTCATAATCAACAATTGCATCAAACACGCCTTTGATAAAATTCCTTAGCATTTTTATTTCCCAAAGTTGTTTACGACGAGGGAATCCTATGATATTGTTTTGGGATACGATTAGGGCCTCCAGGTGGCGTCCCATAATGGCCCATAATGATCTTCAGAAAGTCGAAAGCTTTTTGGCATCTCATGAAGAAAAGATTCTTTATTTATTTGGATCACTGTGGGAATGCAAATATTTATTACAAGAAACTACGAATTTAAAGAACACAAAGGTTCCTTAAATTCTCTTGTTCCAAGTATTTAGTTTCTTTAGAGTTTCTTAGATTTCCTCCAATTGTCGTTCGATCTCCTGTCCCTCCTGTCTTGTGTCCTTCGTTAAACATATTTCACAGTGAATTTATGAAACCAAGAGACAAGCAAAATTGTGTTTTGGATTAATTTCTTTATGAAATTCTTGACTAACTGAAAAAATATCAACAATGCTCGAGTTTCTTAATTTGTTGGTGATCTGAGATTAGAATTTGGTTTGTTATAACGAGTTTCTTACAAAAAGTGTAAGACTAAAAACATTCTAAAACCAAATAGCTAAGGAGATAAGTGTACACACGAATGACACGACACGATTTTGTGGCACCAATACACAATCCCCAGCCCTATTCTGTTCCTAACCGTAAACAAATCCTAATTAACCGTAACTTAATCGTGACTAACCCTAATTAACCCAAACTAACCGTAAACTAAACTCTTACGAAAGTTCAATTCCTGCAAACTGCAATAGCACGCCTCAAAATCAGTGAATTTAATCGGAATTTGTGTTTGATTGGTATCAATTCTGAAAACGGTAGACTTAGTNAAAAAACATTCTAAAACTAAATAGCTAAGGAGATAAGTGTACACACGAACGACACGACACGATTTTGTGGCACCAATACACAATCCCCAGCCCTATTCTGTTCCTAACCGTAAATAGCTCCTAATTAACCGTGACTTAATCGTAACTAACCCTAATTAACCCAAACTAACCGTAAACTAAACTCTTACGAAAGTTCAATTCCTGCAACCTGCAATAGCACGCCTCAAAATCAGTGAATTTAATCGGAATTTGTGAACAAACTTTGATTGGTATCAATTCTGAAAACGGTAGACTTAGTAGACTCGGAATTTGTGTTTGATTGACTCCGGAATTCTCAAAACGGTAGGTTTGGTAGGTTTGGAAGGCCTTCCGGCCTTCTGAACCTTCTGCTCCAAAAGGCAGAAGGCTTGGCTGACTTTGGAGAGATTCTCGTTTTTATTAGCAAACCCTGGTGGTGGTGGTGAATCCAAAACCTACCGTTTCAAGAATTTTGTGTTTGATTGGGAAATATATTTCCGTCTCTGCGAAGTCTACTTTTTTCAGAATTTGGTAGGTTTGGAATCATCAATCAAACACACCCTAATAATCGTGTTCAAAGTTCACACCCTAGTAGTCAGTACACGAGGATAGGTAGAAAGCTCAGCTACAACGCTGAAATCTGAAACCTGCTGTAAATATTTGTGTCACAAAAAGTGAATTAATTCCTAAGTTGATAGTTGTCAAATTCAAGAAAAAATTAGCAAGAAAAATAAAGAACATCTAAAAATTAAAACTCAACAAACCTTTCTCGAGCTTTCTCACGACAGTTTGAACTCTCTTGTCCACTGCAACTGTTTCAATAAGTCTTTGTTTTGGTTTCCAACCTCTCCATATACAGACAATCAAGCGATATGGCTGTTGACCCCGCCCCAACTTTTCAGAAGTCTTTATTTCGTTGTAGTTCTGTTCTCAGTAACTCGGTAACTATAGTTTCATCACCCTCAAACCACACACAATCGTTTTGTTTGATTTCCAGGCTACAAAACTTAGCCCAAGACACCCCGAAGGAATATAAGTTTTGCGTATATGATCTTTTAAAGTTATTTTCATTAGCAGAACAATTATTTTCTATGAAAAGAATCAAAAGTAACGGTTTATTAACACCTTTTCTGCACGCCGCTATCTTGGGTATCCGGGCCGTGAACCGGGAACGGAACGGTCACGTCGGAAAGTGGAACTGGTCGGTATCAAAAAGTCTTCTCGCACGATTTTCGCAACAAAGAAATGTAATATTATACCTATCTTCGGGTATTTAATAAATATTTTTAAAAGATTAGGTAACATTACAAATTTGAAAACAAGCTCTCTACTGTTTACATCAAATGTCTTCGCTATTTGAAATCAAATTCAATTTGGTCTAAATTTTCAAAGCCACATTATTGTGCAAAAACTTGTGGGACATAAAAATGGATGGACGACAGGTAAATACATTTCCCCTCCGTTTTTGACAGTTTTTCATAGAAAAAGATATATTGGGCTATTCGACAAAGAAAATTATCTTGATCTGCTCAGAAATTATGTAAAGAATCCGTTGCTACATTAAAAACATTAAATCTAATTATATACATCTTTTTTAATTTTTACACTTACAGCTTAGGCTAATAAAGTTATGTTTTCGAATTGAAAGTTATTATAGCGTTAGACATACGCGGAGGAGCAGTTATGGAAAAGTTTTGAAACTAAATTTTAGTTGTTACTTCAAGAGTCTTCAACAGCCATGAGGGAAACATAGTCTTTGTAATAAATGATTCCTTTATCAGGGTCAACAGCTGCAGATAGCATCTCCTCCATTTCTTCTTGTGTAAAAGGTTCTCCTGGACAGTTGAAGGAAGAAAATGGAGCCTTATCAGTAACATTATTTTCCTTTAAAAATGAAAGATTTGAACCGAAAGGATTTAGAGTAGAAGATCATGCCCATCAGTTTAATATGCGTTTACTGATATAAGAAAGTTTAAAATCTGCTTTATATACCGGGTGAGTCAGAAAAATGTATCCACTATTTGAAAAATTGTACAGGAAATCTATTAAACCAATTTATGAAATTTTTGTTTCATCTTTTTTTACTGAGGCCTCAAATTAATTTTTGAGATTTTTTTCGTAATTTTACGTGCATTATTTCCTTCTGAAATTAGGATTTAGCAAAAAGTCCTTTTTCTCAATTTGCCAAAAGACAGCCAAAAATGGGCTGTTCACTATCATGTAAGTTATGACTTTTTTATTCTCAACATCGATGAAAGGGCATAATTACATTTCAACACAGTTTCCCTATCATTAGAAAGCCATGTATGAGAGCTAAGAAAACATTATTTTACCATTTTGATAGTTGAAAAGTGGATTAAATTGAGCCACTCACTTATAGTTTCAGCCAAAGCCAATGGAAGCAAGTTTTCAGGAATTACTGATTTGAGATTTAAATTTTTCATTGTAAATTATGAATAAATTCTCAACATTAAGTTAAACTCTCAGCCAGACAACGGAATTGTAATTTTTCAAATCAGTTTCACAGTCTTTGTAGTACGATTTTCAATCAATGTATACATTTTTCTGACTCACCTGGTACAGTATGTATGTTTGACTCCAACTCGAAATTGCAACCATTAACAATCTAACTTAGTACGATTTATCACAACTAAATTTCTAAAGTGCATTCACACGATACAGGCAAAATTTGAAAACAAAAAACAATGTGATGGCACCAGACTTTTTGTTTGTGTTCATGTGATACAAGAACAAATTGAAATCAGCAAAAAATATTTGATGCTACCAATCTCTTTTCAATCTCCGCGACAAAGAAGCTGGATTTTGATGATAAAGAAATCGATCTAGGCCCAAAGAATCAATCAGCCTTGTTATGAAAGCGTCAAAAAATGTTCCGTTTTCATCGTTTTTTATCGTTCACATGACACCATTTTCAAAATTGTGCTCATAAGAGTTTGGTTTTCAAATTCTGTCGTTTTAAATTCTGCCGTACCAATTTGTGAACGGGAGGCAAATTAGTCACAATTTTCACATTGTAGAGGAGGCTCGCCCTAATTCGACCACCAATGGATTCCGACCCATGGAACTGCCTGACCTGAAAGTTTGAAAACTGAAGGAGTTTGGGCCTAGTCTCTCCAAAAAACGCGCGAAAGTAGTTTGCTGATGTCACCTCTTTGATATGTTTTCGTTTTGACTGTTTTGTGTTGCTTACAAGAGTTACAATAATGTTTGGAAGTTGACTTACCTGCAACGAAGGTGTAAGTACAGTTCAATTTTCTTTTGATGTTTCCACACACCATATCTATTTTGAGTCATTTCTCGATATGTCGTTAAAAGCGGGAGTGAAATTAGCATTATTTAGAAATCATTTTCGATGAAATTAGAATTTGTTAATGTTACTTCTGGGGAAAGAACAAATATTTTGGTGAATTAACAAAGGGTTTGAAAAGTTTTTAATGTATGAAAAGTATTATTTCTGCAGCAGTCAAAACTGGGCGATAGGGCCTAAGTTAGGCGTTCCAGACCTCTCCATATTCGCGGGGTTCCAGCATGACAGCAAGCAAACGGATGATGCAGATCTCACTGTGAGGTTTGTAGCATGAGTTAAGGAGCCTGTTCAAGGTAAATTTCTCTCCAAAATGTTTTTTAGTTAGCGGCAAATCTTCGTTTAATGAAAAGTGGTCGAATTAGGGCGAGCCTCCTCTANTTTGGGATACGATTAGGGCCTCCAGGTGGCGTCCCATAATGGCCCATAATGATCTTCAGAAAGTCGAAAGCTTTTTGGCATCTCATGAAGAAAAGATTCTTTATTTATTTGGATCACTGTGGGAATGCAAATATTTATTACAAGAAACTACGAATTTAAAGAACACAAAGGTTCCTTAAATTCTCTTGTTCCAAGTATTTAGTTTCTTTAGAGTTTCTTAGATTTCCTCCAATTGTCGTTCGATCTCCTGTCCCTCCTGTCTTGTGTCCTTCGTTAAACATATTTCACAGTGAATTTATGAAACCAAGAGACAAGCAAAATTGTGTTTTGGATTAATTTCTTTATGAAATTCTTGACTAACTGAAAAAATATCAACAATGCTCGAGTTTCTTAATTTGTTGGTGATCTGAGATTAGAATTTGGTTTGTTATAACGAGTTTCTTACAAAAAGTGTAAGACTAAAAACATTCTAAAACCAAATAGCTAAGGAGATAAGTGTACACACGAATGACACGACACGATTTTGTGGCACCAATACACAATCCCCAGCCCTATTCTGTTCCTAACCGTAAACAAATCCTAATTAACCGTAACTTAATCGTGACTAACCCTAATTAACCCAAACTAACCGTAAACTAAACTCTTACGAAAGTTCAATTCCTGCAAACTGCAATAGCACGCCTCAAAATCAGTGAATTTAATCGGAATTTGTGTTTGATTGGTATCAATTCTGAAAACGGTAGACTTAGTAGACTCAGAATTTGTGTTTGATTGACTCCAGAATTCTCAAAACGGTAGGTTTGGTAGGTTTGGAAGGCCTTCTGAACCTTCTGCTGCAAAAGGCAGAAGGCTTGGCAGACTTTGGAGAGATTTTCGTTTTTATTAGCAAACCCTGGTGGTGGTGGTGAATCCAAAACCTACCGTTTCAAGAATTTTGTGTTTGATTGGGAAATATATTTCCGTCTCTGCGAAGTCTACTTTTTTCAGAATTTGGTAGGTTTGGAATCATCAATCAAACACACCCTAATAATCGTGTTCAAAGTTCACACCCTAGTAGTCAGTACACGAGGATAGGTAGAAAGCTCAGCGACAACGCTGAAACCTGAAACCTGCTGTAAATATTTGTGTCACAAAAAATGAAATAATTCCTAAGTTGATAGACTAGTTGTCGAATTTAAGAAAAAATTAGCAAGAAAAATAAAGAACATCTAAAAATTAAAACTCAACAAACCTTTCACGAGCTTTCTCACGACAGTTTGAACTCTCTTGTCCACTGCAACTGTTTCGATAAGTCTTTGTTTTGGTTTCCAACCTCTCCATATACAGACAATCAAGCGATATGGCTGTTGACCCCGCCCCAACTTTTCAGAAGTCTTTATTTCGTTGTAGTTCTGTTCTCAGTAACTCGGTAACTATAGTTTCATCAGCCTCAAACCACACACAATCGTTTTGTTTTATTTCCACGCTACAAAACTTAACCCAAGACACTCCGAAGGAATAGAAGTTTTGCGTATATGATCTTTTTAAAGTTATTTTCATTAGCAGAACAATTATTTTCTATGAAAAGAATCAAAAGTAACGGTTTATTAACACCTTTTCTGCACGCCGCTATCTTGGGTATCCGGGCTGTGAACCGGGAACGGAACGGTCACGTTTGAAAGTGGAACTGGTCGGTCTCAAAAAGTCTTCTCGCACGATTTTCGCAACAAAGAAATGTAATATTATACCTATCTTCGGGTATTTAATAAATATTTTTAAAAGATTAGGTAACATTACAAATTTGAAAACAAGCTCTCTACTGTTTACATCAAATGTCTTCGCTATTTGAAATCAAATTCAATTTGGTCGAAATTTTCAAAGCCACATTATTGTGCAAAAACTTGTGGGACATAAATTTGGATGGACGACAGGTAAATACATTTCCCCTCCGTTTTTGACAGTTTGTCATAGAAAAAGATATATTGGGCTATTCGGCAAAGAAAATTATCTTGATCTGCTCAGAAATTATGTAAAGAATCCGTTGCTACATTAAAAACATTAAATCTAATTATATACATCTTTTTTAATTTTTACACTTACAGCTTAGGCTAATAAAGTTATGTTTTCGAATTGAAAGTTATTATAGCGTTAGACATACGCGGAGGAGCAGTTTTGGAAAAGTTTTGAAACTAAATTTTAGTTGTTACTTCAAGAGTCTTCAACAGCCATGAGGGAAACATAGTCTTTGTAATAAATGATTCCTTTATCAGGGTCAACAGCTGCAGATAGCATCTCCTCCATTTCTTCTTGTGTAAAAGGTTCTCCTGAACAGTTGGAGGAAGAAAATGGAGTGTTATCAGTAATACTATTTTCTTTTTAAAATGAGAGATTTGCACCAAAAGGATTTAGAGTAGAAGGTCGTGCCCATCAGTTTAATAGGTGTTTACTGACAAAATTTAAAATCTGCTTTTATATACAGTATGTATGTTTGACTCCATTTCGAAATTGCAACCATTAGCAATCTAACTTAGTAGGATTTATCACAACTAGATTTCTAAAGTGCATTCACACGATACAGGCAAAATTTGAAAACAGAAAACAATGTGATGGCACCAGAATTTTTGTTTGTGTTCATGTGATACAGGAACAATTTGAAATCAGCAACAAAATTTGATGCTACCAATCTCTTTTCAATCTCCACGACAAAGAAGCTGGATTATGACGATAAAGAAATCGATCTAGGCCCAAAGAATCAATCAGCCTTGTTACGAAAGCATCGAAAAATGTTCCGTTTTCATCGTTTTTGATTGTTCACATGACACCATTTTCAAAATTGTGCCCATAAGAGTTTGCTTTTCAAATTCTGTCCTTTTAAATTCTGCCGGCACAATTTGTCAACGGGAGGCCAATTCGTCACAATTTTCATATTGTACCGTCATCTATGCAGAGCAGTCAAACGGTAATTACCAAATGGAAGGCAACGCAAAACTGTTTTTATCAACACAAACAACTCAATATGACTTTTAGGTGATTAGCAGTGAAGATGATCCTCTGCAAAATAACTTTTTGGAAAGGAAAGCAGCACTTAGGATGTGTTTGATTGGTAATTCCAAACCTACCAAAATTCTGAAAACAGTAGACTTCGCAGAGACGGAAATATATTTCCCAATCAAGCACAAAAATCTTTAAAACAGCAGGTTTGAGATTCATCATCGGGAATTTACCAGTCTCTCCGAAGCCTGCCAATCCTTCTGCCTTTTGAAGCAGAAGGTTCAGAAGGCCTTCCAAACCTACCAAACCAACTGTTTTGAGAATTTCGAAGCCAATCAAACACAAAAATTCCGAGGCTACCAAGTCTACTGTTTTCAGAATTGTTACCAATCAAACACACCCTTAAATAACAAACCTTCTTCTGTCATTACTTTTTGTAAATCTTCAACTGTTAAATATCCTTTTGACTCCTGGTCTAAAACCTGATAAAAGAAAGAATCTAATATTATCTAGCAATAATAATACATGCAGCCCATTGTACATGGATATTAATTTTAAGGATGGAAACTTTCCTTGGTTTTTAACTAAAAGTAAGTAGAGATGCATTCAAAATTATAAAAAAATTTGTCAAAATTAAGAAATTAATGAACACTGTTTAAAGCTCTATACATTGTGGTAAGATATACAATTTGCTCTTTTTCAGTCGTTTTTATCAACATCAAATTAAGGTTGATTTTCTAATCCATCAAAATTCTTTGCTGACCACCATATACTTACAGAGAATGCTTTCAAAAGTTGCTCTTCACTTGCAGGTTTGTATCTAGAAAAGATAAAAGAAGGTGTCATTTAATTTGAGTCTATCTATCACAAAAACTACTACAGGTCTCAAGACTTTTAAAAAGACTTCACATTATTAGTACTTCTCGTTTATCAAATTTAAGACCTTCAGAAATGGTTCTTTAGAAGGCAGGAGTTATTTCCGAAGGCAAGAAGTTATCTTAAAATCAATTTCAAAGCTTTGGTCTGCAAAAACAATAACTTATTTATTTTATGAACCAGAAATGAAAATGAATTTAAGAGTTTGAAATGAATATGAAAGGTTTACAAAGTGTGACTTACTTTCTCTCTAGCAAGATTTTCATCATTGCTGGTTCAAACTTTTCAAATCTGATATACCCGGTTGGTTCCTCTTCTTCAACCTATAATCAAAGCAAATAAATGTAACAGGAAGACTATTTAAAAATAAAGTTTTTTGTGACATGATTATTAAGCCTGGTTTACACTTTGTTGTAAGAATGTAAGAATCAGGGATCTTCACTCATCCCCAATTCTTACAATAAGTGAACATATTTTGCATCATGCCCCAGACACCCCTGGTGATCGGGGATGGTTGCCAATCTGATCGGAAGAATAAAAACCAGTTCTATGTTGAAGGATGCATCTTGGATGTCCGCGATGGTCTGCAACATTTATGACAAGTGTGAACATGCAAATCTATAGATCTATAGATAGAGCAGGGATGTTTGTGCAGATTCCAGACCTCATTTGCAAGGAAGTGAGCCAAATTTGAAGGAATATTCCAGTTGATTGGCGATTATCCTAACAAGTGTGGCACATACAGTATGTCCCTAGAATCGCAAGAGCCCAAGATGGTATGAAATTGAAGCATCCCCAATTCTTATTATTCTTACAACAAATGTAAACCAGGCTTTAGTGTAATAAATCCAAATATTTCTTTCGTTGTTTAATTTTACTTTTCCTGGCGATAACTAACAAACTAAAGTCTGTCTCAAATTAGATGTCATGTGAGATCTGTGACAACACAAAACCACTCATGTAAAACGCTTCAATTGTTGTTATTTATGGGCATTTCACGTGACATCTTATTTGAGACAGACCAACAATAATTTCAAAGCTCAACCACTAACCTCAGCAAGAATATCATTGAGTTCTCCTTCACTTGGACAACAATTTAATGATCTGACAATTGTTCCAATCTCCCTGCAGAAAAATGAAACTAGTTAATATTANAGTTCTATGTTGAAGGATGCATCTTGGATGTCCGCGATGGTCTGCAACATTTATGACAAGTGTGAACATGCAAGTCTATAGATCTATAGATAAAGCAGGGATGTTTGTGCAGATTTCAGACCTCATTTGCAAGGAAGTGAGCCAAATTTGAAGGAATATTCCAGTTGATTGGCGATTATCCTAAAAAGTGTGGCACATATGTCCCTAGAATCGCAAGAACCCCAGATGGTATGAAACTGAAGCATCCCCAATTCTTATTATTCTTACGACAAATGTGAACCAGGCTTTAGTGTAATAAATCCAAATATTTCTTTCGTTGTTTAATTTTACTTTTCCTGGCGATAACTAACAAACTAAAGTCTGTCTCAAATTAGATGTCATGTGAGATCTGTGACAACACAAAACCACTCATGTAAAACGCTTCAATTGTTGTTATTTATGGGCATTTCACGTGACATCTTATTTGAGACAGACCAACAATAATTTCAAAGCTCAACCACTAACCTCAGCAAGAATATCATTGAGTTCTCCTTCACTTGGACAACAATTTAATGATCTGACAATTGTTCCAATCTCCCTGCAGCAAAGTGAAACTAGTTAATATTAAGATAAGATCAACATTATTATGAACCAATAAAATTTATATATATTTAGTACAGGCCTTGCACATATTAACACTGTTATCCTGCCTAACTAAGAATTCTTAAGAATTCTTGAGAAAATTTTTAATTTCTTGACAATTCCTGTCGACAATTTTTATAATCTTTCATACCCAGTCTGAAGAGTGTGGCAACTGCACACACAAGATTTTTCACAAGATTTTGATGTGCACACCGATTTTGAAGAAGATTTTTTGTTCTCCAACTTTAAAAACATACAGCAACAAAAATCACAGACTCCCAACATCTTGTTTCACGTTCTGTATGAATTCTTGAGTGGTATGAAACCAGTCTACAGAGAGTATGGCAGTTCTCAACAAGAGAAACCAACAAATTAAAGCAGTGGTGTGTTCGTGTGCAGAGTGACTCTGCACTGCACTACTCTGCACACGAACACACCACTGCTTTGTTGGTTTCTCTTGTTGAGAACTGCCATACTCTGTAGACTGGTTTCATACCACTCAAGAATTCATACCAGAACGTGAAACAAGATGTTGTGTTGTGTTAGATTTTTTAGGCCCGAATTCCCCCCGGAAATACCTAATAATAAATTTTGCAGTGAATTTTGTACATGATCCACAATTTTTGGAATTGAAGGCATACCTGACATCGACGGTTTTATTTGATTCATGATCGAAGATATCAAAAGCATCAGCAATTCTTTTTTGTAAATCTGCAGTCGTGTGTTCCAAATCTGACTTCTCTCTCTCCTTTTTGTCGTCGGCCATTTTGAAACAAATTACTTTGATTATTGATTATGATCAACCTAGCAACAACACTCGTGATTGATCAATCAATAAATCAATTAGCCTCAATGTGATACAGCCTCACGTCCATGAAAAATTTGCAATTAATTTGGTAATTTCGATGCGGCCTCGGCGCTTCCATATCATTCGATATTTATCATTAATTTGTAGATTCTTTGCCCCAGATGGAAACAAATTAAGAATGCGAACCCCCAGAGCTGTATAGCTCTAGATCACAACTTTCAAGCGATCTGCTATTTGCCGATGGTGGTGAAGGTGAAAAGAATGCCAAATTGTTGCCATGAAAGATGAAAGTAAGCACTTTTGAGCAATCTAAATTTATGTGCCACCTTCGATTTTGACTTGACTGACTTGTCATCATGCTTCATCCATGTACTATCATTAGGTCAGCGAAGCCTCATCACAAGAGCAGCATTAATAGCCTAGCATTATCTCTATGTCATTTCATTAAACATTTTTATACACAAATTAACCCTTCAGCAAGCAAAATATATAACAACTACTTACAATGATAAAAATCTCAAGAATAAAAATCTACAGCCCAATAAAACCTAACCACTGCTGTTCTTCCAGGGAGTTGTGTTTGAGAGTCTAGCTCTTTAGATGCGTTTTAAGTTGTTTTTTTAAACGATCCAGTGTTGGTTGCTCACGAATTTCGGCAGGTGTTGTATCATTCCAAATCTTGAGAGCCGCGTAATGAAATCATGCCCCGGGGGGGGGGGGGGGGGGGTCTTGACTTTCATTTTTACGGGGGGGGGCCCCCCAAAGAAAAACAGTTTTACCCGGCCCNAGATTTCATACCAATAAATTTTCAGCAAACATTTTGGCCCGGAGTTTGCCTTGATAAAACTGTTTTTTACAAAATGAAGGATATTTTCTGGCCGTCAGTTTTCATTTTCACTTGGTTAAACGTCTCACTTGGATCGTGATAGAATAACGAGAGAAAAAAGCAAGATAATTTTCAACAATCTCATATAACCACAAAGCAAATATGAAAATACTAGTGGTCTTAAAACACAGTGAAAGAAATCTATTACTCACATAGGTTTCAAAGTCTTTCCCTACGCGTAATAATTTGAAATTCAATGTTTACGTACTGTATAAAGCGAATCTATAAATCAAGGGAAATTGGTTAATATGAAAAAGTACATTCTTATAACTACAGACCCTGATGTTTACTTTATGATGTTTGTTTGTTTGTCTATTTACTAGATACTCAGAGTAAACACTTGGTTTGGTGGGAATACTGAAAAAAATGTTCAGCTTGTCGAATCAGCTAGATTCGTTTTCTTTGAGAAAAAAACTGGAAAGGGATGGCTATCGTTAGTAAACAATTTGTCCAACTGAAAACCATAGGAGATAATCCCAATATGGTTCTAGAGTGAGAGGTCCTAAATGATAATAAAACTAAGAATTCCTCTTCCAAAATCATACGACGCTGTTCGATTTGTCAGAATCTAAGTAATATCTTTTCTAAACTATCGAAACAACATTTGTATAACTGAAAGGAACTAATACTTTTTAAGCAAAAATCCCACACAATAACGGGACTCACTAATTGCAAAACCAACTACATCAATTATTTGAAGTTCTGCAAATACTACCATGATAATTTATCTAATTGTAGAAGCTTTGGGGGGGGGGGGGTAATCATAACTACTTTTAGCTCTAATATCAAAGAATGAATTCTTAGCCTTGAATGCCACGAGCAGGCAAAAGCAGATGGAATTCAGTCGCACTAAATAACATGAAGTTAAACTTCTCATCTTTTTTCAAAATGAAACTGTTGTTTTGAATATAAATCCTTATACTTCACAGAGGATCTAACCAAACATTCATATCTTTTACGATTGCTCAGATGTAAGTGAACTTTAACGGTTACTTTCTGGTGGCTTGTGTGAAGCCACCAAACAAACTGCAGAAAACAATAGATACGTGCCTAAAACCATAATGTTTACAGATTTGTTTACAGCTTGGCCCCTATGATGTGTAAGCTTCATGATGTAACAAGATGGTCTTCCTAAACCTTGGTCCATTAACTCACTCGAAAAATGTTCGAACAAACAAGATGCTGAGGTCTCTCGCACGTTAGATACTTTCTAGTTCTCGGATTAGATACAACTGAACAAAACAAGAATAAAGAGACTATTTCATGAAAATCTGCACTTGTTACCAACTATTTGTGTATCCATTCGAGGTATAGTATCAGATACAATAAAACGAAGTCGAGGTTTCTTATAAGTTGCATCATTTCGAGGTATAGTATTTGATGCAACTGAATGAAACCAAATGAAACAAAGAGCTGAAATCAAGAGAATAATAATTAAAGGTGATAGCTAATATTATTAGGTCCTATAATTTCTACGTAAAACTATTACTGTTACCATTATCAGTAAACCACGTTTCTTCTTGTGCCTCTAAATCAGACATGACATCATCTGGGTCCAATGAGCTCTCATCTAAATTAAACGGAGGGGGGAATTCTTCATCTTCCTCTTGTATGTACCTTGCTTCTTTTATCATACTATTGGCACCCTGTGGATCAAGGCTCATTGCCCAGGAGAAGTTCATTTGTGCTAAGTGCACTTGGCCTCGTTTTCGGTAGATCTGCAAAATAATTACAAGACGAGTCACAGTCACAGAAGTTATAACTTGATGTTGCCAGGGTCGATACCAGCCATGAATTCATAGGGGGGCAAAGAATCAAAATTTTCCGACGACAAAAGCAACAAAAGCAACAACAACAACAACGCCAGTTGTAGGAACATACGTTAAAATCATGCGTGAAATGACTGATGTACTCCTTCCATAACCAAAATTTGGAATTATTTTGCAACCCAACCTTGAACTCTTCAAATGTAGTGAATATGAAGCAAAAAGATGCTACAGATTCAAAATTCATGTCGTCATTTATCCTCGAACGTTAATAAATTCGAGTACAATGCATTATTTCTCCGACAAACTCTTTTAAAGGTGGACCTGTAAATCGTAAAAAAATCCGACAGGTGGAGTGAAATTTCCGACAAANTGAAGCAAAAAGATGCTACAGATTCAAAATTCATGTCGTCATTTATCCTCGAACGTTAATAAATTCGAGTACAATGCATTATTTCTCCGACAAACTCTTTTAAAGGTGGACCTGTAAATCGTAAAAAAATCCGACAGGTGGAGTGAAATTTCCGACAAACGGCTTGCTGGGGGGGGGGGGCGCTCCACCCACAGCCCCCCCACTGGCTTCGGCCCTAGATGTTGCTATTACTATTTCACTGTGTCAGCTGATGCCAAACGATTTTACATTTTTGATTTTATATATCGTCGTAATTCGAACGACTCGAGGTCCCGGGTATTGTAACGTAAAAGTGTAGTTCGTAGCATAACGGATATTAGAGGGTGTATCTTTGGGTATTTCGAGTAATCACTTTCGATTTCGGATCCCCAATCCTCGTTAGGCAAGTCGAGTAATCAATGTTAAATCGTTTAATGTAATACCATGAATTTCCTTTGCATTCAACATTAGTAATAAAGATTTTTCTCCTTTCGTTGAAATAAAAGATATTAAATAAAAGATCAAATAACATGCAGACGCTCACTAAAAGATTGTTACATGGGGAGTACCACCACTCATGCTGGAGCTCCTGTTCTCTTTCTGGGAAGAGCTTGAGGTCCTTGGAAAGAGGCGCTAGGAAGAGCTATTCAGCTTGATTTGGTAATGAGCCACTTGGGCCCTCCGACAAAAAGGGCATTGGTTTGGCCGTTTAAGTCACAATGAGGAATGACGTTTGTCGTCTCCTCTTAGGATTATGCACTTGGCTCTTCGACGTTGAGGGCATTAAAACATTTCCGAGATGCACAGAGAAGTGTGCTGCCTTAAAGCATGGGTAGTTTCTCCCGAAGGAGTTAAAGCAGTTTCAAATGCAGTACGAAAGATTTGGTGAAAGCTGTGTTTACTTACCTTTCCAAATAAAAAGTAAACTAATGCTTCTCTTGGAACAAGCTTCCGAAGTTCTTCTAGTTCATTCAGCGCTTCCTGAAAATAAAGTCCATGATATCAAAATGAATTAGGACTACAAAATATTGACTGAATAATCAAATAAATGAAGAACACAACAGAAGCATAAACGACTAAAAGAATAGTAGAACAAGGCAACAACGAGACTGGATCAATGATTGAACAAATTAATGTACAGAAGAATGAATTAATGAATGGTTAATTAAAGGAATAATGCAATACAAAAAGCACTAAAGACGAACATGCAAGAGGAAAATCAAACGAGCGAATAAAGCAAAAAGTAAAGGAAGGTATAACGGACAAACAAACAAATGAATATCCTAATGATGAATGAATGAACAAACGAACGAACGAATGTCTGAATGAATGAACAAGTAAAAATCTGACTTACTTCATATCTTTCAAGAGTGCATAAGAATGACGATTTATGATATTTGCATAATGCATTCTTTGGCATCAAATGGATTGCTTTATTGACAGTCTGTAAGGCTTGTATGTCCTTCTTCATTGCATGCTGTGTCTATGTAATGAAGAAATAAAAATAGGAATAAACGTAGCAAAATAAACGCAACAATAACTCAAATTTTTCTTGCAAAAGTACCGATCTAGAGAGAGAGTCATTATATCAATCACCAATAACTAGCAGAACGAACCAAAAATTGTCGGACTGTATCATTCAGTTTATCTATGGAAAATACTAAAACACTTTTCACGACCACGAGTAACTGCTAATTCTCCCCCATTCCTCAATCAATTTTCACAAGCACATTTTCACAATGAATTTTCCCCTTTTCTAAGCCGTTGCTTCAGCTTAGAAACTCAGTAAAAAGAAGACCAGGGGACTATCACGTCAGGCTGGAAGGAATTAAGAAGAATAAAAGTTAATGAAGGAGCTGAATAAAGAGACGGTAGGGAAGAAGGTTTAAAAGGAAAAATGACAATGACAAGTCATCCACACTAAAGGGGAAAAATGACACTTCATCCACACTAAATTTGTATATTCAAATCTACAAAATTGCGAACCAAGGCACCCTGATATTAGCATGGGCGCCGGGCTTTGCACAATGTGGATTCTGGACGGGGATCTGTGGCGGCAGCAATTGTTGTCGTTGTTGTTCTCTCGGCTGGGGTTGCTGTTGTTCAACATCATGCGCCGATGTTGGTCTGACATCCAACGTGAAACAGGCCTTAGTATCTACCAGTAAAAAATCGTTTATGTGTAGCTTTTTGTAATTACATATTTAGTTGTAATTCAGTTGCATGTTGTATGTAATGGCCATGGGGTAGTCATTATCTTTTGCTCCCTGTGGTATCGTCCCCGTAGTATTGTATAGTTGTATAGTAATTAGAAAGTATAGTAGGTTGTATCATGTATCGTAATATTTTAGATGAATATAAAAAAAAAAAATGTACGGAGCAAAATGAAGGACAAATAATCTTTCAATAAAAGAAAGAGCCTTTACTTTGCAATTATCGTTCATTGGAGCTTTTTCATATCTTGATTACCTTCGGAATTACAGCGTTTTTCTTTTTATTTGAAAAATGCATGATAAGTTTGAAAAAAATTAAAATCATCGTAAATCCTAAATTAATAGAGGAAAAACGGTACAATCTTAAGAAAACCATAATTTGTGAAGATGTACAACATGGCGGTAAGCAGAAATCTGTCGCTTCTCTGGTTTACGATTTAGCAATTTGATGACGTCACAATCTCAACACCCTGGTTGAAACACAAAAAGCGCTGTAATTCTGAAAATAATCAAGAGATAAAAAAGTTCCAATGGCTAATAATACCAAAGTACCTGATGTTCCTTTCAAGCCACTAAATCAAAAGGAAGATTCAATAACCATCCGTGCAATTTTTTTAAAGATTTGATGCCTATGCTAGTATGCTCTCTAACAGCCGATTAATCCCAATCGCCAATGAAAGGTCAATACTGACAAGGCGATGACAAGCGATATGGTGCTATCTTTTCAGGAGGTTAGTCTTTCAAAACAATAATTCATTTTAACTTTATGAGCCTGACATCTTTGTTTCGAATCGAAATATTGTCTAATGGAACCCCCCCTTACAAACTGACGATTTGCATTGAATTTAACTTCTAAACAACGGCTGCGCCGGGCGTAAAAGGGCCAAGAGCAACTGAAGAATAAACTTACCACAGCTAAATGACAAAGAAGAACAGAGTTCTTGGGATTAATCTGCAACGCTTTCAAGAAATGTTTTTCCGCAATCGGATAATTCTCTTGTTTATAATAAATCATTGCAATTCCATACCAAGCATTGTAATGCCTGCTGTCTAAACGAATCGAAGTTCTAAAACATGATAGTCCTTTATCCAGTTCTTCTGTGAGGACATATTCATGACCAAGTAATGTGTAAGCGTATGTGAAATCAGGATCTAACTGGATTGCTCGTTGTAGGAATTTTATAGCAGAGTCATGCTCTTTTTGTAAACTGAAGCAATTGCCCATCGCACTCCAAGCCTAGAAAAGAATCCGAATGGAATTAGGAAAATGTGAATAAAAAATCAATAAACAGGAACACAGATATTAAAAGAACTCGCAAAAAAGCAAAGTCATGCATGCAACACAATCTCATTCTTACTTTAATAATATCTTTACACGATGTTTCTTCAGTTTTAGTTTAATTACAATAATATATAGCGTGTCCCAAAAGTCTTTAAAAATAGCTCAATATCTCATGGATAAAGACATAATCGTTTAGGTGTAACATGTTTGTAGTTGTATACGTATTTGTAATCTAGTTGCATGTTTTATGTAATGGCTGGGGGGTAGTCATAGTCTTTTGCTCTCCCTGGTATCGTCCCTGTAGTGTTGTATAGTTGTATAGTAATTAGAAGGTATAGTAGGTAGTAACATGTATTGTAAAATTTTTAGGTGAATATATAAATAAAAAAAAAGACATTTTGATTACTATTTTTAGATGCTTGCATCCTTCGATGAATTTCAGCAATGTTTGTAGAGAGTAAACTACTGCACTTCCCTAAATCCCTTTTGGTTTGAAACCCGAATCTGGAGCCGAAAAAATGTCGCTCATGAAACTTTGAAAAAAGGTGGTGTTACGACTCGTTCTGCTGTAGCAATTTTCCAGTGGCCTTTATTAGGAAATACTGCTAAATGCCTTTAAACTGTTTTAACGAATGTCAACGACCAAAACATTAGAAAACAATTAAGGGCGAATTGATAGTTTTATGAGACAAATGGCATATTCTCAAGAAGTTTATGAAAAAGAAAAAGTAGAAAACAAAATAAAGTTTACTTACGTAAGGAGATAAGCGATCAAGTTCCACTAAATCCAAAGCTACTGACGAAAGAGAACCTTCTTTCTTCATAAACCAGAGTAGCGTTGAATAAATATCCATTCCTGAAAAGGTTTGAAGAAGTCTGAGTGATTCTTTAATATACCGGGTGAGTCAGACTAAAACGAAACCTGTTAGAAAAATTCTAGAAACGAAGTATTAAATGATAATATAATTTAAAAACCGTTGATATGGTACAGAGCTCGGCGAAATAAATTACAATTTACGAAATACATGCTTACTAATGTCTTCCCAAGATGAAAAGCCACCGTCTAAACCAATGATAAAAGCTTCATTCAATAGATAATAACGCTAAAGATGGCGGCCGCGCAAAGCAGGCTGATAAAAAGCTCCCTGACGACCACCTAATAACATAAAAAGTTTGGTCTGCAGTTTCGACTAGCTAGCTGTGGTAAAGCTTGGAACGAGTAATCAATGTAAACAAACAAGGACACTTTTGTAATTCGAACGCGAATCTTTAATTAAAACTTCAATTCGAATCAAACTGCTTTGGAAAGGTTCCTTTCGAACCATGTTGCATTCGAATTCAAGGTCGATTAAATTCAAGCTAGCTAGTCGAAACGGCAGACCGAAATTTTTATGTTGTTAGGTGGTCGTCAGGGAGCTTTTACCAGCATGCTTTGCAGCTAAATACAACAGAGTCTTTAGAGCCGCCATCTTTAGCGTTATTGTATTGCTAATGGGCATCAAAAGCACAACGTAGTGAAATTCTGGTACAAACTCAAAGGTAAATAGATTCTAGTTTTACTCACTTTCACTAGTTACAAAATCAAAGAAGATAATGGGATAATATTTTACTTACCACCCATATGAAATTTATCAAGTGATCGAAGCTCTACAAACTTTTGTTCTGCCTATAACGAAGAGAAATTACCCTCAGTGCCGTATGAATTCCGAACAAATATAATTTCCAGGCATGGGGTGAGCTTGGCATCACAAAGTTAAAAGTCTCAATTTTGATTGAGAGAAACTAAAAAGGTTTCAGAGGAAAACTACTTTCAAAGTGAGGTTTTCAAGGCTCTTGTTCAATATTAGGCGCAAACTTTTTGAAGCTGAATTATAAACTTTTACTTACATTTAGAATTCTTTTGTTTTAAAACGCTGGAGACATTGATGCTGCATTGCATTATGGTAAAAATATTTCATTTAATCAACATTGCATGACTGCACTATCATTCTTATTACATTGTTCAAGAATTTTAGCTCAAAGTTTCTACCGATGCTAAATAATTGCAAGGGGCAGTCTCAGGTTCTGAAATTTCTTGCAGCTCTGCTATTACCATTCTATGAAATATTTCAAATGTGGAAAAGACAAGCAAAAGAGACTTCAGCGACATACCTGGTGATAATCAGCCATTTCGAAATAGGAAGTTCCAATTTGTTGTAGTACCCAGCACGTGTTCAGCTGATGAGAAGGTAATGCTTCAAATAAGGCAACAGCTTTCTTGCAATCGTATGATGCCAATGCATAGTATGCCTTGCCAATATCTTGCAGCAGTTGCATCAAACCATCTGCAAAGAAAAGGTATTTCAAAGATCATAAGAGGCCATTAAAACGTAACTGGTATGACAAATCACAATTGCTTTGGTAACTCAATCGAAATTTAGAGTCTAGCGAGAGTCTAAATAAACAAATTGAGATATTCAAAGCAAATCTATTTTTTTTTACATTTTTCGTAAAAAAAAGAATTTTAAAATTCTTCCGGGTGTCCCAAAAAAGTACTCCTGTTTGAAAAATCAACAAAATTTGATTTCTTGGCCGATCTTCAAATTTCTCTTTTTCGCATGTAGATCAAAGACAAAATTATTTTCCAATGCATATCTGATCGTGTAATTGGTTTAAAAATCAGCAAATTTAGCTCTTTTTAGGGTTGCCTGGTTTTGAATCATACTGCAAAAAGCACTGATGATTACCAGACCAATTTCATTGTGTATATTAAGCTTTTAATTTGGTTACAAATGGCAAAAAGAAACACACATTATCATTGAAGACTTCAAGGATCATTAAAAATCTGAAAATTTTGGCTCTTAGGCAAGATTGAGTCTCTTGCTTAAAAAGTATAGCTCAAAACAAGGTTTTTCAACTTGTAATTTCTTTAACCTTGAAGTATTGAAAACAAATATTTTATCATCTTCAAATGTTTTTGGGTCATTGGCAAAACAAATCAAAAAGAAAATTTAATCATAGGTTTGATTTTTGGTGAATTTTTAAACAGGAGTACTTTTTTCTGGGACACCCGGTTGAAAGTTAGAAATAGCCAACAGCAACTCTTGCGGGTACACGAACAAATAATAAGGGCGAAAGTGTCTAAAATGAAAACCAAAAGTAAAGGTAACTTTCCCTGAAACATGTTTTTATGCTCGCTGTATCTCAACAAAGATTAATGGCTGTGTCTAAAAAACTGACAGCTACCCCGAAATGAACTTTAGTGGCGAGGTCCCAGCTCGACTGCTTCCTTTCTTGGGATGAAAAACTTCCACTTCATTTCAGCACACGAAGCATTTTATTCTTTAAATCGATTTTCAAACTTGAATAATGTCGTAAATAAATTTTAGAGGAGACTCGACCAAAAACTGATAAAATGGGGCAGTAGTTTAGTGAGATTAATCAGCTTTGTTTAAGTGCTCTGCTACATTTAATTGGCAAAATTAAATCATCCAATTTTCTACTACGTAATGAATCATGTGGTTACAGTCAATAAATCACGTGCTAGCAATCACCAAGACACGTGCTAACATCCAATATATCTAGTGCTTTTACCTGTGCTTGACTTGATTGGTGAAATTGCTAATTTTTCGTCTCTTCTTTCAGACTTCGCTTCTTCTTCATCTTGTTCCTGTGTTATCGAACCTGGCTGAATATTTTCAGTTGTTGGAGTTAGAGGCTGTGGTGTTGAAATTCGAGTTCTTCGTGTCTAAAATAAGAACAGCTATCTCAAAAGAAATCTAGCGCAAACTATAAGTTCAGATCTTGATAAAACAAAGGAAAGTAAACATGATTTCGCTTAACTAGCAAAGAAACGAACAGATCGAATGATTTTGATGTAATTGTTTTTACGCAATGAAAATTTGCAAAACAAACCAACATTTTCGGACCGGCCTGCCTTGGTTCTAGATATCAACCACTTACAATTTATTACGCATTGTCCACACACTCTATCTATACTATAGCAATAGTTAGTCGCTGATAATATGCGGGTTATTACTGTAGCTAATAATACGTTGCAGTGCTGGAGAAAACTCTGACTTCCTGTGAAGCTGCATCATCGTTTAAAAGTGTCCTGCCTTGTATGTCACTGGTGTGGATGTGGCAGTAATGGTCTCTTTTTCATTCTCACCTGACTCCAATTTTCCTTCACTGAAGTTTCTTTTCATTTTTTCTGATGCAAACTCCTTTCTTCTTCCTTTCTTTTCTTTTCCTCCCCTCTCTTTCATTTTCCTTCTTTCTCTCGCTTTTCTCGGCTTTTTACATTCCTGCGAGATTTCTTTGCGACTTCGTGCATATTTTCCAGCACTGGTTAATTGTTTCCTTGTAGCCAATCGTCAAAACCCAGTATCCTACAATCTCTCCTGGCGTCCTACTTTAAAACACTTTAAGATCTGCTAAGATAGCATAAAGAATATATAGGCCACTCCAGCGGCAGAAAATCCATTTGTATAGAAGGTAGAAGGCCTAGCGGCTGGACACCATCAATCACACGACAATTCTACCAACTAAAAACTCCTATGTATGCAATGGCTGCAAAACAACTGATTGATAAACATTTTATAAGCAAAATATTCAGTCAACGCTTCAAACTTTATAGAAGGAACTGAAGATCTCTAAATCTTTTGATGAACTAATTTACCTTAGCTTTTCTGGCGTTAGCTTCAGAGATTTTCGTTGTCTTCTTTATCTCCTAAGATAGTGAATATTTATAATTATGTGATATGCATCAATAATGAGGAGGAAGCAACGATATAAATATGAGTAGGAAAGGTCTACCCTTAAAGAAATCTGTCCTCATTTCGTTGAACGGGACCAAGAAAAGAAATCAAGGTATATATCAAAGAATGGCAAATATTGCCCAAATGACCTATTGTCAAGGTCGGCACTTTGAAAGTCAGCCCTTTGATGAAGATCCACGCTTCCCGTAGTTAAAACTATGAAATATCAAATTTATAAATTTATATGAAAAATATGAGGTCAGAATACTACATTCAGTTTTAACTTCGCTATTTAAAATGTGGATGCTGAAGGAGTGAGAACAAATAACGAAATTAAGTTACAACGTAGGTAACAAATGCGAAAGAACAAGAATTTCAAACAGTCTATCTGCAGCCTTGGAATATTAATTTGAAAATTGTTGATAGCTTTGGAAGAATGATCCTAGCGCCTTGCTATCAAAGGCCCAGGAACAAGCTATATTCGATGGATCAAATGTAATTACTCAATTACCTTAGAGCCACTATTGGACCCACTTGAATTTGATCCAAACAACCTACTACTGCGTCTTAAGCCCATTCCGCCAATTCCAATTGATGTTGTGGTCGGTGAGGGTGTCATTACTGATGTTGATGAAATTGTAGTCTTCAGTTTACTTGGTCCGGCTATTATACCAGTGAAACTTGACCTCGTAGCAATTTTTCTGCCACCATGCTACAAAGGAATTGATTCAAATTCTGCATAATTTCTAATGTTTTATAACATCATATCTTTAATAATAATGATTAATTTTGCAACTTTCTCATCTCAAAAGTAGGCAGTTTCATCATAGACTTATGACTCCCGGTTGCCATTATCTTCAAATGGAGGCTACCGTCAATAAACCCGGACAGCCCAATTTTGGTCTTAAACGCATACACTAAACCGTGCATATTTTGCGAGCCACCACAATTTTATGTCACTCCAATCAGAGCACAGTATTTCACAATTAATGAGTTCTGAATTGCTTAATGTTCAACTCAGCCAAAATGAAAAAGATAAAGATAAATTACGAGGCTGCGAGGAAAAAAATTAAGNTTGTACACGTGAGTCAAAAAGTGGTATTAAGCTAATACCTTGAATACCAGCCCCAGCCGCCACTGATGAAAAATATGAGGTCAGAATACTACATTCAGTTTTAACTTCGCTATTTAAAATGTGGATGCTGAAGGAGTGAGAACAAATAACGAAATTAAGTTATAACGTAGGTAACAAATGCGAAAGAACAAGAATTTCAAACAGTCTATCTGCAGCCTTGGAATATTAATTTGAAAATTGTTGATAGCTTTGGAAGAATGATCCTAGCGCCTTGCTATCAAAGGCCTAGGAACAAGCTATATTCGATGGATCAAATGTAATTAGTCAATTACCTTAGAGCCACTATTGGACCCACTTGAATTTGATCCAAACAACCTACTACTGCGTCTTAAGCCCATTCCGCCAATTCCAATTGATGTTGTGGTCGGTGAGGGTGTCATTACTGATGTTGATGAAATTGTAGTCTTCAGTTTACTTGGTCCGGCTATTATACCAGTAAAACTTGACCTCGTAGCAATTTTTCTGCCACCATGCTACAAAGGAATTGATTCAAATTCTGCATAATTTCTAATGTTTTATAACATCATATCTTTAATAATAATGATTAATTTTGCAACTTTCTCATCTCAAAAGTAGGCAGTTTCATCATAGACTTATGACTCCCGGTTGCCATTATCTTCAAATGGAGGCTACCGTCAATAAACCCGGACAGCCCAATTTTGGTCTTAAACGCATACACTAAACCGTGCATATTTTGCGAGCCACCACAATTTTATGTCACTCCAATCAGAGCACAGTATTTCACAATTAATGAGTTCTGAATTGCTTAATGTTCAACTCAGCCAAAATGAAAAAGATAAAGATAAATTACGAGGCTGCGAGGAAAAAAATTAAGGGAGCTACTTCGCCTTCACGAGAAAGATTATTGAGTGACAGAGAAAGATACTCAATTTTTAGATAAATAAAACATTCTTGTTAGTACCAAGAGCTGGTTTCTTTTTTTGTGCTACAGTGTCAGAAATCGGAACTTTAAACAGGTTTGGTACCTATTTGGCCTAGTTGTTACATATGAATTTTATGAGTCGGAGTTAAAACGTCAAATAATTCATTTTGATAGCAAATATTAGGACAGAGACTATAGTAATAAGCCTAAAGTCTGTCTAACATTAGATGTTACATTAGATTTGCGATAGCGCAAAATTAATGATGCAGAACATTTCCCATTGTGTTTATTCACGGACATTACCACGTGACATCTGATTCGAGACAGACTTTAGTTTTCCGTACGATCATTGTTTTAAACTACACATAACAAGTCATTTGAATTCCCACAGGAAGCCAATTGCATTTACTCAATTTTCCTCTCTGAAATTTTGATCAGTGGAATTCTTCATTATTTAGCGACAGGGTATGGGTCTGGCGACATTTTTTGACAGTTTGACAACCTTTCGAATGCATTCTTTGATAATCGAATCTGCCACGCTAGTCACTGGAGCCCTTCCAATCAGATTAGCATTTCTTTCCATTAACCAATCGATAAATAAGTTGTCTTTTGGTCGCTAAATTAACTGACATTTCCATCTGTTTCCATCGTTTCCCTGCTAAAACATGATATCTTGCAGCGTGGAAAATACATCTCTCACTCAGCTACTTAGGTCAGAAAACTGTCACTCGGGAGCCAATAAAGTTTTCCGCGGCATGGAATAGTTAGTCTCTGAACATTAAATAGTCTAGGCGTGAAATTACCAACTTCAAGCAAGAAAAGATTACTGCAATTGCAATTTCCCGCNCCACGCTAGTCACTGGAGCCCTTCCAATCAGATTAGCATTTCTTTCCATTAACCAATCGATAAATAAGTTGTCTTTTGGTCGCTAAATTAACTGACATTTCCATCTGTTTCCATCGTTTCCCTGCTAAAACATGATATCTTGCAGCGTGGAAAATACATCTCTCACTCAGCTACTTAGGTCAGAAAACTGTCACTCGGGAGCCAATAAAGTTTTCCGCGGCATGGAATAGTTAGTCTCTGAACATTAAATAGTCTAGGCGTGAAATTACCAACTTCAAGCAAGAAAAAATTACTGCAATTGCAATTTCCCGCAGCCAATCAGAGTCCATCCAAATAATTACGTTCAGCTTCCCGATTTTCAACTTCTGTGATGAAACTTTTTGAGGAAATGACACTTTCAAGAACCTTTAATCACCTAATTCAAATTTGAGTTGTACATTTGCACGAAACTAAAAGAAAGTAACAAGAGTAGCACAGCACTTTGCTAGATTTCATAAATTTCAAAAAATTTACTCCAGTCTATAAAACGAAACGAGAATAGCAAAGACTGTTTTGTTCCAGTAATTTAGTTGTTTCTCATTCAGGGATTAGACTAAAAGGAGACAAACTGTATGTACTACGTTCACACGATACCGGCACAATTTGAAAACGGCGAAAATGTGACGGTACCAAACTTATAGCTGGTGTTAAAAAAACGGTAGAAAATTTGACGGTACTAAACTTGGTGCTATCTTCGGGACAGAGGCTAGATTTTGGCCACAAAGAAATTTGTCTAGGCCTGAAGAATCAATCAACCTTGTTTGGAAAGAAGCGTCGAAAAAATTTCAGTTTTCATCGTTTTCGAGCGTTCACACGACGCCGCTGTTTTCCAAATTGTGCCGGTTTCAACTTCTGCCGGCACAATTTTTGCCGTTTTCGTGTGAACAATCTTTAAAATTTCCTTTCTTTTGCCGTTTTGGTGTGAACAGTCTTTAAATTTTTCCCCGTTTTCAAATTGTACCTATCGTAAGAACGTAGTCTTTTGTGATTGTTCATCAGGTTCCTTCTAACAGATCCCACAAAAGTAGTTATAAATATCAGTTGGTCGAAATCCACCCTCTAAAACTTATCGTATATTTGCTAAATATGACGATTGTGCAGTAAATGCCTCTCTCTACGACCTTTCTGTAGTAAACAATAGGAATTTAGATGTAATATGACAGTGGACTAACTTTGATGACTGGTGCCGACGGTTGGGCGGCAGTACACTTTCTAAACTTTGTAAACATGACAATTAAAGTGAATTTCCTACTAGGATTTTCCTTCAACAAACAATAGGATTCTAGATGCCATACGACATGACTCACCTTTTTAGCAGGTGCTGACGGCATTCTATTATCTATAATTGTGGTCGGCGATGGAGTAATGAATTCTGACGATAACGCCTCCGCAGGGGGTGTATCTTGAGGTAAGACGCCAAAGCTAAAAAGAAAAGCAACCTTGCAACAACAGCAACATTTCAGCTAAAGTCTATAAAGCTACTGTTAAATTTCTTGTGAAGGTTGGATCAAACGCTCGCAAAATATAATAATAATTTATCTAGATTCTGAGCTCATCGGGAACACCCTAAAGAACGTTGCTGCACATGGTTCTACAATACCAACCCGGTGTGCCAAAATGCTTTTGCCTATTTTTAGAGCCAACAGAAAATATACTTCTATGCTTACTTCCAAGATAAGTTCATTTTCTTACGGTCAAAGACTAAATTGGACATATGCATGGCATACGCTAGCAAAACGATTTTTAAAAGGAAATTGCGTTGTTGAGTAAATCCAAATGATTTACAAAATAAGCAAAGAAGTTTTTGGCAAACCCGGAGACTCACCAGAACTCTATAATTGTTGGTAGAGCTTCGTTAAACTCAAGTCTTTTAAAGATAGCAGTAAGTTAGTAGTAAACAATTTAGTAGTAAACAATTTAGTAGTAAACAATTTAGTAGTAAACAACTCCCTGTGGTATCGTCCTCGTAGTATTGTAATGTAGATTGTAAGTAGTGTTAATCCGTAATATGTATTGTAAAATTTTAATGGAACACAAAACAAAAACAAAAAACAATTTACTACAGCGTATTCCGAAAGATATGCATTCGTCCTCAGTCCCTTTATATTACTTCAAAGTTTGTGCGGTACTATCAAACTAAAAGATGCATTGACACAAGGGTGGAAAAATATTTCAATTTCTGGGAACAAGAAAAGTCTTCGGAAAACATTTCTGTTAAAACCAGATCAATTTTTTGACAGGTCATGATATGAAATACATTGGACAGATTGTGAAGATTACAATTTAATTGTCAATTTCCTCTTTCTTTCTCGCTTTCTTCCTTTATCCCTTTTCTTTGCTTCCTTTCACTCCTCTTATCTTTCTTTTCTGGAGACCTGGGACAATTTTTTGGGACCATTGGTGCCGTGGTCCGCTATTTTTTCCACCCTGCATTGAAAGCTAAAGATCAAAACACCCATTATATCAAGTGTGAAAAATGATTTTTCTTGATGGAGCAAAGAAGAATATTGGAACAAGAGCAAACTTAGCTTCTTACTTTGGTGTTAAAGGACTATTAGATGCAGTAGCCCCAAGCAAATTTCTTCCAACTTTCGATCTTGCTTGTTCCCGATTTGGTGCATTTATCGAAGGTGGCGGCATTTCACTATCCCCTGAAGATTTCGACATCTGAATTTGTCCCGGCTTCGAGACCACAGTTGACGTCATCAATGGTGCTGACGTCATAGCTACGTCATGAGAAGGGTCAAGATTTTCAGATGACACAGAGTCGTACTGACAGTTCGTTTTTGAGTCTGATAAAACAGTCTGTGCTTTCGTTGATGCATTACTTGAGATTCGAGATGGATAGGGTAGTAATCCTTGGTTGTGTTTATGTCCTGATGTCGCTGTTTTGAAATAGTCTTGTGCATCAACTTTTTCACCTTAAAAAAAAGTAAACAAAATATATAACGAGCGAAGGTGAAGGGGAAGTTGCGGTTTTTAGCACCAAGCGCTGGGATCGCAGAAGTAGAGAGGACCTAATCGAGTCCGCGACTCCTTGTCATGACGCTCAAGTGGGGCTCGTACTGGGATCGAACCCTGTCCGCCTGACTGTTCTGGTTGCAAAGTCAGAGGATTACACCGCTGCGCCACAACACCGCTGTGCCACAACACCTTCAAGAGCGTGTCATTTAATGTTTACAGTGATATATTATTCATAGCAGGGATTCTTCACGAGAATCCATTATTTTTCCTGGCCACGGTCTTCTTCCCCCGCTGTTCCACTATTTGTAGACTCTAGAAAGTCAGCAAACTTCATTATCTTTCCCAATGGAATATTGAAGTATTATGAAGATTATTTATCCCTGATTTGTTGTTTTATGGTACACTTCGGCTCATAAATTGGGGCTTGAAATCTACTTCCTAAGAAGGTTCCCATGATTATGGAGTTAGCTTCTATCTATGTTCTTTGAATTCAAAACAGAAACTAGTACTTGCTCCAGCTCATATTTAATATGTATGGCTTTTTGATTATTTATGGTTTTATAATACACTTCGGCTCATAAATTGGGCCTTGAAATCCACTTCCTAAGAAGGTTCCCATGATTATATAGCTTCTATCTATGTTCTTTGAATTCAAAAGCTTTTGAGCCACATTTGAGATACTGCTGTTCTGTGTGGGGGAACTGTGCTGAGTCCCGACTAGTTAAACTTCAGAAATTGCAAAATCGTGCGGCTAGAATTATCACAAATAGCAGCTACGATGCTCCTGCCGAAGCTTTAATTAAAGAATTAAAATGGCCAACTGTGAAAGATCTGATTAGAAGTGAGACAGCAACAGTTGTGTATAAGTCTGTCAATAATCTCGCTCCTGATTATCTTTCACACTTGTTTATCAGAAACTCTGAACGCAATATTATCAGTCTAAGAAATGCCGATACTGACTTGCTAGTACCATTCATGAAAACTAGCAATGGGCAGAAAGCGTTTTCTTTTAGTGGAGCGAAGATCTGGAATCAACTTAGCCGCGAGGCCAAGCAAGCTCCCTCTTTATCTTCTTTTAAGAACAAGATAAAGGACTATCGTAATTAGTTTTTGATTGTATATATTCTGATTGTAATTAGTTTCTTTTTACCATTATTATGTATTACTTGTAGATTTTTAATTTGTAAAGTTTTTGGCACGGCCCCCTGAAAATCAGTTATGCTNTATTGCCATTATTATGTATTACTTGTAGATTTTTAATTTGTAAAGTTTTTGGCACGGCCCCCTGAAAATCAGTTATGCTGACGGGGCTACCGTGGATAAATAATTTTAAAATGAAATGAAATGAAAATGAAAACAGAAACTAGTACTTGCTCCAGCTCATATTTAAGATTTATGGCTTTTTGACTATTTATGGTTTTATAATACACTTCGGCTCATAAATTGGGCATTGAAATCCATTTTCTAAGAAGGTTCCCATGATTATGGAGTTAGCCTCTATCTATGGTATTTGAATAATTCAAAACCATATGTTCTGTATATATTTGTTAGCTATTTTGTAAATAATTGAATTAAAATAAAATTACACACACAAACCATCCATCAGAAAATATTACTTTCTCCAGCAGCTGTAGCCAACCATATCTAATCTCTTCTCTCGATGTCATGATAATGTTGGAGGCAATTTTTACTGGCGTTTCTCGATCGCTAATCAAAATCAAAACTATTTGGCGGCATTCACATGAATCTAATATTTCGAAAATCATAAATCGCTAAGTTTCACATCGACTTTCATGGGGAGTAGCAAAGTTTCACTCGAGGTCTGCCTATAAACTGGAGCAAACAAAATAATAAAACTATGCAGGAATAGGGAGCATTTGTTCTGTTGTCTAGCAGCTGTCTTCACACAACAGCAAAGAAGCTTTTGGACAAATTGTATCAATCTTGTGTTTTCAAGTATCTAATGATGATAGAAGTTTATGATATTTTAAGAATCTTTCTGAGGATAAAAAGAGAAAATTGGTATCAAGTACAGAGAAATTACTACCTACCCATTTGACAAAGACCTTCAAAAGAAGTCCACAGAAATGGGTTTGATTTGAGACTGGCTTTGTAACAATCTGCAGCTTTGCTCAGTTGATCTGATTTCCTGAAGAAAATACAAAATGATGGTTAGGGAAAAACATAACATACTCATATTGAGTGTGCCAAAACAAGTTTAGGCGTTTGACAATTGTGGTACCTAAAGCACTGAGTGGATTGGAATAAATCAAATTCTGCTTGATAGCTGAAAGACCGAATTATTTTTGCAATTGCAATTTTTGGCATTGAAAATATAGATACATTTGACAAAATATCCATGGTTGCGAAATGCACGAAAAAGGCCCTAAAACGCAAAACACTCAATCAAATTTGTGCTGAAGGTTCTATTTACTTAAAAGATGGAGCCAGAGATACAAATAATATTAAGACTTGCAATTGTGTAAAGATTCAGCAACACAATTTTTCGGTAATTAAGCACCTACTCTCTTCTGAGAAAAAATATATTTCTTTTAAGAACAAAAATGTTGATGAGTAATTTTCGCTCTTCGGTAAAGTATGTGGAAATTTGCGTGCGTGATTAATTGTTCTTGCGACATTACTCGGGTGCGTACCTAAGCGTCCCACTGAAAGCTCTGAAATTATAAAGAATTGTAATAACATACCTATATACATTTCCTAAAAGCTGAAGGGCATAGCCAGCAAGATTTCCATACTCATGAGTAATATTTTCTGTTACTTTGGAGTTGAACAATGTACAAGCACTACCAATGAGCAAATGTTCAACTTCTGAGTATCTATGTAATAGAAAAGATGACATATGTAACAAACAAAAAGTAGTGGTATATAAATACAATATGCAAACTTTGGTTAGGGAGGAAATATTCTCTAACTTCTTCTAAAGAAAAAGGGACTTTGCAAGGGAAGGAAAATGGTTCATTGTTATTCAAAAGGGTGAATTTTGCGAAGAATATCTACACCCGTTAACATATGTCATTAGATGGACATTATTTCACTTTACTCAGCTCTAGTTTTAGTTAGCAATAGAAAGTCTGAAAGTGGTGTTGTCTTCCCTTTCTAGAATAACTTGTAATTCAGGTTAAAAAATTAACAAGGAAGTTAGGTTTTTCCAAGAAGAATGTACTCAGGATAATCATACAAAATTTAAACAGCACTAAACAATTTCAAGCCCAAATAAAGAGCTTCAAATCAAATTCCACAACTTTCCCAAATTGAAGCTAGCCCTTAATTATAACGATACACGTGGTAGGAAGAGGTGAAGGGTCAAATAAACAACTCAAGTTACATTTTACTTCTTCTTGCGACTAGTTTTATTTCTTTCATTGCACACGTTCGTTTGTAGTTTGGTAAATAAAATCTTGTCTTTTAGTAATTCATGATAATTTCAGCCTTTTTAACATTATTGCAGTTAAAAATAGCCTTAAATGACAGACTCATCGCAATAAACCCACAAATGCAACATTAGAAATTGCAATCTGTGGAAAGAAACTGCTAACTCCTGTAAAAGAATAACAACCAAATTAACCTGTAACCAGGGAGAAAACTTTTAAATCCTGCAAGAGAAACAACGAATTAACCAGAAACCCTCAAAGGAGAGAAACTAAGTTAATAGCTGCATTAAAGAGCAAACGCCGAATAACCAAAAACATGTTTCGTTAAACTCACTATTGTAGTTATATTTACTGTTGTTTACTAGAGACCGATAAAATTTCTTCCTTCCTGGGAACGGCAAAAAATTCGTCAAAGCTACCTGCCAAATTTTTATGATTTGACATTGATTTAGTGGATTTGACATTGATTTAGTGGATTGTACAGCGTAGTTCGCGCAAGTTGTAGATAGAATATAGTTCACATGCTACTTGGTGAAATTTAACATGTTCATAAACCAACAACTTAAGGTTTAAGCTGTGCAACTGAAAAGCTTGATGATAGGTTGACCTGGACGAAATCTATTACTTATAACGACAAATCTTTTTTCAAATTCTACATACAAGCCTCTTTGTCAAGATTCTGCTTAATTAAAGTTACTTCAGCAATTCAATTTTGTTTTCTAGATAACAATCATCACAGGTTCTTGTGTTTTGACGGCAGCATAAAAATTTAGCCAAAAAATCTTGCCAAAAATTCCTGGGAACGGCGTTCCCCTGTTCCCACACTTATCGGCCTCTGGCCCAAGACTTGATAAGCTTTGCTTCATCTGGGGTGCATGAATTTCCTATGTACTTAGTAGGAATGCATTGAGCCATTATCATCATCATCATCATCATCATCACCATCATCGTTCATAGGTGATAACTGTAGGTACAGAAATATAGTCACATCCTAAAATACACCAAAATGAGCTTATAAAGACATACTTGTTCAAGTCAGAGCAGCATTTTGCCATGAGATACTTGCAATGAATATTAACAGGAGCATGTTTTTGCAGCATGGCATGAGCATGTTTTACAGAACCAGAGCGATAGTATGAAGTCGCCAATAAGTGTAGCGTTTCATCTGATGGAGCTGTAAGAGAAAGTGTACATCATGCAAATCAGGCCTTTTGTTTCATGAGAGTCATCATCCCTACCCCCACTATCGCCCTAGCAAACTTGTTTATGTGGGCTATTGATCACCCTCAGCAAAAAAACATTTTGCGCTGAACTAAAAAAATGCTAAGTTGAACAAGCTATCGTAATGCAGGGAAACAATGACTTCTTTGAGCCTTTTTCTCGATCTAAATTTCGACATTGTTTGTTAGGCCATGACTCGCTGTCCTTACAATTATATTGAATAGCACTTCAAGTTCCACAACAAAGGAATCCATGGTCAAAGCCAACTGGCAAACCGAGCAAGTTGCAAGAAAGCGAAACTGTGTGACAGAGGGGAGACTTTCAAGGGAAACCTGTTCTATTTGTCACAACAAAATGATGTCATTTTGGATGAGAACTGTTTGTTGATTGTCACCTTTCTGCCTTGAAAGGGAATCTAAGTGATATAAAAGTGGCTTAAGCCACCTGCGGTCAAATCCTAGCCCATCAGATATCAGTATTTTCTGTTGACACAGATCAGTTACCCAAATATTCCATGCGTCTGAAGGTCTATTGTCTTTGAATGGCCATTTTTATCAACGGCTTATATACAGTAAAGTCCCGCCTTTAAGAAACCCACTTTTTGACATCAGCCTATTGTTCTTCCTTAATTAGTCTATTGTTCTTCTATTGTTTTTGCAAAAATTCAGGGTCTGGGTTCCTTGTAAAGTAGTTCCTTAAAGGCGGGACTTTACTGTATGCTTAGATTCCCTTAATCATTCCCTTAAATCATGGATGTAATACCTCAACACAAAATTATAATATATTCGAAGAATTTTTGAATTTCATTGATTTTTCAAAATCTGAGACTTTATTTCTACTCACCCTGCAGATATGATCTTCCAATCTAAATCTGAAATGTATTCAGCCAAAAACTTTTCAAACTTATATTTCTCTACAACGTACCTTCAGCATACAGTCTTTCAGCTAAGAAAATGGCATCCTTGTATGAGTACTGATTCAATGCTTGCCATATTGCATGCTAAAATAGAAAAGATGGCATCTGGGGAAATAAGAACATTGTTGAATACAATGCTAAAGTCATGCTACTTTGCCCTGCTGTTTAAACTGACAAGTTTTCGAACTGGGCTCAAATGAAAATCATTTTCAAAATGGCACCATCCATTTGAAGATGACATGAAAAGTTAGTGTAAAAGCTTTACAATGGAATGATTTTGTTTCAGATTCAGAGGGGGGCAATCATTTTCTTTGTCTCACTTTGAATCCAGAACTAAATCCTTCCGTTTTCAAGAGTTTACACTGAAACATTTCATGCCGTTTTCACATCGTGCAGTTTCAAAATTGTTTCCATTTGAGGCCGAATATGAAAATGTTTCAGTGTACATGGAAGGCCAAAACAGCATGATTTTGCACCATTTTCATTTGGGAACGGCGTAGTGTAAACGGGGCCAAAGTGGATTTGATTGCTGTTTGGTAATCAGTGTACTTTTTATAAAAAGCAAAATGGGTTGGTCGGTCGGTCAGGAATTTTCCTCAGTTTTCATGATTATTTTGAGAATGCTGAAAAAAGAATAGCAATTTTAAAGAGTTTTGCTTGGCTCTTTTATGTATGCCTGACTCAAAACTATCCAATTTTTTCTTAGTTTTGAAAGTGAGTTAGTTGGTTACTTAGGGGTCGTCCAAAAATCCACTCGTGATCAGTTAGCGGCATTTGGCCGCTAACTTTTTGACCCCCCTTCCTTAGCAGACTCTACCTAATTACCTATATTTTCTATATTGCATGCTGTGCTCATATATTGGCCTAAAAATGGTTGACCGCTCATTCATAGGAAAAGGACGGGACATCATACATAAGGTACGGTGGCAAAGCAAAACATCGCTACAAATCAATTCTCACCAGTTTCCATATACATTTTTCAAAGTCTTCATTTTAGATAGTAACACATGTAATTCCTTAAGTTCCAACGATGATCGCCTAACGGATTTTGATGAAACCCCTTCCCCCCTTAGCAGCCAAATGCCGCTAACTGATCACAAGTGGATTTTTGGACGACTCCTTAAATCAAATATTTTTAGACACCTGCCTTGAACTTAAAGTAATGCACCTATCATTTTATTGCCCCGACCCCCCCACCCCGGGATAGGCGGGGCTAATGCGGGGTCATTCACGTT
>REGM01000008.1:89435-111115 GCA_004194415.1 Aurelia aurita | reverse complement strand
AGGCGATAGCTCTCGTTTGACCCCGCTTAAAGCCCCGGCATGTTATGCGGGGGATAGATGGAATTCCTAGCATTTGTTGTGTATTTCATCAGGTTATTTAAACAGCGACGGCAAAAGAATATACGAAAAGCTACTTCAATGTGACTGTTTAGAAGAGCAAGGACAGATTTGTGAAACAGAAGATTTAGCTTTATGAAAAAAAAGGATTTGCCTTTCTGGGGAATAGATTTCACACCATTGAGAGCACTAGTTCAAAATCAAAATAAACAGTGAAATCTATTCTTGAGGCTGCCAGATCCCTTCGCCATTTTAGACAGAAAATAAAGCTACTGCGCATGCACAGTTTAAAACCTGCGAGCTTTCGGGAGAAGCGAATCGCCCCGGGTATCCCCACTCCCCGGGGCAAAATTTTCAGTGAACAGGAGGCGAATGGCCCCGCATCAGCCCCGCCTATCCCGGGGTGGGGGGGTCGGGGCAATAAAGTGATAGGTGCATAAGTGCCTCCCAATAAAGTGAAAAGTGGATGTAATTGAAATGTTCAGTTTTATCCAGTAATTTTTAGTTTTGGAAGTCAACAGGCATGCCTCTTTTCGAATTATTTGAATGACCCTTATATTATATGAAAAGAAAATGCATCAATTTCTCTGAATTATTTACATTCATCTAAATTCATTCAATATTATCTTAGGATAGGGAGGGGGGGCTCTCTCCTCGATTAGTTTACCTATTGAGAGAGCTCCTCCTTTAAGTAATTCCCTACATAGTCTACAATTTATTTTGTTTCTCTGTTTGTATTTTGTATTAATTTTCTGTATCACTATCAGAGTATTAATTTTCTGTAATGTTATTATTATATCCTTGTAGTTTAGTTATTTGTATGTATAGTTAGCATTATTAAATTGTATGTCATGGAATTTAAAACGATATGAACTGAACTGAACAGAACAAAAGGAACAAATGCAACAAAATCTCTTCCATCCTTCTCCCCCCTTCTCCGACGTCACAATTTATCTCAGTCAGGGACGGTCAAGGAAGAACATATGCTGGAAGAGAGTGCAAGAAAAATTGAAGAAACCTATTATATGACTATGAGCAATGAGAATTTTAAATACTTAACCAGATTCAAAATAACCAGAATTTTCCTGTTTCCTTCAAGCGTTTCCTCTGTCTAAGCGCTGTGCATCAATAACTGATTTAATTAGGCCATTTTTGACTTTCTCAAACACCGAACCGCCAATTTTTTGTTGGCTAAAACACAGCAATGCGAAGTCGTTCTCACCTGCACGGGTTCTTCAAGCACCATATTTATGTCCTTCTCTTGTTTACATCTGAATGAATGTCTTTAAGGCTTCTTTAGTTGGGTTAAATGATGATTTCTTGGCTACATTTTGACTTGAACGCGCTCTTTTTCTCCTGGCTTTCCTAACTGATTCTTTAGGCCTAATAACAAACGCATGCGCAAGGACGAGAAGAAATGCGGAGGAGATTTAAAGAAAATCTTTGGCGACTCACGGACAGCATTACAAGCGAGGTCCTACAAGGTCCAACAGATGGTCGATAATCCACCTTTTCAAGGCTCCATGGGAGGCAATGACGTGCCCACGAAATCCACAAATCTGATTGGTTAAATACAAAAGTTCGTAAACTGTATTGACCTTTTTAATGCTATCCCTGCCATTTTTAACCTGGGGTGTTTTTGGACTAAATTTTTAGCTTTTGTCTGTAAATTTTGTATACATGTAATTGGGTCACTTTCTTTTTCTTAAACTTACATTGTAATTAATTTGATGGAAAAACTATACATACATGCATACATACAAGTTTGGACAAAGTCTGGACACTTGCTGACCAATCACATTCCTTGATTCACACGGCACGCAACACGTTGCGGGGCCCTGACAAGATAGATCGTCGTGTTTGTTTGTTTGTTTGTTTGTTTGTTTGTCTATTGTTTGTTTTTTTACGTTTACCTAGCATGTAGAATGAAAAAAGATCTGCTGATTTCATTTCATTTTATTTATAAGAGCATGAAGCATGCAAACGAGCATTTAATCAAAACACAGCATGAAAGGCTGTCAAAAAGCAATAAAGGTTATAAAGAGCATCTGCACTTTCCTATTTTAGAATGAAAATCAACTTATATCGCAATGAACGAAAACGAGGAAAGAAAATCAATACAGGTTTATAAAAACAAAGTTCGTGAACATCAAGAAAATGATCAAAATCAAACCAATTTACAAAACAGCAAAATAATCGTATACCATTAGTAAAATGAATGTTAGTAGGTTTAAAATTGATTTATGTGCCTTTCATTGGGGGAACTCTGATGACCTAGTGTCTATTCCCGCCATGATAGGCACAGTAGATGTACTTTTTGAGCTTGCTTATTTTGGCCGATTATATAACAAAAATTTGATTTAACAAACGTTATTTTAAAGTTCTAAAAATGCATCATTTCAAACTTAGGAAGGTTTCCTTGTTCTCTATGCCTAATAAAAGCTGAAAATAAACTAGCCAGCCAAACACAACAACAAGAGGAGCAAAACCGAGGAGAGTAAGACAACCAAAAACTAAAAATAGCAGACTATAAAATAAAGGCAAGAAGAGCGCAACTGGATAGGGAAAAGGCAAAAAATAAGCCTGCAGTTGAGACAAGGTTTTACTGTCGAGAGATATTATGTAGAGATTATATTATCTCATCAGTAGACTTCCAGTTACGAAGGAGGATATCAGTAAATTCGTAAAAAAAGATATTTCTCTTTCTGATGAGGAAACATACAGCTCATCATGATGACTGCCCACCTCTAGATGCTCGTTTGGATGCTTCATGCTCTTAAAAATAAAATGAAATGAAATCAGCATATCTATTTTCATTATACATGCTAGGTAAACAGCTGCCCTACCTCAAAAAATGAGTTTTCTAAATAAAATAGAGATTGGTTGTGTTTGACTATCGCTTGTGTTGGTTGCAAGAGAAGGGCAGAGTCTTGGAAAATGTAGCCTGTGTTCCAGACCACCTTTCTTTTCAAGGGGTCTGGAACACAGGCTAGGAAAATTCTCCACCTTCCCCCAGTAAAAATGCTTATGTTGTATCGTTCCGCAATTTTGACTGGACTATGGGTGTGTTTTTGGGGGCCATAAGTTTTCCTTTACTTTTAGAAACCTTTCTCCGGTCAATGACTGTCTAACCATAATGTTTTCCTGTCGGAAAGCTGTAGATGAAGGAGGAAACGGGAAAGAGGGGAAGGGGAAGAGCATGTGAGCATGAAGGGGATTTGGCATTGACAAGAAACACGCATTCTTCGACAATTCAATATAGTAACATAAGTTCGAAAAGCTAAAGGACACAAGTTTGAATCGAACTTAAAGAAATCCAGGGTGATGTATTCCACACCATTAATCAGTAAAAGCAGAGATTCGAACTCCAGTTGAGAACGGTGACATAAATTTTACGTCATAACATAAAATCAAGTTTAAGTTTGTCAGCCTTGCAAAACAAATTTACGAGAAAGGAACTTTACGTCAAACGCTCAATGACTTTCACGTATTTTATGATAGTCGAGAACAAGCTTGTCATAGCAAAATGATGATGGTTTGGTCTTAATTCAAATCCAAGTAATAAATTGTCATGAAAAAAGCTTTGTAGGCCAGTTTCGTTCGTCTTTAGAGAAGACTTTTGTGCAGACAATAATNGGCCATAAGTTTTCCTTTACTTTTAGAAACCTTTCTCCGGTCAATGACTGTCTAACCATAATGTTTTCCTGTCGGAGAGCTGTAAATGAAGGAGGAAAGGGGAAAGAGGGGAAGGGGAAGAGCATGTGAGCATGAAGGGGATTTGGCATTGACAAGAAACACGCATTCTTCGACAATTCAGTATAGTAACATAAGTTCGAAAAGCTAAAGAACACAAGTTTGAATCGAACTTAAAGAAATTCATGATGATGTATTCCCCACCCTTAATCAGTAAAAGCACAGATTCAAAATCCAGTTGAGAAGTGTGACACAAATTTTACGTCATATCATAAATCCTGTTTAAGTCTGTCAGCCTTGCAAAACAATTTTTACGAGAAAGGAACTTTACGTCAAACGCTCAATGACTTTCACGTATTTTATGATAGTCGAGAACAAGCTTGTCATAGCAAAATGATGATGGTTTGGTCTTAATTCAAATCCAAGTAATAAATTGTCATGAAAAAAGCTTTGTAGGCCAGTTTCCTTTTGTCTTTAGAGAAGACTTTTGTGCAGACAATAATGAGAAAAGCAGAGTTCTAGGATTGGTCGTCGTCGCAAGGAAACAGCACTCTCCTTCGCAGAGGATGTATTACCGGTCCTTCAGTAATACAGCCTCTGCGAAGGAGAGTTGGAACACTGAATTAAAATTAAGATTTACGTATCATACATCGAGCCTTCCTTGTTCATCGTGTCGTTCCTGATATATCGAGTGGCCATTTTAATACCCGCGCGGCAGAGTGACGTATTTATTGGCTATTCCCAGGTAAACGAAAAGGGTCTATCTGGTTTTAATCCAAAATATTGAAACGAACTTTACTGGAAAGATTTTTATCTGGTTTCATATCGAAGTTTTACCTTTGACGAACGTCGACAGAAAGAACTAAAAATTTGTATGACATATCATGGCGGTCTTTAACAATGCATATCATGAAATATTAAAAGCGAAAGTTTCTGATAAATCAGTTTAAGTCAGTTGATTAAGAAATGAAAAGAAATACTTTTAGTCCATAAAAAAGAGTCAGCATGATACTAAGTTTATTTTGAAAATCAAACGGAATACAAAATTAGATAATTAAGAAAAACAAACTTATCGTCTTAAAATGAATGGTTACTGTTCATGTCGTAGTTTGCGAAATCAATCATTTTCGTTTGCCAGGCAGAAATTCTCTTTGGAACATGTCATTAGTTTATAAGAAAGATCGATTGCCAGTATTGAGTCATTTCAGTAAAGAACTTTCCAAATACAGGTATTCTTTATAAGAGACTCTTTATAGAAAACTCAACTCTCAAATCACTAAAATTCAAGAAACTTCAGTACTGGGACAAAACTATTTAAGACATTTTTTCTTTTAGTCAAGGACTTCCATAGCATATTTTACTTTATTCTCACTTGTGTTTTGTACTGCATTACTCTGAAGGTACTTGAGTAATGTCTTAACAGCGTCCCCATAGCGGCACGGGTTCATAAAACTTCGTTGCAAAATGTTCACGAGGGCATAGGATGTAAGCATCAAGAATTCGAAAAAAACCCTCAGGAAACTTTGAGCACTTAAATAATGTCAGTTTTAAGAAACTTTCAGTACTGGGTCGAATTCTTAGTTTCTTATACAAAATACGCGTAAAGGCTAAAAATCAAAGATTATGAAGGAGGAAAGTAGCATGAAAATATAGGAAACCCCACACATGCCTTCCTTGGTCGGACAAAGGCTGCCTCAAATGCTTTCTCCAATTTGTCTTTTCAACTAAAGTTTCTTTTGGGGCCGCACACGTATTAATTTTCTCTCAACAACCTCATTCGGACGTCGTTTTCATATAGACCTCCCTCCGTCCTCCCCTCTTAGAAAATGTTCATGACCTAAGTTTGGATATAATCGACACTTTTTCATAAAAGGCCCAGGTTTTGTAGATGCTAGTACACTATAGGCTTATCAAACTTTGTGTATGCGGCCACTTTCATAACAAATTATATTCTTACGTTTTTATCACGGTCTCTTCTAAAACAGTCTGACGGGGCCGACGTGAATTAGAATTTACAATGAATTGAACTGAATGGAGTTTTCATCAATATCGGCAAGATCTAGTAAGTGCGGGGGTACCAATTTAAGTTGATACATTTAATTCAGATAAAAATAAGATCTAAAACAAGCACTGACGGCCACACACACACACACAAGGTAAAAGCTAAAAATCCATCTTGAAGCCCCATTTACAAACTAGAACTTTTAGCAAGGCATACATAAAACTGGTTTTTGTATCAAAATGGGGCAGATAAAACTGGTTCCTGTACCAAAATGGCACAGATAAAACTGATTCCCGTACCAAAATCCATCCGTACTGGGCACAATGGCGAGGTAGTCCCTCAACGGGTAAAAATGGTCTGCGTTTTATTTTCAGCATCTCCTTAGTCCTAGCTCTTCAAACTTGCAATTAAAATCTGCACTTAAATGTTGCAATCACAACTATACCTATTAGGTTATAGAAACATTTTTGTTAGTCATAAAATTTTGAATTTGAATTTTTCACGTAAAATAAATATTTCATTTAGTCCTAAAATAAAACCAAAAATATAAGCAACGCTCTCGCCTCCCTTGTCTGGAAAGGAATTGATTCCTTTTGTCATATTCAAAGTAGGAGGAATAGAAACGAGGAATGAGCAACAGGTTTTTTATTTTATAGAAACTTAAACTTATTCGTTTAGAGGACAAAGCTGTGCGAAAAGCTGCTGAAATTTTCTTTATTTTGCCGTTAAAAAGGAGGGGACNCTTCAAAAGCGTCTGAAAATCGCTTTGGCTAAATGTCTTGCTCACGACACTTTTAACTGCAGTATTCAGTGGCAATGTTAGGTTAAAATTAGGTTAATTAATTCGATGAAAACATAACATTTCAAGTGAAGCATTTTATCAATAAGCTATAAAAATGGAAATTGTTTCCGATTTTCTGGCAATTTTTAAAATAGTGTCTGAAACTTTTTTATGAAGTTTTTCGTCTGAAACTTTTCCAGCCGAAACATTTGGATGTTGATGTATATTCTCGTTGAGACTGATTTCATTTCGGAAGAAACTCAAATCTAAATCTATTGCACTCCAGCGTAGGAGGCCGTTGAAAAGAAGTCTGTCTCGGCAAATTAACCTCCCATGAATCAGCGTTTCGGCTGATCATCCTTTATGTTTACGCGCGCGCCAAAATATATCAGAGTATCGCTTTACAACTGACGCCGATCTTGAAAGACTTGGTTTTTGGTCTACAGATCGAAACAATGAAGAGACATGCTTGCTTCATTGTAAATCTAACATGATTGTGGGCGACGTGGAATAAAGGTCCAATAAAGAAGAGAAGGAAACGCTTTATGATCAATTCATATGCATATTGTCGAAACAGTTTCAGATCAGAGACTTGCCATATACTCAGAATTCGTGAAACAAGCAACGATAAACAAAATGGTTTATGAAGTCACTTCTTTAGGGAATCCAATGCGGTAATCGTCTTGATAAATCGTTGCAGGTGATTAAAAAGCCAGTTAATTTACCGTTTGACCACCCTGGTTTGCTTGATATAAAAACAGCAGAGAGCGAGCCAAGTCAACAGATGTTCACAAGAAGTAAAGAATGATGGTTGTATTCAATTTAAATACTCACAAGATTTGAGACAAGGTAAATCAATGAATTTTATATTATCTGTAAGAAAAATTTTATGCACTTGATCTTTATGGTTGTTCTCGATTGCAAGTGTTGCAAAATTTAAAGATTTACTTATAAGGAAAGTAAAAGAATTTTGTACCATCTTCAAGAACAATATTATGCACTTGATGTTTTATAGTTGTTCTCGATTGCGAGATTGCAAAATTCGAAGATTTATAATAAGAGAAATAAAGAATTTTGTACCATCTTTAAGAACAACGTTATGCACTTGATGTTTTATGGTGGTTCTCGATTGCAAGTGTTGCAAAATTTAAAGATTTATAATAAGGGGAATAAAGAATTTTGTACCATCTTCAAGAACAATATTATGCACTTGATGTTTTATAGTTGTTCTCGATTGCGAGATTGCGAAATTCGAAGATGTGTTACTAAGGGAAATAAATGAATTTTGCTTCACGCTTAAGAGCTTTTCAATATTTACAGCAGCCTTCTGTAAGATTTGTGCTTAATCTATCTTAATTTAGGAAGTCAAAGCTGCTAAGAATTAACGTTATCAAATGTACGCGATTTAAATTACCGCGAATGAGAGGATGAAACACTTGAAATCAAAGGAAATTTTAAGCAACTCTGTTCTGCAGTCCATGGGCGTCAAGAAACGCGGTAGTTATTCCTACAATTGTTTTTCCTCACTGTGTTCCTATGCCCATTCCTCCCTGTGTCCCTATACCCGTGAAGGTTGTTGTTGTCGTGCCTGGTTTTCCTTGTATCCCTGTGTTCTGATTTTTTCATGGTAGAATTACAGAAAATTTCAAGCCATATTCAATTCAAAGAAAGAGGTCATAGAATTTACACCAATTTCGAGATGCTTTGCTGCAGCGGCTCTTCTCAATTTCTTCCAATAGACCTCTTAGCCATTGCTATTTTACAAAAGAGTCTGAATCGAACGATATTTTTATGCATTTTATAGCATTGTCGAATGTGCACAATAGTGACAGAAGCTCTAACGCCACTCAATCGGACCCGTCGTATAAAAATGTATAAAAATGTCGCTCGATCCAGACTCTTTTGTAGAATAGTTAAAATTTCTATAGCCGTTGTTTCGCATCCNTGTTCGAATTGCCTTCAAAAGCGTCTGAAAATCGTTTTGGCTAAATGTCTTGCTCACGACACTTTTAACTGCAGTATTCAGTGGCAATGTTAGGTTAAAATTAGGTTAATTAATTCGATGAAAACATAACATTTCAAGTGAAGCATTTTATCAATAAGCTATAAAAATGGAAATTGTTTCCGATTTTCTGGCAATTTTAAAAATAGTGTCTGAAACTTTTTTATGAAGTTTTTCGTCTGAAACTTTTCCAGCCGAAACATTTGGATGTTGATGTATATTCTCGTTGAGACTGATTTCGTTTCGGAAGAAACTCAAATCTAAATCTATTGCACTCCAGCGTAGGAGGCCGTTGAAAAGAAGTCTGTCTCGGCAAATTAACCTCCCATGAATCAGCGTTTCGGCTGATCATCCTTTATGTTTACGCGCGCGCCAAAATATATCAGAGTATCGCTTTACAACTGACGCCGATCTTGAAAGACTTGGTTTTTGGTCTACAGATCGAAACAATGAAGAGACATGCTTGCTTTATTGTAAATCTAACATGATTGTGGGCGACGTGGAATAAAGGTCCAATAAAGAAGAGAAGGAAACGCTTTATGATCAATTCATATGCATATTGTCGAAACAGTTTCAGATCAGAGACTTGCCATGTACTCAGAATTCGTGAAACAAGCAACGATAAACAAAATGGTTTATGAAGTCACTTCTTTAGGGAATCCAATGCGGTAATCGTCTTGATAAATCGTTGCAGGTGATTAAAAAGCCAGTTAATTTACCGTTTGACCACCCTGGTTTGCTTGATATAAAAACAGCAGAGAGCGAGGCAAGTCAACAGATGTTCACAAGAAGGATTCAATGATGGTTGTATTCAATTTCAATACTCACAAGATTTGAGACAAGGTAAATAAATGAATTTTATATTATCTGTAAGAAAAATTTTATGCACTTTATCTTTATGGTTGTTCTCGATTGCAAGTGTTGCAAAATTTAAAGATTTATTTATAAGGAAAGTAAAAGAATTTTGTACCATCTTCAAGAACAATATTATGCACTTGATGTTTTATAGTTGTTCTCGATTGCGAGATTGCGAAATTCGAAGATTTATAATAAGGGAAATAAAGAATTTTGTACCATCTTTAAGAACAATATTATGCACTTGATGTTTTATGGTGGTTCTCGATTGCAAGTGTTGCAAAATTTAAAGATTTATTTATAAGGAAAGTAAAAGAATTTTGTACCATCTTCAAGAGCAATATTCTGCACTTGATGTTTTATGGTTGTTCTCGATTGCGAGATCGAAATTCGAAGATTTATAATAAGGGAAATAAAGAATTTTGTACCATCTTTAAGAACAATATTATGCACTTGATGTTTTATGGCTGTTCTCGATTGCAAGTGTTGCATGATTCGAAGATGTGTTACTAAGGGAAATAATTGAATTTTGCTTCACGCTTAAGAGCTTTTCAATATTTACAGCAGCCTTCTGTAAGATTTGTGCTTAATCTATCTTAATCTAGGAAGTCAAAGCTGCTAAGAATTAACGTTATCAAACGTACGCGATTTAAATTGCCGCGAATGAGAGGATGAAACACTTGAAATCAAAAGAAATTTTAAGCCACTCTGTTCTGCAGTCCATGGGCGTTAAGAAACGCGGTAGTTATTCCTACAATTGTTTTTCCTCACTGTGTCCCTATGTCCATTCCTCCCTGTGTCCCTATACCCGTGAAGGTTGTTGTTGTCGTGCCTGGTTTTCTTTGTATCCCTGTGTTCTGATTTTTTCATGGTAGAATTACAGAAAATTTAAAGCCATATTCAATTCAAAGAAAGAGGTCATAGAATTTACACCAATTTCGAGATGCTTTGCTGCAGCGGCTCTTCTCAATTTCTTCCAATAGACCTCTGAGCCATTGCTATTTTACAAAAGAGTCTGAATCGAACGATATTTTTATGCATTTTATAGCATTGTCGAATGTGCACAATAGTGACAGAAGCTCTAACGCCACCCAATCGGACCCGTCGTATAAAAATGTATAAAAATGTCGCTCGATCCAGACTCTTTTGTAGAATAGTTAAAATTTCTATAGCCGTTGTTTCGCATCCTTATTTTCGGAATCTTACACAAGTCATATGCATAAAACAGTGACTGACACCAGCAAATACTGCCGACATTTCCTCACGCTTGCATCAACAAACAAATAAAGGCGAGATCAATTTGGGTTGTACGGATAAAAGATTTAATTAAATAGAGCTGTAGAAAGAAATGATCTCTTGCTATTTTCAATGAAATAATTTTATCGAGGATTGTGTTTTTTCACCTGTCGTTTTAAGTTAAAATTAAAACGCAGTGTTGCCTGGAATGCGTAATGGTGGCAATTTTTAGGTATGGCACGCAACAGCCTATCAAGATCACTTCCAGATTAAAGATATCACAGATTATAGCTCAAGGTAGAATTTCTTCTTAATATCTAATGTGTATTTATTGGTTTTGCTGCTGTCAACATTTGTTCGCCACATGTATGCTAACATTGTTCCCCAGAAATGTTGAATCGTGTGGATGTGTTTATACTGTTTTCAAAATGTCGGCACCATGTTACACGAGAATGAACAAGTTCATTCTTGGCTACATTGTCAGCGATGTTGACCGGGATCTAGCCAATCAAGAGACAAGAGCCGTTTTTGAATAAGTTTAAATAATAAGATTACTTTATTTTATATAAAGAATTTTCTCGGTTCAATTTTTCTGGGTCACTGGATATATCGGCTACACTTTGCTAAATCAAGAGGCACTTAACATGAGTAATTCCAGCCCGTGCTGAGTTCAACACGGGCTGAGTTTCAACTCTGTTGATGGTGTAAACATTCGCAGTGTTTACATGAAAGTTACCAAGTTGAAACTCAACACGGGCTGGTAATATTTTGAAATGACTTCAAGCGATGAGTTAGAATAAACTAAGCTGCAATATAAGAACGGAATGAAGTGAGATTAATGTCACATGTGAAAATCCCTCAAGACTCTTTCCTAAGTACTTTGCTGTTTATTTCTTCTCAAGGATAGACTTTATTAAGTTAGACAGCTTATTCTACAAACAATAAATTCAGGAGATGATGGGGAATGAAATGCAATGGAAGGAATGGAGTACACATGAAGATACACATGACACACAAAAAAGAAGACTTTATTTATGCTTATTTATTCAAAATAGAAGACTTCTGTACTGCTACATATCACTTGCTTTAACAATTTAAACATTGTATTTATGTATGCATGAGAGTCCACAAGATTCCTTCCTAAGTACTTTGCTGTTTATTTTCTTTTCAAGGCTAGACTGGATAGACTTTATAGAACTAGACAGCTTTAATTTTGAAGAAAAAGAATTCAGAAGGTGATGTGGAATGGATGTGAAATGAAATGCAATAATTGGAATGGAAATGAAGTGAACTAAAATGTTACACGTGGGGCGTTCCACAAGAATCGATCCTAAGTACTTTGCTCTTTATTTACTGTTTATTTTCAGACTGGTTAGACTGGGTAAAATCAAAATGCTAATGTTTTGAAATGAATTTAGGAGATGAATTGGATAAATTACAATGAAAGGGATAAAATACGATGAAAGGAATAGAAATAATACGAACATGAAATAGAAAATCCCACAAGAATCCGTTACAAGTACTCTACTGTTTATCTTCTCTTTAGTAGACTGTCTAGACTGTTTTGAATTAGCGACGAACTCAAATAAGAAAATCATGATGCCACGTTAATTAAGATTTGTACTTTTATTGTCTTCTTTTGTTTGTATGAATTTACTCGTAAAACTGTGCTGTAAATAAGACCTGAAAGTTGATGAAACAGGGAAGACAAAATGAAGTTTACTTGGTATGCCTCATCAAGAAGTAAACAATCTAACAAAATACAAAATGCATCAAATAAAATCTATCGCTTTGGACATCGAGAGTGGTGTGTTACGTTTGAAGGTAGGCTGTATACAAGAAGATTGGATTAAAATAGATCTCTCGAGTCAAGTAGATCCTTGCAGACTTATTATGTTCTCACGAAAATAAATTGCAAAAAGAATTAATGATAATGATAGTACTATACAGTATTTATACAGATCACCAGATTCATTTATTGAAAGCTGCTATCACTCTGGGGTCTGCTGAAAGTGTAAACGTAAAAAAGTGAAACTTTGGGTCTAGAGAAACTTTTGACTTTGTAAAGACCTTGGATGTAGCGTTTGACTGGCTGATTACATCAAAATAAATAGTGGAGCGATGTTTGATTTTCGTTCGACGCTTGAAGGATAAAAGATCTTTGATTTTTCTTCAGATTTTTCGTCAGATTTTTCGTCAGACTTTAGTCCCGCCCCTGTGTTGTTTAGAATCTGTTTGGTGATGAGTCCTTGTGTGAGCAAACAGATTTGATGGAGATATGATGGAAAGCACTTCGAGCGTGAATTCAACTTATCTGATCATGGCCAAAAGGTGGCTACACCGCACCATCAAGTAAATTTTCTTGACAATTGTTTGAAATGTGCAACAGGTGTCCGAACAGGGCGATCGATATGACTTTTATGTTTAGAGATTGATGGACAGGACTTTCACGAACGCATGCTGAGTTATGGTAAACATTCTAACTAAAGGTAAGCTTATTGTAGAAGAGTAGATTTGACGGATTTGTATAAAGTTTACAAATAAAAGAAAGCTTTTTTACAAGAAATTAAGAACTAGAATTGATCTGGTATTGAAGTTCTTAAATTGCATTATTTTAGTACTGCAAGTTTCTTAGGTGTTTCTTAGAAGTGTCCTCGTATTCTCTTGTTCACATCGCCGAAAGTTTCCCGTACCTTCGTGATCATTTCACAGTGAATCTTTTGAAACCATGCATCTGTCTAGATATTACTCAAGTCAAATCGCATGACCCAGTGTAAGAAACAAGCGAAAGCATGTTTTTATTTCGTTCGCCGAATGACCAAGCGAACAACTTTCTGAAGTAAACCTTCCAGTCCTCATATTTCTTACGTTTTTGGTGATCTGAGAGTTTTATGTTATAAACAGTTCCTTACAAAAAAATGATACGTGTAGGCTGTCTTTGTAAGAAATGAGACAATTGATCACTGCAAAATTCCTATTTTTGTAAGTAGAGTAGAAGATTACTAAATTCAGTTAAGTTAAAAGGAGCTTTGACTCTCAAGATGGACAATTAGCAATTCTTTGAAGGCATGCTGAGTTATACGTAGACTGAAATCAAAGATAAGCCTATTTTTGTATAGCAGTAATAAATATTGCAAAAGCTACCACGATGGTTTGCATAAACAAACTTAACTTAACTGTGATAGGTGTGCTGCTTTCATGAGTTTGTTTAAGGTGCGGCCTTGCGAACGATATTGAGTGGTCAAAATTTAAAGAAAACAAAAGTTGCATTCCTTTGAAGTAAAACTGCGGTTTACTTCCAAAACTAATGCATTATTTTAGCAAAGCGTGGGTTGGTGCAATGTTACAATCACTTCGCTTTTCATCAACAAGTTACGCGTCTTACAAGTTATCTCAATTCAATAATCTTGGCTTGCAAATCGAATAAAATTTTCCTCCTTTTCAAAGCAGTGTTGATGTATTGTCAGCCTGAGGGTATCTTTAGGAATATTGAAAGAACGGAGAGACATGGAGAATAGCATCCCAATACCGTGTGGTACGGACCCGTTATTTGCTTGGGGTTCGGAGCAAGGATAGAACGTATCTCTGAAGTCTGCGCTACTTCTTTGCTTTAATATGCCTTCTGAGTTAAGCAGTCGAGGAAAATTTTCAGGACCGCGCCCTTTTTATACTCAGGAAACGCCCTGTTTACCCTAAAGAAACACCCTTATTTGTCTATCAAACTCTAGAGATAACTACCTAGCTCCTTAGATATTTTCTTAACGGATTTAGACGAATTGGAAGACTGATCTCGGAGAAAAGTGGGGGGGGGTGGGACTTGCCCCCCATTCCCCCACGTGGCTCCGCTACTAGAGTTGAAATAAGCCTTGTTCATACTCATCGGAAGAATCGTAAGAATCCCCGACATCGGGGATTGGGAACGTCCGCTATTCTTGCAATTCTTACAATGAGTATGAACCAGGTTCAGAAATAAAAATGATTTCTATTCTTCCGATGAAATCTGGAAATCAGTAGACTTGCTCCAAGTCTATTCTATGGTCCATCAGCGCTCAATAAAACATTATAACTTCTGCGGGGGCGTAAATCGTGACGAGGACGCTGCGAAGGAGAAACGAGAAACGAAACCCCGCAGAAGTTATAATGTTTTATTGAGCGCTGATGGACCACAGAATAGACTTGGAGCAAGTCTAGAAAGACTTGGAGCAAGTCTAGAAATCAGCGACCGTCTCCGATCGTCGGGGACGTCTGGGACGCGATGCAAAATATGTTCACACTTAATAATCAGGGATTGGTGAATATCTCCGATTCTTACGATTCTTACATCGAGTGATAATCAGGCTTAAGGGGGTTTCTAGAAGCTTGAACAAATTTCTATAGAATTTTGCAACAAGAGATAAGAAGAAAGAGCGATCCTGTGAATGTTCTTGGCAAGTTAAGACTTAACGGAAGCAATGGAAGCAAAAAGCCAAAACAAGTCGTTAAATTTGGATTATAATCACTTCTAGGAACATGAAATGAAGTTGCGAAAGCATGACGTTCTGTTCTTGAGATGAATGCACCACCAAACGTAGACTGATTAGTTTTCTTGATGAATAAAACTTATTGATAGAGGCTGTCAAACTTGTCAACAAAGTAATATCCTTACCTGTAAACTATCTTAAGTTATCTTAGTTTTATCGTTTAAACGAGATATTCTTTCGATGCCAAATTACCAAATAACAGAGTACATGCTTGATAGAATTGCACTAAAAATTGAGAACACAGGAAGGATAAAAATCGTTTTTTAACTCCTTTTTGTCACAGAATAGAATACATGCTTGGCAGAAAATCACACTGCAAAACTGCTTTTGAAAAAAGGTGGCATCATAACTTAAAGTAACGCCTGCGTATGGGGTTCAGGGGGCATAATCACCCTTCCTGACATCTTAAAAATGGCATAAATGCTTTATTCTTCGATTACCTCACTCTTCGCTTTCCAGATCCCCCCCCAAAAGGTGGGTGCCCCGTTTGGCGCCGTCGCTTTGAAAGTGATTCTGCAGCATCTTTCTCCTTTGTTTCGAAGACTCCGATTCTCGGCAACTTATCTTGCTTAGCAAAACATGGTCTTCAGGCCAACTCTATGATCCTTCATTCACAAATAAATTAATAATTCCTCGATTAATTTAATCTGTTTTTGTTCATTTTTATAATTAATAGAATATGCATAGAATAAAAGTGGTTTTAAAGTGAATTAAGGTATTTAATATGGGAAATATTATTCCCTCTTGCTTAAATGTAGAACAATCGAAATTCTTAATAATCCCGATAAGTTACATAAATTGAACAGAAATGTAAAAGTGAATAACACTTGTTGGTGGTTTTGAGAGAATAACAAATATTGTATTTTGTTGTTTGTTCCAAACAGAAAGACTGCCTCAGTGAAATTGCCTAACAATCCTAGTACCCCATTCACATTTGCCAGTCAACCATTAGCCTCACTGCATAAGGCCCTCAACTTACGCTCATCTCATTGAATTGGATTGCTGTTGTTGTTGTCGCTGCAGTGTTGTAGTTGTAGCGTTATCAGTTCAGTCAAAGAGCGAAACTACGACATGTATTGAGTCTAGTCAACCATCTTAAATTAAACCAGGTTATCGAATGTTGGGTTCTAATTGGTCAATCCAACAAATTCATTTGATTGGTTGAAATTTAACCGGGTGTAGATCAAGCTTGTTTAAGTCTTTCAGTTTGAACGGGGGTATATGTGCAAGTAATAGCCGTGGTGGCCATCTTCAATTCGTAGAAGCCAAGCTAACTTGAATAGCAAAATTAACTTGGTTGAAGGAGGTCATACTTAATCATAGTTGTGGTGATATACTAAAATAACGATTTCTCGAGAATCTAGACAAGGTTGGATATGGTGACATGTAGAATGACGAAAACCGAAATATGTTTCCTCTGAAGATGCAATGGAAGCTTAATATATCAAATTTTAAGTAGAAAGAATTAAATGTTTTCTTTTCTTTTCCTTTCTCAAGAATTGCCTATTCCTATTTACTTGTTCATGTTCAAAATTCATTGAACATTCTTGATTTTGTTGTCTTTTCATTTCATAATCTTTTTCGTGGTTTCCTTGATCATTTCGTGGGACATGTTCAACTAGAAGCATCAAGACTGTGACTTCTATTGTACATATAATGTCAACGGAAGATTTTGTTCCATCAATTGAATGATGAAATCAATTGTTATCAATTGAATTATGAAATAAGAATTTTATATAGCTTTGACATGAAGGGCTAATATTTTAATTAGCAATTGTTTCTTAAATCGTGGTTTCTTTGACGAGAGAAAGAGAAGCGCTTTTTACAACACTATTAAGTACAAAGATAGCGCTTCTTGGTAGGGAGGATTTTTCGAGGTTAGGCCATTATTGCTTGTTGACAAGGCAACGGTTACTTCACCACGTGATAGCAAAATGGCGGAAAAGTAACCAACAGTGACGAATGCAATGATGAATTGTCTCTCTGATTTGGTATTAAACCAATGAAAAATATCAAATCAAAATTGTTAAAACTGGTGACCAAATTAATGATAAAAGATCCCGACTTGCTTCAAGGCTAAGAAAATATTATAAGTTTTAAATGAATAACTTGCTGGGTGAAAACTGAAATAAACTGAAAAGCAACATGAAGTTGGTTGATTTTGTTTTAGGAGTTAATTAAATGGACCTGATTTAGCGAGGTTTGTTTATAAATAGAACACCATCGCTTCGCAGTATTTCAAAACAATGACATCCTTGCTTATCAGTTGATAAAATTGGTTTCTGGTTGCCAAATTCAGATGTATCGATAAGTTAATAAAGCCGACATTTGTCTATCTTGTGTCTGAGTCTAGATATGTCGGAGATTTGATAATTAGGCAAGTAATTTGGAAAACATTAAAGAACAAAAGTTCAGAGTTTTGACTGGAGCTTCAACGGTGCGTTTTATCATTGTGGAAATTTAATAGAGATATTTTTGGTGCGTGTGGTACCATCAACATTAAACCACAATATGATGAATGAATGGTCAGAGTAAAATGAAATAGCATAGATGTAAAAAACTCGACGATTCGAGCATACACTCTTTATCAAGTGAAACTATCATTAAATATATGCTAAAGTATATGCTATTTTTATCTACGTAGTATCTAGTATTAAATCTACGCTATTTTATGGTAGTTTGATGATTTATTTATCATATTGCCGTAAAAATTTGATGCTTATAAAGTTTAATCCGGTTGAAGGAAATTAGCATTATAACCTATGTAGATTTTTAGTAGATTTAGGACTTTGAGTTTATCAAACAACAAAGCTGAATTTACACTAAAAGCAACTTTCTCAACTCTGCCTGTGCACATAAACTTAGTTTATGTAACATAAACCTAGTTTATGTCATTTTTTTGCAAACGGCGTTCCATACATGCCTCTTAAAACGAGAGCCTTATTTGGACAATGGCAAAAAATGCTTTCAATCTAAGTTTAGCTAAAAGCTATAGAAAGGAGTTCATAGCAACCACAAAAGGAAAACAAGTCTTGTAAACAAAAGATTTAGTTGGTGCATTTAATCAGGAAATTTCAATACTATAAGTTAACAGGTTGCTTGTTTATTTGTAGATCAAATCATTTGAGGAAACTTTCAAACGAAGATCTGCAATCATAAAGTGTCGAACAAAATCCAATTACTTGGCGGTAAGTTGATTTTCTTTCGAAGTTTTGAATTCTTTGTCATCTACCGGGGTAAGTAAATATTTCCAACATTTGAAAAATCTACGAAATTTGGCTTTTATACTTTTCAAATTTCTCTAAAATGTTTTCTTTTTCAGTAATATCAAGGGTCGAATTATTTTTAGCAACAATAACAATGGTCTTAAACAATGCGACAGACTTTGAAACAATATCTTGAAAACCCATATTTTGAGCAATATTTAGAAAAAATTTTGAACAAGTCTCCTTATCAATATTCCCTTGGGCATGTGAGAACTTCCCGTTAATCTTTCTTCCAAAAGAATGAATTCAAAAGAATTTCACGCCTTTGAGAAAGTAGTAACAATAATTTGTCTCGCTTGGTCCAAAATATCAGGTCGAAACTTTCACGAACAATTTCAGCATCCCTTGACGATACCTCGTGTTTTCATTATTCTACAGGCCTAAAATATTGACTTGTTCCTTCAATATATTTCAACGTTAATCTTTTCACATAAAATCATTTCTAAAAACGTCCAGAAATGTCCGATTAGCATAAAATAAACACTCTGATCAAAGTTGATCTTTCGGCTATACAGGGGCATCAAAATGAATAATATTTGGTGGGTTTTAGGCTATGTTCTGACCCCCCAAACCCCTCATATCCCTATAATTGTTTTGACTCACCTTGTAGTACCGATAAAGAAATTATGATAGATTAAACGTGATTTTAAGCTGTTTTTATTTTATTCATCATTAAATTAAAACTAACATTTTCAAATCATTGTTAACAGTTTTTAGAACAATGCAAACAGGTTTATTATTGTAAAAAAGATTTGTTAATTTGGTTTCTGTTTCATGTTACCATTCTTGAGAGAAATTTCAAACCATCATGGTTACGAGTTTAATTCATTATCGAGAGAAACTACCAATTCATTAATCAATGACTATGTTATTGTCATTGATCAATGATGCATGGAAAACAACGAAAGAATTCACATTTGAATTAAAATCTTAACGTAGCATAAAACAGACGGAATGTATTAAGATTATTGGCGATAAACCGCTTGTGAAAGGAAACATGGGTTATTTTTAAGGCTTTTCTAAATAACTCTCAAGCAACATCACCCATAACTCTCGAACAGTGAAATAATTTTTTATATCTAAGTTAGCCTTTTCATCATAAAAAAATTTGAAATTTACTGAAATCAATGCATCAGTCGTGATGGCAAATTTTAACAAGACCTTTTAATTTGTTGAACGCTTATGACGTCTTGGGTATAGCTTTATGATAGATATCGTTGCTACAGAAATATCTTGTTGACAACTAGTTATATCTAGTTCTAGTTGCACACGATGTTTCGTTAACTATAATTGCGTGTATTGGGTAGAGATCAGTCTTACTACTTTGCTGCGGAGTCTGTGTGGCAGCATAATATCCTTGCTAAAGCGAGATTTACTGGGGACGCACGAAGGTAAAGAAGTAGTACTCTGACATAATTTTATCACTTTGTACGCATTAGGTTTTGTCAGCATATTGGATAATTGCGAAGGACAGGATTTGTAACAATGGCATCAACAGCTTTTGATTGGCATGCCAGAGCAAAGCGATTGGCGATTGCAGCTAAAGGGAGTTCTACGGCCGATTAGTCAAGTTGCGAGTGTAAACAAGCAACACCGCATTAACCTAATCGATGTGCATGCGCAAAGAGGCTGTTAAGAAAAGCCACAGGTATAGGACCATATATCGAAAGAAATACAGATCTAAACAGCTGCCTCACAATATTTACAAATTTCATTCAGAGGCTGAGCATTAAATCTCTTAATTACACGTAAATAATACGAAATTTAATTGCTTACTATTCAGCTTCTGAGTCAGATAAATAACATTTAAGGGGGGTGTTTAGATCAATCCTTCTTCTTTTGACTTAACTTTAAATCTGTTACCAAGCTTAAATTCTTCTGCGACACCCAGTAACTCTACCTGTTTTAAGCAGATAATTTCTAAGTGTACATTTTCACACAGTTAAAAGAAAGTAAATAAAGAAAGCGACATTCTCTGGGTATTAATTTTTCCCAAGCAATTATCTCCAGTTTTTCAGTTTTTGGCGACAATCACCAAATTTGTAGACCATAGTATCTGGAAAAGGATGTAATGTTAAGAAAACATCCTGAAACATTGAGCAGATTGCAGCCAGCAGATTCACTTAATTTTCTTCAAACAATCACAGTTTAAAAGCAGAATTGACAATGCTTTAAATAAATGTTTTAAATATGTATGTTGTTATCTTGAAAACCATCCTCCATGTTGTAAAAATTCACGGTTGGACATCCTACTTAAGCCAAAGAACAAAGTTATATTTTGCCTTATGTCGTCGTTATCACAATTTCCTTTGCTCGCTTAAATAAACTGATATACAAACTAGGATTTTAAACCGCTGTCTGCTAATCACAGAAGTCAATTTGATTAATAAAGAAAAGCGATTTTTATTCTGACTTAACACATGGCCAGGGAAGAGGTTGTTTTGATTTGCTAAGGAGAAAGAGAAGGATAACATTTCATGGTTGGTGATTAGATCAAGTGGGGATCAAGTTCAAGTTTGAGTATGCTCCATACATGATCAAGGAATAGTTTGTTTTGATATGGTGAGCAGAAAAGGAAAGATAGCATTTGTACCGGGTGAATCAATAAAAACAATCCCCTTTTGAAAGGTCATAGCTTCCTGGATATCAAGACAATTATATTGGCAAATTTATCATTTAATAGTGGACATGGTCAAATATATTTTAAAATTTACCTGACTGAAATTGGCCACTCCGTTCCGAAATTATGAGGGATTTTCTCGAGAATTGTCCTTCAAGAAACCTTCAAAACAGGCCTAAAATCACGACCAAATATTCCAAATATTTCTGCCTTACAGCAATGACTTGAACACGTTTTAGCACGCGTTATCCTCTTGAGAGGAAGAAATCGCTAGGAATAAATGTATTATGCTCTTAGGGATGGCACTTTCGTCCTCCCAAAGGGATAGCACATGCTAAAGAATGTACAAGTCATCGCTGTAAGGCAGAAATATTAGGGAAATTTGCTCGTGATTTTATGCCGTTGTTGAAGGTGTCTTGAAGGGGCTTTCTCGAGAAAAGCCCTCATAATTTCAGAACGGAGTTGCCGATCTCAACCAGGTAAATTTTAAAATATATTTGAACATGTCCATAATTAAATAATATATTTGCCAATATTATTGCCTTGATATCCAGGGAGCTGTGGCTTTAAACGGGGATTGTTTTTATTGACTCACCCGGTAGTATACGATAACATCAACTGCAAGTTTGGTAGGGAATAACTGTTTTG
>REGM01000008.1:74205-88337 GCA_004194415.1 Aurelia aurita | reverse complement strand
TACAATTACGAAAAATCCACCACTTTCATCGTAGTATACGCCATTTTATAGTCAAAGGGCTAACTTAGATGTTAAAATTTATTGCATTAAAATAGGTTATTTTTTCTAGAGTTAGCAGCAATTTTGTTACGGAGCTGTTTTTGAATATCCTAAACAATGGACTAGAAGTATTGATCAAATCTTTCCTAATTTTCAGCTTATGAACAATGACAACGAGTATAAACAGCTCTTAGGGTGGAAAAGAAATGTTACAAATGCGTGCCTCGCATTTGCATGCCTTCCCTTAGCTCCTCAGAAGATTTTGATGCGATTGCCATCATTTTAAAACTGAAGACTTGCAAAATTTGGTTGTAAATTTCAGTCAATTTTCAAGCTCTGCCAAAATAGCTTCCAAGTAAAATCGCCAATACCTCTACAACGATACGACCGATTTTAGTGAAATAAATGTCCACATTTAGGTTAACCTTTCTGCTTTACAATGAACCTTAGTGGGTTGAATTTGGAGGATGTTGCTTAACGGTATAATCAGGTAAACACCTGTATTTTCTTTTGACTCACCAACCGCTTAAAGAAGGATCAATCTAAATCTCAGCCAGTCCGAACCTTCTGAGCTAAAGAAGTAAAGGTTACGCGGCAGATATTTAAATTCATCTTTCTTACTTAGATTCATCCTTCTTCTTTCGATATATGCTTATATCTTCTCTTAATAACACCTTTTCGCATGCACAACGACAGAGTTGGCCACCTTGGCTTCGGGCCATTTTCTGGACTATATAAATAAAATATGTGCGGTAAATACTTAGATTCATCCTTCTTCTTTTGATATATGCTTACATCTTCTCTTAATAACACCTTTTCGCATGCACAACGACAGAGTTAGCCACCTTGGCTTCGGGACATTTTCTGAACTATATCAATAAAATATATGTGGTAAATACTTGGATTCATCCTTCTTCTTTTGATATATGCTTATATCTTCTCTTAATAACACCTTTTCGCATGCACAACGACAGAATTGGCCACATTGGCTTCGGGACATTTTCTGAACTATATCAATAAAATACATGTGGTAAATACTTGGATTCATCCTTCTTCTTTCGATATATGCTTATATCCTCTCTTAATAACACCTTTTCGCACGCACAACGACAGAGTTAGCCACCTTGGCTTTGGGCCATTTTTTGGACTATATAAATAAAATATGTGCGGTAGATACTTAGATTTATCCTTCTTCTTTTAATATATGCTTATATCTTCTCTTAATAACCCTTTTTCGCACGCACAACGACAGAGTTAGCCACCTTGGTCGGGCCATTTTCTGGACTACCGGGTGTCCCAAAAAAAAGTATACAGATTTGGTCGACCCTAGCGATGAGAATTTAGCGTGAATCAAACCAAAAACGTTTTTAAAACATACCTCTATAGTCAACTTGAACACTTATACCTTGTTTGTGGATACTGGTGCTTTGAGCGTTGAAATATTAATCTTCAATGGACAAATTTGCCTCGACCTCCAAACCAGAGCTTTGGCGTTTTGGCCTAAGAAAATTCTTGAAGCACAGTGAATAAGTTAACAATAGACTCGAAAATTTTGAAACAGGAGGAGAAAAATTTAAAACTGCACAGCTGATACGTTTTGAAAGAGATGATTTGCGTGACACTTATCATCAAGGGGGCTCCGAAGTAAACTTCTTTTATTTTAATATCAACAATTTATTTCAAGACGTTTACTTTGGAGCTCCCTTGATGATAAGTGTCACGTAAACTGAATTTTGCAAAACGCAGCTGTTGTGCAGTTTTCGATTTTTCTCCTCTTGCTTCAAATTTGTTCAAGCCTATTGTTGACTTATGCGCTGTGCTTCAAGAATTTGCTTAGGCCAAAACGCCAAAGCTCTGGTTTGGAGGTGGAGGCAAATTTGTCCTTTGAAGATTAATATTTCAACTCTCAAAGCACCAATATCCACAAACAAGGTATCTATGTTCAAGTTGACTATCGAGGTATGTTTTAAAAATGTTTTTAAATTGATTAACGCTAAATTCTCATCACTAGGGTCGACCAAATCTGTATACTTTTTTTTGGGACACCCGGTATATCAATAAAATATGTGCGGTAAATACTTAGATTCATCCTTCTTCTTTTGATATATGCTTATATCTTCTCTTAATAACCCTTTTTCGCACGCACAACGACAGAGCTGGCCACCTTGGCTTCGGGACATTTTCTGGACTATATCAATAAAATATGTGCGGTAAATACTTAGATTCGTCCTTCTTCTTTCGATATATGCTTATATCCTCTCTTAATAACACCTTTTCGCACGCACAACGACAGAGTTAGCCACCTTGGCTTCGGGCCATTTTCTGGACTATATCAATAAAATATGTGCGGTAGATACTTAGATTTATCCTTCTTCTTTCGATATATGCTTATATCCTCTCTTAATAACACCTTTTCGCACGCACAACGACAGAGTTAGCCACCTTGGTCGGGCCATTTTCTGGACTATATAAATAAAATATGTGCGGTAGATACTTAGATTTATCCTTCTTCTTTTGATATATGCTTATATCTTCTCTGAAATAACACCTTTTCGCACGCACAACGACAGAGTTGGCCACATTGGCTTCGGGCCATTTTCTGGACTATATCAATAAAATATGTGCGGTAAATACTTAGATTCATCCTTCTTCTTTTGATATATGCTTATATCTTCTCTTAATAACACCTTTTCGCACGCAGAACAACAGAGTTAGCCACCTTGGCTTCGGGACATTTTCTGAACTATATAAATAAAATGTATGTGGTAGATAATTCAATTTATCCTTCTTCTTTCGATATAGGCTCATGCTTTCTCTTAACAACCCTTTTTCGCATGCACAAAGAGTACGTTAGCTACCTAAGTTTGAAAGAATCCTTTTACGGTCTTCTTTGTTTTGACGAATCGGCCGTAAAAATGTGTTTCTAAGTTCGAAAGACTCTAGCTTGCATTAACAATATCGAAGACAGCATAATATAAAACTCTCCTTGCAACATAAATGAGTTCTCTTACAATTTCTACAGCTGTTGAAATAGTTAACTAAGAAGATAGTCGAGATTTGCTTGCCAAGTAAAATGTTCGTCTGTTTGGCCACCTCGCAAAACATTGCTTGACAAACATTTTTTGCTTTTTAAAAGCAGAAAACGTTTTTCAATTTTTCAAAAACATCGCCAAACAAATTCAGCTTAATTCTGCCCCAACTCTGCTTGCCGAGCAATGTTTGTGACATGGCGAAACGGGAAAACATGGCTTGGCAAGCAAATCTAATATGTTTGTCAAAGAATGTTTGCTCAATACTTCTCGACTAAATCAGTCTTAAAATTGCCGTTGTGTTTTATAATAAATGAATTAAAGGGACACCGAATGCGCAATGAAATAAAATTCTGTCTGTAAAATAGATAAATCTACTTGAAATTTCTGCAAGAAAGCAAATAAATCTACTGATATCTGAATCAATCTTGAAATTGCTTTGATATTTTAAAACAAGCAAATCGATGATACTCTGAAGTCATAACAAAATAAAACTCTGTCTGTAAAATAGATAAATCTACTAGAAATTTCTGCAAGAAAGCAAATAAATGTACTGATATCTGAATCAATCTTGAAATTGCTTTGATATTTTAAAACAAGCAAATCGATGATACTCTGAAGTCATAACAAAATAAAACTCTGTCTGTAAAATAGATAAATCTACTAGAAATTTCTGCAAGAAAGTAATTAAAACTATTGTAGACTTAATNGTTTGTCAAAGAATGTTTGCTCAATACTTCTCGACTAAATCAGTCTTAAAATTGCCGTTGTGTTTTATAATAAATGAATTAAAGGGACACCGAATGCGCAATAAGATAAAATTCTGTCTGTAAAATAGATAAATCTACTAGAAATTTCTGCAAGAAAGCAAATAAATCTACTGATATCTGAATCAATCTTGAAATTGCTTTGATATTTTAAAACAAGCGAATCGATGATACTCTGAAGTCATAACAAAATAAAACTCTGTCTGTAAAATAGATAAATCTACTTGAAATTTCTGCAAGAAAGTAATTAAAACTATTGTAGACTTAATCAGATAAAAGAAGATAAAAGATATCGAGAGATTGAATCAAAATTGTTATGAGAAAAACAGATTTCATATATTTTATGATGGCTCTTCATAAGAATTTAATCTTGATTGTATTATAGAAGGATAAAAACTAAAAATAGGATCGCAGCTCAAACTTATGTGTCTGCTGTTTATATATGTAAAGGCGCACATGGATGGGTTATGTGATTAAATTTCAACGTATTTTCCCGCTCTTTTTGCTCCCGTTCGTAATTGGCCTAGCCACGTAGCCAAAGCCGAAAGCTACGAACAGTGCAGATAACTGTCGAGGATTGCCTTACCTGCCTTGAAGACACTTGGTATGTGGTTCAGCTGGTAGAAGATTTGAATAAAGTTTCTATGATGGCTGGTGGATTTCTTTCTCCGTTGTGTCTTGTTACTGCCATCTTGATCGTCGCTTCCACCACATCTTTGCTTCGGTGTCCTGTACCTTATAGATTTGAATTTCCATGCAACATGAAATTTCCGATTTTGCACGTGACCCATCCGAGTGCGCCTTTAAAGATATTGAAAGGCTGAAAGGGTCAGTACTTTGGAAATTCATCATTTTTCATAATTCGCTACGATAAATGACAAATACTGTTTATGAGATACAGCTTGAACAGTTTCATTCTAAGGCAGATTAAAAAACTAACTTCACGCAATGTAATGCAGTACTATACGAGCTGAGTTTTACGACTTGATTTAGTGGATTTATTTATAGTTACAACGTGACTAATCGACCATAAAAATCCCATTGTTTGCGAACGCTGATTGCTTTGTTCTGGAGTGTCAATAAAAAAGCGACGAATGCTATTGTTTCATTACTGCCTCTGCTGATTCCCTGTTCTTTCATTTTCACATCAACAAGCACCTCGTCAACAAGCAACAATCTCTTGTGAGAACTACATAAAATCCCCGGGTGCTATGTCGATCAACGATTGTACTTACTAAACAGGCGCAAATGCTGTCTGTTATAAGTCAATAATCAACAAATCAGAAATCTAATGATCACAAAGATAAAATAAATTGAAATTAGGCCAAATTTGCACACCTTGCCATCCCAATTTTGATCAAAATGATAAAGCGATGTCATGCTTAAGCGTGTCAATTAGAGGTCACGTAATCTATGACGTCATCAGCCAGCCTTGTTGAGAAGGGCATCTAAGTAAGGAGATCAGAATTTAATTGCGTTTTCGGTCACTGGTGTTTTGAGCCAATGATTTGATGAGATCCCGTGTGTTATATGACAAATTGTATTTAGGCAGTTTCATACTTATATTTAAGTTTCAAAACCATAATTTAAAACACACTTACACTTTAATAATTTTTTTTATTATTTAAAAAATTAATAATTTTTATGTAATAATTTTTCAGAATTTAATGATAGGAGTATTAGATACCAGGTGAGTCAATAAATGCGTTTGCGAGCCTTTAGTTTTCTAACAACCTTGTTATAGGAAATGAGCCCTGCATTGTGAGTCCCTAAAAGCTGATTATATGGGGAGAAAATTAAACTTTTCTCGCCTGTCAAGGCACTTAAACGGCTTGCAGGAGATCATGGAGAACATTCAACAAAAGACGGCAAAACATGTTTGCATTATTTCTCACACTTTAATTAGGTTCTTCGAAATTTCTCAAAGCAGTAATTCATGGGAAGAAATGATAATTTAAGAAAATTGAAAACTGTCAATACAATTATTACAATTACATTGCAGTAAAGTCCCGCCTTAAGAAACCCACTTTTTACCTCAGCCTATTGTTCTCCCTTAATTACCTTATTGTTTTCCTATTTTTTTAGCAAAAATTCAGGGTCTGAGTTTCTTATAAAGTGGTTTCTTAAAGGCGGGACTTTACTGTAGTTCATTTCCTAGACTTATCATAAAACATATGAACCAAAAGAAAAGTAGGTGTATTGTTTATCTTGACAATTTCTATATGCTATTTTAAAACTGTCACTTTAGGAGGAAACACTTATTTAAAAATTTAGTTATTTGCACAGACAGTTATAAAGCTTGTAGGAGCTTATCTTCTAGACATGCCATGGTAAACAAAAGCTGACAAAATTGAAAATTGTTATCATTTTGGAAATAAAAACTTCGTTTGATATCACACTGCTCAGCAAACTGAATTTTCGAAAAACTTCCAAACCAAACAAAGAAGTTGTTAATAGTACAGTAATTTACAAATAATTCGTGAATGTATTTCCTTGTCATGTCGAGATCAACAAAATAAAGAATACTCTAAAACGTGAAAATTTTAAAAGCATTGGGAATAAAAAAAAAGTAGAATCAATTAAAAGCCTTTTCACGAAATTATGTCCTTTTATATCGTAATGAAATGAACTGAAGCTTCAAAGTGACAAGGTGAAATATCAATTATAAAATCTTCTCGTTACTCGTCAAACTTAACTAAAAATTAAGAATTTTTCACAAAAAAGGAGAAAATAAAGGAGTTATTTATTGTACAAAAGTGTCGAGCTGTTCACGAAGTAATTTCCTTTCTAATGATGAAATGAAAGTTAAAAGTAACAGAGTGTCAACTTAATCATAAAATCTTCCCTTCTCGTCGATTGAACAACTAAAAACTGAGCATTTTTCAAAGAACAAAAAAAATAAAGAACATATTAATTGTGGAAAAGTACGAGCTGTTCAGGAGATTATTCCATCTACGTAATGGTACAATTAAAGTTGAAAGTGACAATGTGTTAAATAAATTATGAAATCCTCCCCTTTTTCGTAAAAAATTAATCAAAAACTTGGAACTTTTGAAAGTAATGAAATTTAAAACGTTTATTTAATTGTAGAGTCTGGTCAAGTTATTCAAGAAAATTTTTTTTTCTGGGAACCCTTGAAAGCATGAAAATAGTGAATGTTGTTTGTTAATATTCGAATCAATTAAAGCCTGTTCACGAAAGTACTTCCTATCTAAGTTGTAATGAATTGCAGTGTCTTCAAACTTTACTAGAACTGTGAACTCTTGAAAGAATGAAGCACGATTTGAGTCACTTAAAGCCTTTTCACGAAAGTATTTCCTTTTATGTTGAAATGAACTGTATTCAAAACTATGTTTGTCCTTGTTCCTTCTTACAAAACTTCCTGTGTTCGTCATTCTCAGTAAAACTGCGAGTTAACATGGAACGTAACAGCATGGAAATTTTTGTCAATTGAATCCTAACTCAAAGAAGTGCTTCATGAATTCATTTCCTACGTGCGTCACAATTACAAGTGCAACATACAAACTTTTAAAATTTATGAAATTTTCTTGCGTCAAAATCACTTGAAACCATGCAAACCACGATGAAGCACTGTTTATTATTGAGCAGTACAAACACGCCTTTATGAATCAATTTCCTGTCACGTAACTTTTTACAACTGCAATATACAATTTTTAAAATTCAGAAAATGTTCTTGCGTCAAAGTCACTTAGAGTTATGCATACTGAGTAGAAATACTGAATAGAAAATAAGTAGAACGGGAAAACGGGAGGAAAATTTTATTGTTGGGAGGTTACAAATGAGCCTTGATGAATTCATTTCCCGTCACTTCACTGCTTCAACTGCAACATACGACTTTTAAAATTCAGAACATTTTCTTGNTATCCTTTCATTTACTTTAATTCGCCTGGCATGCAAATTTTCGTGTAATCAGTTTGAGGCTATTTTCCAAAAGAGATAATTCGCTAAGATAAATAAATCCCTAACTGCTTGAAAGAAAATTATCCTCATACCAAAATAGCAGTGATGTGATCGCCTTGAAAGATGTTTCGAACTCCAAACAATAGCAAAACAACATCTAAACGAAACAACACAGCTCCCAAACAACAGCACAACAACAAAGCTTTATCCTATTTGAAAACTAAACCATCTCTCTCACCGAGGCAATGAAATGATTAAAATGGCATCGCTGAGAACTTTCCAATGTTTACATCTGCTTTCGTTTTATCCCATTAAAAGATTGCTTTTACTCTGGTTTGCTCAGTCGAAGCATGCATCGACACGACGCAACGTGTGCCAGAAGAAAGTACTTATTGGTGGGTCGACTTGGTGTTTTGTCTTTGCCAGCCTAGCTATATAGAAGGTGGACGTTTTCTGGAAACGAATTTTTCCTTCTTTTCGAGTATCAGGAAAATCGAACTTGTAGCCATTTAGGATCAAAATCAACCACAAAAAAGGTAAGACGAAACAAACATGGGGATATCGTTTCACGAATTGCATATCAGAGCAGCAAATTTAGACATATTTTTGTTGTATACATTTACATGATCTTGGATGTCTCGGCTGCATCAGAATTGTTATGAGTCATGTTGCACCAAAGTTTAATGTCACATTGCTTGGAGTTCTAATGTAATTTTGCATTAATTGTTACCGTGTCATTTAGCGTGTGATTTGATAACTTTAACATTGAACGTGCTGCTATTATGCATTTGAATCAATTCATATCTGTGCCAAACACAAGTGGACAGCTAGAGGTAAGAAGAAATAACCAGCTAACAATTGAAAACGTTTCGCGTGTCACTGCACAAATTTTGACATTTTAGTGCTGAAAATTTCGACGTGTCGTGTTACAGAAAATTTACCCTGGGTACCAGAGCCACAAAAAATGAAAATAAAATTAAGAAGGATCTGCTTGTCTCGTTGCACACAAGTCTATTGCCAATATAGCATCATGCTTTAATGTACAATCTTCAATCAAATTTTGAAGTTTTAGAAATTTAAGCGTCTCATTTTTAACAGAAAATTTTGCACCAGTACCTGCGTGTCGTGTTGATGTTTTATGTCATGCCAAACGTTGAAAACTTATCCAGCTTGTTGATAATCAATTGGGAATAACTACCGATACGACAAACACGATGAAAAAAGGATAATTAAATCTCAACTAAGCGAACAAATATTACTGAACTGAGAGTCGGGATTTGTGAGTAGAGTAAACAGCATCTGCTTGTTTTGCTTACGTCGTGAAACTTTTATTTAGATAGCAATATTAAATATATTCTGTTGTTGAGGCTATTAAGAGAAATGGTTGATCAGAGGTCTGTCCGACACGGATTGATTTCTTAAATTATAGGGAAACAGTTAAGTCCCATACATATTACAAACAGCAGAAAAGCGGACTCTGGTCCGGTGAGACCGAACTGCCCTACAAGAAAAACTACCCAATTGATGTTTTGGCCTTAATTAACAAAAACATTTCCGTGTCGGATGGACAAATGATCAACCATTTCGCAAACAGCCCCTGTTGAAGAAAAGTTTAGAAAGGTGTTCAGCTAGGAATCATTGCTTGTAAGGCAAATGTATAACGATTTAGAACAAGTTTTTTCCTGAAAATGTTTTGCTATTCAAACCTCACAGCGTCAATATTGGTTTAATTTAGGTACTTTTAACACGATCATATTAATTCTAATAATTTCCAACTCGAAAATGTATGACCTACTGCGCCTTTCAATTCATTTGGATATTCTTGTAGGGGCTTCATCTATGAAGTAAACAACTTCTTATAATTAATTTATTACGAAATATGCGCACTAGGTTTTTATTAATTTAAGAGCATAAAACTATCCCACCTTCCAGGCTATGATGAACTGTCAAGTGGGAAGAAATCTAAGCATGTTTATATGTAAAATTTCATCCCACCTCCCAGCTCATCATTTCTGACAATAGCAATCAATTAGGTTTCCTATTGTTTTCATCTTGGCACCTGCGCAAACTAGTCAATTTCATCCTACCTACCTTCCACCTTTTCATCCCACCTTCCAGCGTTTATGGAAAATTTCCATCCCACTTCAGTGAGATCCCACCTCTCATAGAGTGGGATCTCACCCAACCGAGATGGCTGTGGGATCTCATCTAACCATAAACCCCAAACGCAAAATGAAAATTACAAAGGATTGTATAGGAGGGTGGGATCTCAAACGGGGATTGTATTTTTAATCAATCGGTAGTGAATTGTGAAAAATTCTGTTTTCTTTTGTAATTTTGATATGATCAATTTATGACGGCGTCATTTTCTGAAGTTAATTTCGTGATCNAGCGTTTATGGAAATTTCCATCCCACTTCAGTGAGATCCCACCTCTCATAGAGTGGGATCTCACCTTACCGGGATGGCTGTGGGATCTCATCTAACCATAAACCCCAAATGCAAAATGAAAATTACAAAGGATTGTATAGGAGGGTGGGATCTCAAACGGGGATTGTATTTTTAATCAATCGGTAGTGGATTGTGAAAAATTCTGTTATCGTTTGTAATTTTGATATGTTTAAAATTAGCACTAAGATTTATTAATGCTAAGAAGATCAATTTATGACGGCGCCATTTTCTGAAGTTAATTTCGTGATCTTCATTTCTAGCAATTCTATGCAATTTGTAATCCTAATTTACACAATTTCAATCAAAGCAACTAACTTGAATTTTCAGCAATATTTATTAATCTACTGGGTGAAAATGTTCAGACCTTTGAAAGGCTGTAGCTTTGAAAACATTTATTCCCATAAACTGATAATACCTCTGTAGCTGACATATCAAATTAGATAAGAAAATTTAATTTATCAAAGTCGGTCGTATCGTTCTCAAATTACAAGCAATTTTATAAAAATGCTTTATCTCAAAATCCTTCAAAACAGGCCTCTTGATCAAATTTGCTAGGAATTATGCAAAAATATCGACGACTGTGGAAGGATAAGTTAAGTACTGTGGAGGATGGAGGTAAAATCAAAGCACGAGGGATTTCTGAGAAATACACAGAGGAGAAATGTGACTTCCGAAGCTCTTTTCAATTTCTGAAGGAACTTCGTCTCTACCAAGTCAAAGCTTTCAAAACCACTTCTAATGTGAATTCGTCATTTGGTAGACTACTTCGATCTTTTAAATTGAAATCACAGTCAAACACTGAACGCGTAAAATCATTTATTTGGTCACGAATCGCTGATTTTAGCTGAACTACGCAACGATTATGTCATGTTCATTAAAACGCTGATAACTGACAGGCAAATATTGATAAAGCGTCAATTATCACGAAAAAGAAATCTCAAATTCTGCGTAATAATCCATTTTAACGGACCTAACAACTCGAAAGTTAATGACGAGTAAAGCGCTGTTTTAAAGCATTTTTCCAGGATTTTTAGATCCAAATAAACTTAACCTTTCGTTATTCCTTCTTCACGCAGGATATCACCTCGGGCGTCTTGCCATCACGCAGCTGTTTCTGCGCTGATTGGGAGGAAACCTCTTACTCGTGGAAAAGAAATCACACATTTAGCATCTGTCTCAAGTGCGATCTTTCTCAGTTCTACATTGTTGCATCTGCTGCAGACGGGTCTTAGAATGACAGCTGAAAAGTCATCTACATAATGGGAGATTTCATGAAAAGCAGAGGAAAGAGTAATTAGCAGCCGCAGAAAGAAATGTTTGTTTACAGAGAAGAGTAACCCACGCGATAAACAACTGACGTAAGAGGCGTGGACGGAAGAAACCTACGAAAAAGTGAGTTGTTTTGATAACTTCTTGTAAGAATGAGTTTTGGGTATCTTACATTGAGCTTCTCGTGCATTTAGAATGACTTAATTCAAGCCTAAATCATCTCGTCGCTCTGTAGAACGGCAAGTGAAAACGAAATATCGACATATCCTTCTAAACTATCGTTCGTTACGTTCTGAAGACAGAGCAGGCGAAAACCTACGAAAAGGTGAGCTGTTTTCATAAGCTGTGAGTCCTTGTGAGGGTGAGTTCTTTGATCGATATCTTTACTTTTGAGTTTATTACATTGAATTAATGACTGAATTGAAATACCCCTCCTTTTTCTACAATGTGGTCTAGAGAAAAATTAGGAAGAATAACACACAAAAGGAATCAAATTCTAGCTTAGAATCTGCTTCAGACGGGTCTATGGAGTGACAGCTGAAAAAGTCATCTATATATATCAGGGAATATTTGATGAAAAGCAAAGGAAAGTGTAATTAGAAGCCGCACAATGAAATGTCTGTTGACAAAGAAGAGTAACTCACGCGATAAACAAAAGAAGTAAGAAGTGTGAGGAGGGAAACCGGCGAAAAAGTGAGTTGTTTTCATATGAGCTATTCTTGTAAGGGTGAGCTTTTTACGTTGAGTTTGGGTAGATTACATTGAGCTTCTCATGCCTGTAGACTGACAAGCCAAAATCGTCTCGCCACTCGAGAACGGCAAGTGAAAACGAACAGTGAGTCGTTTTTATAAGTTCTTCAAGAATGAGTTTTATACGTTGAATTTTGGGTATATTACTATGGGTACCAATTGAAACTGGTCGTAAGAATCAAGTTTTACAGGCAAATGTCGTTCCCAATGCAAAATGAACTTTCCTCGCATTTGAAAATTTGGCGATGAAGAAAGCGATGATAGTTGATCGCGCAGAGGGAACAAGCCTTGAATAAGATTTCTTAAAAAGCTGCTGGCAAACCAAGCATATTTGACGGAAATCGATTCATAGGAAATTGAGATTTTCTCATTTAGCTTACTTTCTATTAAAATTTCTTGTGCAAAGAAAGAAGCTGCACACTCTCAATCGCTTTCGAAACCTCGAGTATCCATCACATTAAAGAAGCAATACTATTTGGAAAACACTCAATCTAATTGTGTTATATCTACAATGACCACTTCAAAATAAATCTATCTGCATATATCAATTAAATTTCTCTCTGCAATCAACACGTACACGTAGACTTTTAATCGTATTTTTATGGACAACAAACTGATATTTTCTACAAATCATGAAGAATTAAATTGAATTTCAGAGTAAAGAAAATTATAAGAACAATCCATGTAGTCAATCAACTTTCTTCTTTCTTTTCGGAGCAGAAATCCTCCAAACATTTTTTCAAGAGTGGAAAAGGATTGACCTGTTAACAAACAATTTATCTATGTTTACTAAACACACCATGTTTCGTTTACTAAATACAGTTGGTTTTGTGGCTTGATTTAATTTCATCTCTTAAACACCAGGTGAGTAAAAAAAAAACATGATGCGTGGGCGAATTTATGCTGCCGTAACAAATCTCACAATTTTGTAACGAGCGAGTCAGAAAACAGCTTCGACGTTTGAAACATCATCAAATTTTTGCTTTGCCATTGATCTTTTAACTCTCTTTGGTTTCCATCTCGAAATCCTTCACAACAGGCCTAAAATCCCTGATCAGGTTTGCTAGCAATTCAGTCCCACAACTATCATAATCAAACTCTATCTGTCTATCTATCCCCTATAAATTCGCTTAAATCGGACGTCCTAGCCGTTCCCCTAACTATTGTTCTAACAATCACTTGACGAAATCGGGAGAGCTCGAATGCTCAATATTAATCAAACAACATTATATTTAAAGGACATCTGTCTCGATCATAATTGGCTGAGATTGTAAGAGGGGATTAAAAATTTCTATGGCAGGATTAACAGAAAACAATTGGAAAGAGATCATTTCACGAATTGAACTGCATTTTTATCATGCGAAAAAGTCAAAGAGTCTGGGCTCTAGCTCCTTTCCTTTGTCTCAGCTTTGTTCTCTAAACCAATCACCTGCGAGACAGAGCTCCTTTAAACCTTTTGTCTAAACTTGCAGAAGCGAAGCAGGGAGTATACTTCTTGAAAAAAAAATTCTATTCGCACAAAAAGTGTTCTCATTGCATCAAGCGAGTGTCCAGCACCCCTCTCCTTCTACAGGTACCAGCAAATTTCGTAAAACAAAAGATTCAATTTTCCGAAAAGATAAATCGATTCATCCTTCTGAAGAATAGATTTCACACCTCTGAATGCTCTCAATCAAATAAAAATAAACAGAGAGCGTAGAACATTATGGTCAGCTGTGCAGAAGGTGTGAAGTCTATTCTTGAGGCTGCCAAATCGCTTTGTCTTTACCAGAACTAGCTATCCTTTGTTTTATAAAATTCACCCTTGCTACAGGTGTACCCTCTATTTGCATCAATATTGTAAAAACGTTTTCAAGGCTAGTTTACGCAACGGATTTGAGCGTGCTAAAGCATGGGCATCAGTTGTA
>REGM01000008.1:55428-70287 GCA_004194415.1 Aurelia aurita | reverse complement strand
GTCACGAAGCTTGTTAAGTGTTGGTTATGAGTTGCAAAGTGCTTTAAACAGAATGTGTACTAACAACCCACATGATACTTAAAAGCATAATTTTCTTTTATGATTTGGTTCTTTCTTGTAATTCTTGGTTGGAAAAGCGGTTCAGTGAATGTTTATATCTCTTTCTAAACATTAGTCATTTATTACCGAGCAGAGCATTACAAGAAACAAGCGTAAAGATACTTTGTATTCCCTGGCTAAGTCGACAAAGTTTCTTGAATAGATGTTTTCCAGCATTAATAATAATACCTTTTTTCTAAAGAATTCAAAAATATAGCAAACTTGTTTCAAACGTTTCGATCTGTGATCTTTATCAATGAACCGTTCTTACAATAATTTGGGGCCTGCCTATATACCTAGATTACAATGGGGTAACAAAAGAACAACAACCTAACAAGAGGACCTGCCTACAGTGGCGGATTTAGGGGGGGGCAAGTGGGGGCAACTGCCCCCCCTTCACGATGAAAACTCAGCTTGGCGCCCCCTTTTGGCGAGAAATGCGCCCCTCATCATGACCCTACCGCACTCTTTTTTTAACTGTTTTGATTAGAATATGGGGTGAAACATACAAATCAAGGCATTATTTAGAAGAAAAACCAAAGAATCTTCTTAACCTGGAGTCCAAAAATTTTCGCGCGCCTTCGGCGCGCTTTCGTTCTGTTGTATTTTTGGCGCCCTCTCTGCAGATTGCCCCCCCTTCAACTTCGGTCTGGATCCGCCCCTGCCTGCCTATTACAATCTGTGAAAAAAAGATAAAGAGGGAGAGGACCGAAAGGAACAAGATAATAAAAATGAAAACATTCTGAATTAGTAGAAGAGAACAAAAGGTACAGGTCCCTGAACACGTTGACACCATGTAAATACGTACACCCAAAGAAAAACAAAAAACTAATAAGAAAATGAAATGGTACAAAAAACAATGATACGGAGGAGTGGTAGGCCTAGGAGTCCACAAGTCTGACATTGAGCCCCTTAGGTTCAAAACTGTCCAACTTAAACTGCCAAAAACCTTCCCTAACCCTAGAGTCTCCATACAACCTGTCAATAACCTGAAACCTGATGTCTTCCTGAAAACCGTGATGATGATGATGGTAGGAGACTTGACAAGGGAGAATTGGTTACTCAGGCAGATTTTTTTAGGCATTTTTCCGAGGTACAATGCTTGCCAAAAGTCCTTGGAACACTTAGGCCCTTTCTTGATAATGACACACTTTTCCGCAATTCTATCAGTGGAGATTAGTAGAGGCACCCCCTCCCCCCCAAACAATGTTGATTTGCAAGGCTATTGTCCTAGCCTTTCATCAGAGTCGCGAATCTTATTTTATCGTCACAGAACAACATTGTTCTAAGGGGGAGAGGGGGAAATCGCATAACAAGGCAAAATTAGCTGAGGTGTTCCAAGACTTTTGGCAGGCGTTGTAGGTCATCACGGTTTTCAGGAAGACATTAGGTTGCAGTATGGAATCTATTGATTTTCGAAATACCAATCGTTTATGAGTATTTTAAATTGGTTTGCATTTCTTAATGCCTTTATTTCATTTGGAAGAGAATTCCAAATCTTTGGGCCCAAAAAGCTAATAGAGTTTATACCATAATTTGTAGTTTTAACCTTAGGAACAAAACAAATAGAATGTCATTTTTTCGAAGATTATAGCTTGTGGGTTTTGGGAGGAAAGAGTCTTTCATAAAGGCTGGATTGAAGTTGTGCAAAGTTTTGTAAATTTCAAGTGCCGACAGCCTAATAGAATGAATCAGGGCATCTTTTAAGAATTTTTTGCTAGTGGGGAATCCATTGAAAAGGCAAAAATATAGATAGCCCTATAGAGCACTTTACAAAATCAATAAAAACAGTTATTTTACGATTTAACAAGCAACAGAATCAGTGTCTGTTGCCATAGCTATCTTTTAGAGTAAATAGCGTCAGTTTGGAACTCACTGACAATGGTGAATTTTTTTAAAGTTAACATTAATGAAAACTGGATAATGAGAAGACAACTCTGATAACGAAAGTTGACACAAGGTATACTATAAAAATGGATATTTTGTTATACTATCGAGTCTTCTATCAAACCTGTCTTCAACCTACATTCATGATATTCTGAGCACAGTATTTGATTGAAAAGGGCACTTCACTGGTGGGGGAAATCAGCATGACTGGTGGGGACATTGAAGGGGCTGGTGGGGAATTTCCCCACCACTTTGTATGTTAAAAGATGCACTGGAATGAATATGGATTGTAGTAGATTCGTCCTTGGCTAGAAGGTTACTATACGACGAAGAATAATCTGAGAGTGCTAAACGTAAGGCCCTTTCGTTGACTTCTTCAATTTTTTTTTGGCTTGCATTGCTGCAGAATAACCAGATAAGGGGACAGTAATTGAAGTGACAAAGTATGAATTAATTAAAGCACTCAAGTTTCTTGATTGTTTGGTGATGTGACAGCTTAGTTTCTTTTAAAGAGTTTCTACCGGGTGTCCCAAAAAAGTACTCCTGTTTCACAAATCACCAAAACTCGATTATCAAACCTATGATAAACTTTTCTTTTTTATTTGTTTTGTCAATGACCCAAGAATATTGAAAGATGATAAAATGTTTCTTTTCATTACATATAGGGTATAAAATGACACATTGGAAACCTTAAGCAACATCTTGCCCAAGAGCCAATACTTTCAAATATGTTATTGTCCTTTCTTTGTGTATATTGATCTTGTAATTGGTTTTAAAATTAGCAAGTCTAGCTCTTTTTAGGGCTGCCTTATTTTGAATCATACTGCAAAAAAGGACTGATAATTACCAGATCAGTTTCTTTGTGTATATTGATCTTGTAATTGGTTTTAAAATTAGCAAGTCTAGCTCTTTTTAGGGCTGCCTTATTTTGAATCATACTTCAAAAAAGGACTGGTAATTACCAGATCAGTTTCTTTGTGTATATTGATCTTGTAATTGGTTTTAAAATTAGCAAGTCTAGCTCTTTTTAGGGCTGCCTTATTTTGAATCATACTGCAAAAAAGGACTGGTAANAAAAAAGGACTAATAATTACCAGATCAGTTTCTTTGTGTATATTGATCTTGTAATTGGTTTTAAAATTAGCAAGTCTAGCTCTTTTTAGGGCTGCCTTATTTTGAATCATACTTCAAAAAAGGACTGGTAATTACCAGATCAGTTTCTTTGTGTATATTGATCTTGTAATTGGTTTTAAAATTAGCAAGTCTAGCTCTTTTTAGGGCTGCCTTATTTTGAATCATACTGCAAAAAAGGACTGGTAATTACCAGATCAGTTTCTTTGTGTATATTGATCTTTTAATTTGGTCATAAATGACAGAAAGAAACGCATACTATCATTGGAGACTTCAATTGATTCAAAATAAGGCAGCCCTAAAAAGAGCTAGACTTGCTAATTTTAAAACCAATTACAAGATCCATATACACAAAGAAACTGATCTGGTAATTACCAGTCCTTTTTTGCAGTATGATTCAAAATAAAGCAGCCCTAAAAAGAGCTAGACTTGCTAATTTTAAAACCAATTACAAGATCCTTATAATCAAATTTTGGTAATTTTTCAAACAGGAGTACTTTTTTGGGACACCCGGTAGCAAATATTTCTATGTTTAATCTCCAAACAATTATTATTACACCTGTTTGGTCAAATCCAAACATTACAATTAGATCAAAGTTTTGAATGAATTCCAGTGAAAGCATGCTAGTTCAATTACTAGTAAAGTAAAATTAAATCGCTGAAATACTTCAATATGAACAATGATAGTTTACTAATTAATAAATATTATTGGTAAACCAGAAAACTAATTGTAATCTTGCATAGTGAAATTAAATCGTTGAAATTCTTCCAATGAACAATAATAGTTTTCCTAATTAACAATTACTGTTAACGCAAAAGCTACTTGTAAGCATGCATAATAAAATTAAATGGATGAAATGTTTCAATATTAATAATGATAGTTTTTTCTAATTAATGATTACTGGCAAACGCAAAGATTAATTGTAATCCTGCATAATAGAACTAAACCAAAGAAATTCTTCAATCATTGATTACTGATAAACCAAAAAATTACTTGCAATCCTGCATAATGAAATTAAATCGATGAAATGCTTCATTAATTATTAATAACTGGTAAACTTAAAAATAACTTGTAATCCTACATAATAAGATTAAATCAACGAAATGCTCAAAATGAATTATGATAATTATGTTAATTATTAATTTACTTGAAACATGTATGAACAGTAAATAAGAAATAGGACCAAGTTAATCCTAATAAGGGTAGGCAGGGCGTAAAATAATTTAACGGGATTTTATATTAGCAAATTGCTATTTACCTGAATCTATCACAGCCACCTAAAAAATCTCTCTATTAATCTTCGAAACCAAAATCTGATTATAAAATTGTGTTCCAAATGATTTTAAATGGATTTAGGAAATTTTTTCTTTAGTTTTTATCAGTTTTGACGAGATGACTTTGTGGAGACAGATTTCATTCTAAAATTCAAGAAATGTAGGGCTTTCTTCGTAGGATTTATAGAACTGAACAAATGAGCACATATCGTTTGGCCAACACATTGAAATTTTCTTGTGAAGCAGTTTTTCCTTCTTGACCACATCGCAAAACAGTGCTTGAGAATTAGAATTAGGCGGAATTTGTTTCGTTTTTGTAAGAAATGTCACTAAGGTGAGGCAATTTCGTTAAAGCTCTGGTTTGGAATTGCTCAGTGGCAGTGCGCTTGACTAAAACAATCTGAGGGTTGGTGGTTCGAGTCCCTGCGTTTGACTACCAATCTGAGGGTTGGTGCTTTGAGTCCCCACCCTGTCAAAACTGCTACGTAGAGCAAGGGCGCCGGAGGCACGGGGGCAGCGGGGGCAGCTGCCCCCGTTGCCCTGATGGTACGGGGGCAGCACGGGGGCAGCTAGTGCCCTTTCCAAAAAAACATTTCTCCTCTGTCCTTTTAAATTTTGAAACCCCTTACCCACTGGGTGGTGTTCACTGCTTCTCTTGATCAAAAGCAAAAGATCAAAAGCAAAAGTCGACGTATGTTACTGTTAGGGTATAGAACGAAGCAAATGCGAAAAGGAAAGACCATTATATCAATGCCACTTTTCGGATTTGAAGATGCTGGCAACGTAGTAAAAGTTTCCTTGACAAGTAGCAGTTCTAACTCCCTTCATACCTTGCGTAATAAATATTTATCTGAAAGGTGGCGCTTCAGGGCGATGGTACTCTAGGGATTAAACTCTACTTAAATATTTGTAGGAAATTCCTATATAAATAGAGCTTCTATACAATGGTAGTAATTCTTTCAACATGAAAACTGGTAAAACTAAACGTTGAAGATTTAAAATAGTCTGTTAGCAAAGATAAACGAAGGTAAATGGCGCCGAAATTAAGAATCTTCAACCACTTTTATGATGAATTTTGGTGGAAAATCACCCATTTTTAGCCATTTTTTGGCGATTTCAGCCAAATCGACCCATGTTTATGGGAAATCTGCCGAAAAATGACCCTTGTTTAGAGAATTATATGGGCGGAATATACCCGTATCAACCCTCGGGGGGGGGGGGATACCATCAACATGTTATGTACCCCCCCGGGGGTTGAATGCATTAGATTAGAAGAAACAGAGCCATTTTTTTAAACTTTGATCAAGAAATCTGTCCTTATCAATTACAATAATGGAAACGAAGTGCAATAAGATGAGCAGATTTAACAAAAGATCGTGGAAACAACGGTGAATCAAAGCTTTTTAGTGATAGCAAATGTAATATCCATGATTTCAAAACATTGGCTTATAATAACAAAGAGAAAAATAAACAAGTCGAACTTTTGTCAATGAATTTGAGAGAAAAATCTAAATTTATTCAACTGAAATGCTTCAGAGACAAGTTGCAATAAAACAAGAAATGTTAACAAAAGCATCGGGAAAAAGCAGCCACACATCAAAACCTTCAGCGATATTTTCCATTTTTAGACTCTGAAACCTAAGGTAAACACGGTGAAACAATGCTTTCAAGCTATTAAGAAATAAAATACAATTTAATAATAATTATTTTGGATGAAAGTTAACAGTTTGAAATCAACGTGATACTTTAGTTATTTCCACTAAAAGTAAAAGCGCACGCATCGCTCTTGCCCAATATTCCTACAATCGTTGACAGATAGGGAAAAACGTGATATGATATCCAACACAATTGCAATTATTAGTACACAAAGCAAGGCTTGAAATTGCTGGTACACAAAAACAAAGCAAAAGTAAACAATTCGAAGCAATAAATAAATAGGAAAAAGAAATCTATTTTTATACAACTAAATGTACCTCTGAAAAATAATAAACGGTAACGCAAAGACGGGAAAAAGTAGTTTTTAATTTTTTAATTAATTGGAAGCAATTTTCTATTGACGGTAAATTGAATGCTCCAAAACAGTTGCAATAAAAGTAGAGAAATTTGAACGAAAAATCGGTTTTCATCTACCTGAAAGATCCACTGGAATTAGAAGATTTATCAAAAGCATGACTAAAACAACAGGGCATCAAAATAAACAATAACATTGCGACAAAATAAAATAAATATAAATGTTTTGAGCTTTTGGATGAATTGTAAAGTAGTCTACTTACACTAAACTGTTTGCTTTCAAACAGTTGCAATAAAACTAAATAAATTTGAATTAAAATCTATTTTTAACTAACAGAACGATGCACTGAAATAGGAAGGTTTTATCATAAACATGGCCAAAACAGCGGAGCTTTAAAATAAATAATAAAATCGAGAACAAAGCAATGCAAAAATTTCGAGTTTCTTGATGAATGGGAAAGTAACTTCTAAAAAGGTGTCAAGATCTATTACATAACCATAACCATATTTCTTTACATCAGTTTCTGGGTTTCAGGAAACAAAGTGTTTGTTCTGCTGTCTATATTTTTACTGCAGTCTCCTTTTATTTCCCCGTCCTATCAGCATCACCCTGGGTAACAGAGGCAACCAAACAAGTTAAAAAAAATATACAAAGAAAAAGGAGAGAAAGAAAGAAAAAGAAAGTGAGCACTCTCTCTTCCTTCCCGCTTCTCTTTAATTTTAGCTTGTTTATTTTCTAATTTTTTGGCTCTGGTACCCAGGAAATGTCAGCATGTCTTATTTCGAACTTGCAGTGGTCATATTTGTGTTAGGATGGTGGAAAACAAACGTAGACAGCAATAAAAACGCAGGTATATCAGAACAAACACTTTGCTTGTTATAACTATAGNAAAAAGAAAGTGAGCACTCTCTCTTCCTTCCCGCTTCTCTTTAATTTTAGCTTGTTTATTTTCTAATTTTTTGGCTCTGGTACCCAGGAAATGTCAGCATGTCTTATTTCGAACTTGCAGTGGTCATATTTGTGTTAGGATGGTGGAAAACAAACGTAGACAGCAATAAAAACGCAGGTATATCAGAACAAACACTTTGCTTGTTATAACTATAGGTAGGTAGGAATTTTACCTATAGATATAAAAAATTCCTTCTGGTGTTATTTTCTGTGTTTCATATTCTTGTGTGTTATTTTCTGCTTATCGAATATCTCAAATAAAATGGTTTTTGTACAATTCAAAACACTGAATAACTTTGAAGAAAAATCTAGTTCTATCTGAATTTACTGTGAGTTGCAACAAAGAATAAATATTTAACAAAAATAAGATAGAAACCTGCAGGACTTCGAAAATAAGCAATAATATTAGAACAAAGCAATAAAAAGATTTTGAGTTTCTTGATGAATGGGAAGGCAACTTCTATTGACAGTAAATTGAATGCTTCAAACCAGTCGCAATAAAACGAACAGGATTAAGGGATAAATATTAAGCAGATACAAATGAAGAAACAATAACAAATTCGAATCATTGAACAACTTTGAAGGAAAAATCTGATTGAATATTGTTATGAGTTGCAACAAAGAAAGAAATTTTAACAAAATCAAGAATAAAAACAGCAGAGCATAAACATAACATAAAACCAAATCAAAGATAACTGATTTGATACGGTAAATGATTTGAACAAAAATCGGTTTTATCTAATTGAATGTTATTGCGGGTTGCAAAAAAAGAAGTTTTTACAAGAATAAGGCCACAAAACAACAAAAAATATAAGTAAACAATAACAGAAACGAAGGAATCTGATGCTTAATTAGAAAACGACAGGCTCACAAACATCAGGACATTTTTCTGAATCACCCGGTCTCGAATTAAACAAAATTAGCCTCAAGTGAGCTTTGTTGATTCATAATATCAATGAGCAGAAATTCGTTTCGTCATCTCATTTCGTTTTGTCAATAACTATTGTTTGCACCCCAGGACATGAGGTTGGATCCCTGCAAAGAATATTTTTATAGAATTCCAAGTGATTCATTTATACCATATTCAAGGTATGTCGATGAATAATTGATTAGAAATTAACTTTTCTCACGTTCTGTACAGATACCAAGAATGTGGTAAACTGATCAAAACTACAGGATCAGAAACATCTACAAAAAATTGTATGCAATAAACATTATGTGCCAGGTAGAAACCAAGTTTCCTATCTATGTACTTTTGTTAATTTGAAGCAAAAGAGGCCTTAATGGATGATATTAGGCAGAAATCTAAATGAAATGCTTCAAAATGAATAATGATAATTTCACTAATCATTAATGGATTAATTACTGGTAAACTTAAAAATAACTTGTAATCCTACATAATAAGATTAAATCAATGAAATGCTCAAAATGAATTATGATAATTATTTTAATTATTAATTTGCTTGAAACATGTATGAACAGTAAATAAGAAATAGGACCAAGTTAATCCTAATAAGGGTAGGCAGGGCGTAAAATAATTTAACGGGATTATTAGCAGATTGCAATTTACCTGAATCTATCACAGCCACCTGAAAAATCTCTCTATTAATCTTCGAAACCAAAATCTGATTATAAAACTGTGTTCCAAATGATTTTAAATGGATTTAGGAAATTTTTTCTTGAGTTTTTATCAGTTTTGACGAGATGACTTTGGAGACAGATTTCATTCTAAAATTCAAGAAATGTAGAGATTTCTTCGTAGGATTTACAGAACTGAACAAACGAGCACATATCGTTTGGCAGACACACTGAAATTTCCTTGTGGGGCAGTTTTTCCCTCTTGGCCACATCGCAAAAAAGTGCTTGAGGAGTACAATTAGGCGGAATTTGTTTCGTTTTTGTTGGAAATTTCACCAAGGCGGGGCAATTTCGTTAAAGCTCTGGTTTGGAATGGCTCAATGGCAGCGCGCTTGACTATACCAATCTGAGGGTTGGTGGTTCGAGTCCCTGCGTTTGACTACCAATCTGAGGGTTGGTGGGGTGGTTCGAGTCCCCACCCTGTCAAAACTGCTACATAGAGTGAGGAGAATCGCCAATTCTCTGTAATTCCAGGCTAAAGGAATCACGAGGTTGGTGATATCGAGACGAACGGCCAGGAAACTGCTTCGTTAAGCTTCGCTTCTCAGTGTCCTAAAACTACCTTCAGATGCTAGGTAGAAATAAAAAATATAAAAAAGGATGGCAGAATTACACAAAAGTACCAAAGTTTCTTCCAAGCAATTTAATCCAAAGAAAGAGCCATGAATACAATCTTTTCTTGGGTCTTACGTCTATGCTAGTATTATAAAGATGTGCTTCAAGCAACTGAAAGCAAAATGAACGAGGGTGTGGTTCTACACCAATACCCCACCAACTCCTTTACGAGAGGACAACGACACAATAGTCATTAAAACATGGTACACAATCCGTCGGAACGAAATTTTAACGTTTAATCATAGATTCTTTTCTTCGTAGAATTGGCGCATTTTGGTTCTGTTTATATCCCAAGATAAACTAAGTTAGAAAATATTTTAAATAATCATAAGTATGTGGTCAGAGGTTTTAGGAGTAAAAATAACTTTCGTGGCAAATAGTATACGAATTAAGAGTCGTGATCCATCTCTTGGAGTATGAAAACTTAGTTTAATAATCCAATTTTATCTCACTCCAATCTTTGACCTGGGCTAGTCTTTGTTACATTTTGCTTTTTCACTTGTAGAATTTGAAAGAACTGTTTGGAACTCTTTCTGTTGTTTGCTTGGAAAGAAAGTCACAAAGACCAAAGAAACTAGAGTGTTGGTATAAATTTACACGGCATTCACTGAACATATAAAAGGGGAACGAGTTTCGTAAAACAGAATTGTGCAAAAGTGAAGTAGACAGAAAGTCATCCAAGAGCTCTATGACGACAACAGCAAGCGATCTCAGATCTCAGGTTAGTCGTTTGACAAAATCAAGTGTCATGATAAATTAACGAAAGAGTTTCTTCTACGAATGTATGCTTTTGTCACGGCAACGTTAGAAGAATCAACTTGCTTTGCAGAAGTACCAAACTGACGAACAGAAGTGGCAAGCTTATGTACAAAAGTGAAATCGATTTTCTCCGAGTATTGTCAGTTGTTTAGAGCATATTTCAAAGATTATATCGGACAAGAATAGTTTCTCTAGACAATAACAAAGAACAATAATAAAGAACAATAACGAAGAACAATAAAGAAGAACAATGGCATCAAACAACACAACTTCCAGTATCAATTTATGTCCTGGCAGCCCCGTCGACATTCGCATGTCCAGGGGAGCAGCAGGCGGATTTCTCGTGTTGGGAGGGATCGGATTCGTAAATAACGTGTTCGTGGATTACGTGATTTATCGTTTGCATTTATATCGCGTTTTAGGACACGTTTTAATTCTTAGCCTATCCGTATCTGACATTATCCAGTCGTTCTTAATCTCCATATTTAATTCCACTGAGTTACTAACTGACTCTGGGTTCCCTGTGACACAAGAATGGTGCCGTTTTACGGCCGGCATTTCGCTACTGGCGACATTAAGCACGTGTTTGAATCTCGTTGGAATTTCGATCGACCGTTTCATCGCAATTTTCTTCCCACTACATTACCAACAGATCGTAACGCCGAAACGTGTATACATCTACCTAGGACTGCTATGGTCGCTTATGATAATTTGGTCCATACTGCCAAGTTTTGGATGGAAGTCTCGTCACTCATGTCAACGTATCGGGTATACTATTTGTGACTGGGGCTACACATTGGATTTTCAATACTTTACGGCAACAAGTATCATCGTACTTACGGCTGTTATAATCGTAATTATTCTCCAAAGTGCGATTTATATCATGGCAATCAAACAAGCAAAAAAGGTTTACGGCAACAAGAGCAAAGGAAGTGATTTATCGAGAGCGCAAAGGAAAGTCACGAGAATCGTCGCATTCATAGTTTTGACTTTCTTTATAACGTACATTCCATGGTTTTCGCTCGGGATTCGCACTGTAGTAACTGGTATCGGCGGACAGGTAATTATCATCTCTTGTGCGTTCTTATTATACACGAATGCAATGATAAATCCTATTGTTTACGCAACATCTGATCGTAATATTCGTATAGAAGTCATAAATGTGTTACGATTCGGCCGTAAGCATAATCCTACAGTCTATCCAATGGCATCAACATCAGGTGAAAATGGCAACGATGGATAACAAAAGGCAAAGTCTACAGCCGAAACAACTCAAGAAACAGTGAAGTAGGAACTTTCTACTGGATGAGTATGAAATGTTTGAGCATTTGTCAACCTGTAGTTTTCCAGCTGCTTTTAGATTCCTATAAACTTACTGTAAAAGCTCTATTTAGCCCCCTCTCTATTAAACCCCTCTCTAATACGCCCAAGTCGAAATTTTAATTATACCCCCCTCTATTAAGCCCCCCAGCTTATATGAAACACAAAAGGCTACTAAAGATTTTTCATTTATTGTACTAATAATTGAGAGCATAAGCCAATCCCAAATGCTAGCAAATTTGATCAAGGATTTAACGCCTGTTTTCAAGGACTTTAAATTGAAACATTTTTATAAAATTGCTGATAACATGAGAACGATTCGACCGATTTTGACAAATTGAATTTTTGTATCAAATTTGACATTTTAGCCACACAATCATTATTAGTTTAATGGAATTTAATGAATATTTTAAAAGCTACATGCTTTCAAACGTCCAAACATTTTTCTGACTCACCCGGTAAAAAAGCATACAACCAAAGCTACTCCAAAAACAGAAACAGAAAGAAGAAGGACGAATATGGAAATGGAAAGGCAGCAGTACTTTATAAGCTAAGCTAATGTATTTATTTGAGCAGATCTCTAAATTGTTTATGGTTTGAAATTAAAGATAGAAAGTAAAAGTTTTAGTTGTCATATATATATATATCTATCTGTGTAAATATTAATGGTGTATAAGAATACATCAAATAGTGGGGGTATTTCAGCAACAAAATGCGACTCAAAGAGAACTCAAGTTTGTTCGATAACCTCGCAGATTATATTTATCTAATTCAGGAGCTGAGCAGCTTTAATTACACTCAAAATATACGAGAATTGTTAAAGAGCCATTGTCACCCAGGCTCCTTTGCGGGCACGCTGCAATTTCAGACTGTCTGAAGATCAAATTTGGCCTAAGCGGAAAATATAGATCCACATTGCGATAGTTGAACTAAAACGAAACTTTGACTTTAGTTGACTTGACCGCCTAGGCCAAACTTGATTTTCAGACAGTCTGAAATTGCAGCGTGCCCGCAAAGGACCCTGGGTGACAATAGCTCTGTAAGACCTACCGTGCAGCGTCTGAAATAGATAAATAAAATCCGCGAGGCACATGTTTATTAGAGCAATCCTTCTTCTTTCGATATATACTTATGACTTTTCTTAAAAATCCCTTTTCGCTTGCACAACAAGACAGTTAGCCATACTGGTTTCACGGCATCTTTTGCGGCCTCATTTGTTTTGATTTGTTGCTTGAGAGAATTCCCTTATCTGCGATCGCTGATCATTGAAAAGACGTGTCAATCAAAAGCAACTGATGCTATTGTTACAAAACTTATCCTTGTTCGCTAGAACAAACTTTAAAAATCCCGTTATCAGCGACGTTCACGTTTTGTTACTGAAGCTCCTAATATTTACGCCTTTGAAATGTATAGTAACTAGTAATTTAAGACATCGTAACTTCGATAAAACTTATAATCGCAGTTATCGTAAATCGTTATTAGTAACCATATAATGGTTTTCTTGAGATTAAAAATGGTGATACTTAATTTACGGTGATTGGGGAATTTATACCCATTCACACTGGCAAGTTAAACCAGCTTAAAATAAGCCAGGTTATTGATTGATGCGTTCTAATTGGTCGATCCAAAAAATCGAATGTATTTGATTGGTTGAAATTTAACCTGGGCTAGACAAAGCTGGTTTAACTACTTCAGTGTGAATGAGGTATAAGTCCCAAATCCGATTATAAAAGAGAATTTCCCTTCCCCACCTTGCCCAGTCGACGATTTAGTATCCACTCCGTATCAGAAAGTCTGAACTTTGTAGTACGGTTTCTTAACATTGGGCCCGATTCTTATAGTAAAAGTTTACAAGACAGTTAGCCATACTGGTTTCACGGCATCTTTTGCGGCCTCGTTTGTTTTGATTTGTTACTTGTGTTAAGGTACTATACTACAAATTATTAAAAATGTTTGTTTCTTATTACTCTGCAAGTGAAATGAAACGAAATTTTGTCTGTCAAGTCTTTGGAATATTCCACAATTTTTGATTGTAAGAAAATTAAAAATTCTTGCATAAATTAAGGAGGACACATCCACAATTAAATTTTTTTTGAAAATTAGCTGACATAAGATACCTCCACCAAAATGCTTCAAACTTGGCATGCATCAAGATACACCCAAACTGCACCCCCTGAACTAGAATTTTTAGCATATGTTAAATACTTTCAGAAAAATAGTCAAAATAGCTCAAAACACTAAATCTTCGTTAGCGCAAGATAATTTCAAATCAGCAACATCGACAACTTCATTCAGACGTTGGCTTATTTCAATGGTGTGATTAATGGCAACCCCAGTGTTTCAGTGTCAAATCAAGTGTATTAATATAACCATATAATTTTGCACCAATTTAAATGAATTACCAATCATTTTGTAGCAAAATCCTAACTTAGCTGTAGAAATATATCAGACTAAAAATTTTCAAATTCGCAATAGGGTAGCCAATTTTACTTAAAAGCTATGTTGAAAGTTCATGAAAACAACGAGTAATTGCGACCATGTTTGTCCAATTTTTAACTTAGAATGACAACAGTCACAGCTATGACCTTGTAAGGAACTTGAATAAGCAACCAATATACTTTTGAATGGAAGAGAAGAGACAGACATTTTTCATTTGCTTTCCTTCATAAGTGATGATAATACTCGATGACAATGCTTTGAAGCTGTAACTTATGGATACTTTGATATAAATTCCTAGTCCCTTTTTGAAGCATGCTCAAAATCTATGCTCGACAAATACTACCCATAACTCTGCTAGGGTATGATAGATTTAAATAGAATTTGTTTCTACATCATGTTAGTTCTTTTTACAAAATGATTTGTGTTTCATTGAATTCAGTACATAATGCATGATTGTATGATTTGGCAAACACGGATACATCACATCATTTTGTGACACCTTGTATTTCATTTATTTTCCCAAACAACTCGATTTTGAAAGCTTGGAAGCTGCTCAAATACACTCATTTTTTGCAAGAAACCGCTTATAAGATGAACTGTAAAATCCTTTTCCAGAAAATTAGGAAACTCTACTGGAAGCAATCAATTTTCGATTCGATGTTAAGAAACTTTTTCAATTTTAGCTATGACTTGCAAAGTATTTCTAAACAGAAAGTATATTACCAGCCAAAATAATA
>REGM01000008.1:32572-44888 GCA_004194415.1 Aurelia aurita | reverse complement strand
TTGTTGTTTTTAGAAGGTGCCAGTGGAGACAAGAAGAACCAGGCGAGCCCAGGACCTCAGACATCAAGTTCAGCAAATCCTTTGTACTTAAGGATATAGATCTATGTTTTCCTAATATGAACAAAAACTTGGTTGGGGGGGGGGGTCACTCCCCAGGTGAGATAGGGTTAATGTTCTAAATGGGAAACGGGGCGTTTTCTGTTAAAATGGGGGCTTTGCAAATCATATTTAGGCATCGAAGTAGCATTGAAAGGTTCTGCTGAGAATGTAAAGTAGTTGTGCAGTGCAGCATAAAATCCATTGTGAAACAAGGAACTCATCAATTACATCCATATTTTGTACTGTGGTGTTGTCAGTGGCGGCCTGGCAGGGGGCAGGGGGGCCACGGCCCCCCGAGCGGACGTTTTTAAAGGGGCGCGAAAGCTTAGGAAGGGCGCCAAAAACTTCATGAATTTCGATGTGTCATAGCTATCTACCATCCAGCAGCACGTGACAGGGCAGGTCAAGGTGTCAGAGGATCAGGGGCATAGCCAAAGGGGGTGCGAGGAGTACTGCACCCACCAAATTTTAGTTTCTCTGCAAATTTGTCAGCAAATTTGGCCAATTTGCATCACTTTCAACATTGAAACCCAAGAAACGCCCATTTCGTCGGAAAATTCGGGGTCAGCAACCCCCAAAACCTTGCTTTTGCTTCGCCCTTGCAAAAGATGCCTTCGTCAAATCGTCATAGACATACAAGGACCCAAGGGCGGCGTCAGGGGGTAGACTGGGGTGGAGTCCACCCCATTTTCTCAGGTTAGCATTTATTCCTAAAGCAAAACGATGTAAAAAGCATTAGGTATACCTTCTGTTAATCAATTCTATCCATTGTCCACCCCACTTTTTCAGGGCTGGTGCCGCCNTAGCTATCTACCATCCAGCAGCACGTGACTGGGCAGGTCAAGGTGTCAGAGGATCAGGGGCATAGCCAAAGGGGGTGCGAGGAGTACTGCACCCACCAAATTTTAGTTTCTCTGCAAATTTGTCAGCAAATTTGGCCAATTTGCATCACTTTCAACATTGAAACCCAAGAAACGCCCATTTCGTCGGAAAATTCGGGGTCAGCAACCCCCAAAACCTTGCTTTTGCTTCGCCCTTGCAAAAGATGCCTTCGTCAAATCGTCATAGACATACAAGGACCCAAGGGCGGCGTCAGGGGGTAGACTGGGGTGGAGTCCACCCCATTTTCTCAGGTTAGCATTTATTCCTAAAGCAAAACGATGTAAAAAGCATTAGGTATACCTTCTGTTAATCAATTCTATCCATTGTCCACCCCACTTTTTCAGGGCTGGTGCCGCCCCTATAAAACGCTTTTATAGAAAATAGGCAGCCTGATCATCAGTTCAAAATAATTTATGTCTACTCAGGCTAATTGGAAGTGACAAAATAAAGCTAAGATTTCTTTTAAGTCAACGTAAATATGATCTTGATATACAATTCCAGTGGTGTGGCTATGGGAGTATTTGCCCCCCCCCCCACTTTTGTCAAAATAACGTCCTAAAAATTCTGGGAAGGCTAAGAATTTTCCGAGAAATGTTGGAACGTGATTAGGAGAGTCGTTCTTAGCCAAAGTAAAGGTTGATATCCTCAAAAATGTTGCAACTGACGTTAATTGATAGAACAACGATCACAAAATTGTAATAGCTTCCATTTTTGCATTGGCAAACATTGCATCGAGAGAGTCGTTTCAAACCATAGTAAAGGGTGTTTGCTCCAAGATTTTCCTGAATATTGTGATTCATTGAAATATTTTACAAAATTGCTAAAGTCTAAATTCTGGCACTCTCAAACATTGGATCGAGAGAGGCATTCTAAGCCAATTAAGGAGTATTTACTCAAAATTTTCCTGAAGATGGTGGTGATTTATAGAAAGCTGTATAAATTGTCGAAGGCTCCATTTTAGTACTGGCAAACATGGGGTAAGGAGAGGCATTTTAAGCCAAAGTAAAGGGCGTGTCCTCATAAAATTTCCTGGGGCTTCTCTCCCAGACCCCCTCATTTCAATACCCTTCGTTCATTTACCCTGGCCATGCCGCTGTACGATGCGTTGATATTATGGAAAAATATCATCCAAAAATTGTTTGGGGGAATTTTTTACTGGGAGTGCGAACCAATAATGTCTGAGTCTAAATTTTGGCCCATAGTTTTCGAGCCACGCAACGGTCCTGATATATCATGGTTCAGTTTTCTATCCTCGACATCGTTGAAAGTCATAAGAATATTCCATCTCGTTAGAAACTTGACAACTATGTCAGTTATGAGGGGGCGCCATTTCCTGCCGGCCCCTCCAGACGAAAATAGCCAGGCCGCCACTGGGTGTTGTCTGTTGTCACTCAGCATGAAATGATTCTTACAGTGATTCTGAAGGTGCTAAAGTGAGAAATTCAAAGTTATAGCCAAAAAATCCAGACTTTGAAGGTAAAAAGTCTCTCCCACAAGATATGTTTTATAAAATAATAATAAAATACTCAGTGCCATAGTGCCGTAGTGCCGTGGTGCCGTGGTGCCGTGGTGCCGTGGTGCCGTGGTGCCGTGGTGCCGTGGTGCCGTGGTGCCGTAGTGCCGTAGTGCCGTAGACTAGCAAATGCCTATGATGTTTGTAGGCTAAGTTTAATTTTAAATGCACAAACAATGTTCTTGTATGCGTGTTGCACAATATTTCATTAAAACAAAACAAATATAGTATAAATAATTGTACTTTGAACAGAGTTTAATTGTGTACGACGTTTCGGGCATAAACCCATTATCAAGTGATAAGGGGTTTATGCCCGAAACGTCGTACACAATTAAACTCTGTTCAAAGTACAATTATTTATACTATATTTGTTAAGTTTAATTTTGTTTTCATTCATTTCAAGAATGTTAGGTGTATTAGTGAAACTTTTTATGTTATCAATATGTGTGTTAAAGTTAAGATTTGAGGGTAGGTCATTATTTGCAAGTAAGGACAGGTGCACAAGACTTTTTTTTGGAGATTCCTCGATGTGTCGCAGAAAGGAGATACATCTACTGTCTATTGTGTTTTTAGAGAAAAGTGGCCTAGTTTACTGCGAACCAGAATATTTGTAGTTGATCTATTTACCCTAAGTAGATGTTTGCAGAAAGATAAATGTACTTTCTCGATGGTATTTGTATCCCAACTGTCATAGTCTGTGTAATGAAATTCTCCCCAAACCTTACAACAGTAAAGGAGGATAGGTCATATGACAGAGTCAAACAATTGAAGTGCAGCCTTAATTGGGAGGCGTTTTATTTGATATCTGTTGTTTAAGGCATAAATGGCTCTCAAAGCTTTTCCACCTAGTGTTTCTATAGCGATATGAAATGAACCAGCAGCATTTATGGTCATTCCTAGATAACTGTATTGGGTGACGTTTTCTATCTTATTTTGTTCACATAAAAAGTTTCTTTTCTGTTTAGTCTACTATTTTTCTGAAAGGTAATGCATTTAGTTTTCTTTGTATTCACGGACAGATTCCATGTAGAGTGATTCCATGTAGATCACAGAAGTTTCACTATTGAGCCAGTCCGAGGAGTCACGACTCAATTGCGATGGCCACATCAACAGTAAGTGACGAATATGAGACAGAAAGTGGAATAATATTAGGAGGGGATGATTTACGGAATCTAATTAAAATGGAAATAACAAAGATACGTGAGAAGAATCAACGAGCTGACTGCAGTAAAATTTGCAAAGCACTCGAAAAGATGCATGGCCTAAATAACGGCATGGTCCAAATGTCACTCGATTATATGTTGAAATGCGGAAAAATAAAAGATGTACCTTATAATGGACGAGAATCATTGAGAGTACCATCTGAATCCAATGATGAACTCGAAGCTTCAAAAAGCAGAATATCAGCAGACGAAGAAAGGGTCAAGCAATATCGAGATGAAATCTTGGAGATAGCCTCCATGCATGAAGGAAATGAAGGAATTTCATCGCACGAGGAACAGGACAGTCTTTCGTCCACTTCAGATGAAGATGAAATTGTAACTGGAGATATTTGGAATATGGAGAGCTCGCCAGGAAAAAATTTTAATCATCTATTAATGGATTTTAAAGATAAATACCAAAAAAATGAAACGTCAACAAGTCAAGAGACTCTTGCATGCATTTTAGACCGATTAACAAAAATTGAGGGGCGTGTGGATGGAATTACCAAAAAAAGTCAACAAAATTCCCAAGAAAAAGAAGAAACAAGCACAGTTGATTTTAATATATTTTTTGCAAGAATTAGTCAACTCGAGCAGGAAAACAAGTCACTGCGTGATGAAAATATAGGCCTAAAGTTTGAAAACAAAACATTGAAGAAGTCACACAGTACCGGAGAAGTCGCTTTTAGACCACGTGACCAAATCTCAAGTTTACAATACAAAGCTCCCAACCAAAATGTTCAAAAAGAAAATTCAACGGCCCAAAGGGACCAAGCCCAAAGGGACGAAGCCCAAAGGGATCAACCCCAAAGGGATCAAGCCCATTCAAGCGAAATGCAGTCAAGGTATACAAATAATGTAGCCGATTGTGAGTGGAAAGTACAAAGTACAAAGTCTAAAGTTCAGAGAGAAGGCTCTTGGGGGAGAAATTTAAATGGAAGGGAGTTTTCCTTTTCCAAACCTCTAGACACTACAAACAGATTTAGCTGCCTTGAAAATCTAACAACAACAACAGAATCCACACAAGTCCCAAGTGACCGAGGGTACTCAGCTGCTGCAAAAGCTCAGGGGTTTCCTCAGACAACGAGTAGTAGAAGCGAGAGACAAAATAAGGCAACAACACTGGACAAACGCGACGGAGATTGGGAACATTCTTGGGCAGCAAACAGCAAAACAACTTCAGAAGACGTAAGAAGGCCAAGAAAACCAGTTTTCTCAATTCTCGGTGACTCGATGGTTAAAAAGATTAGGAGACAAGATGTCAACGCTGAGGCTCCACATGCCAAAACATCGATTAAAACTTTCCCTGGTGCCACGATCGACCAAATGAGATCGTACATCAAGCCAGCGATAGACGACAAGCCAGATGGAATAATAATCTTATGTGGAACAAACAACTTGAGATCAGAAAGCCCCGAAGAAACAGCAAACAAGTTAATTGAACTGGCTATTGAAACAAAGAAACAAGTGAGGGACGTTGCAGTTTCAAGTATTATAAGAAGGACAGATTCGCATGAACTTGAGATGAAACGAAGAAAGGTAAATGATTTGGTTAAAGTAGGTCTCTCTAGAAGTGATATTAGCTTTATGGAACATGACAACATTGAAAGTAAACACCTTGATAAATGGGGACTTCATTTAAACTATCAAGGTAATAATGTTTTAACCGGGAACTTTATTAATTTTTTAAACGGTGGATGACTTATAGATTTAGACCAGACATACAACACACCCAATTCAACTGACCGTGATGAAGTTCATATACAGGGGTCTGATGCTAGAATTAATTGCAGCCTAATTGAACATATCGGCTCGACTCTGCATTCTGAAGGCGAAATAGCTATCCAATCTAGCAATGCAGGCACACCTAGTGTCAGTCATATTGTTTCTACTCCACCCATATCCGACAGTGAAACTGATGATGAAATAAACAGGCTTTTTCAGCTCAGGACAAAATATCATAATAACCCTCTCCTTGGCTTTTTGAACATTAATAGCCTTAGAAATAAAATAGTCGACCTCAGAGAAGTGGCAGAGCGATGCTTACCAGACGTTTTGGTGATCGAGGAGACAAAATTGAGCAAAGATTTCAAAACAGAGTTGTTTGTAATGAACAACTATCAGTATCCCATGCGTCGCGATAGGAATGAGTTTGGAGGGGGCCTAATGCAATACGTGAGAAAAGGGGTTGTATGTAACCGCATTACTGCATACGAAACGCAGAATGTCGAATCGATATGTTCAGAACTTACTATCAGCAAAAAAAGGTGGATGATTTTTGCAGTCTACCGACCCCCTGTCTCTGCAAACTTGAATAGTTTTTTTAACGAGCTATCAAATTCCGTGAATTCTGCTCTAGAGAAGTACGACAACATTATAGTTTTGGGAGACTTTAACGTGGACACCCAAAATGAGCAACATCCTGGTTATAACAAGTTAAAATCTTTTTCAGATGTGATGGGCCTACAAAATTTGGTAAACGAGAAAACTTGTTTCACTAAAAACCATGCGTCCTCTATCGATGTGTTCCTAACAAATCGACCAAGACTATTTAAAAAAACATGCGTATTTGAAACAGGACTCAGTGATTATCATGGACTCGTAGTCACTCTACTGAAAGCTCAGGTACCGCGCCTTAAAGCAAAACGTATAACGTATCGATGCTATAAAAACTTTATCGAACATGACTTTTTGTCTGATGTCAGAAAGGCAAATTTTAAAATCAATCATCAAAGTGCAGATGACGCATATGAACATATTACCAAAACTTTTCGTGCGTTAGTAGACAAACATGCACCATTGAAAACTAAGATACTTCGAGGGAACACTGCTCCTTTTATGAATCGAGATTTAAGGAAAGGTATTTATACCCGATCTAGGCTTCAAAAGAAACTAAAGAAGCATCCTTCAAAGGAAAATGAAATCAAGTTTAAAAAACAACGAAATAAATGCGTTTCACTAAGAAAGAAGGCGATTAGAAACCATTTTAAGAAAACAACAAGCAATGGGTTAGTTTCAAATCAAGATTTTTGGAACCTCGTCAAACCTTTTCTATCCAATAAAGGGGGGTTGCATGGAAATGACATAACCCTAGTCAAAGAAGACAGAATTATAACTGACGACAAAGAACTCGTTGAAGTTTTTAATGACCACTACATCAATATCGTTGAGAAATCCTCAGGAAAAAAACCCTCTAGCATTGCCGAAAGTGTACCCTGCTTGGACGATCGGAGTATAGTTAGACTAATTCTTCAAAAATATGACAACCACCCAAGTGTTCTAGCAATTATTCAAAGTCTAGAGAATTCATTTACCACCTTTTCTTTTCAGGAAGTTTCAACAGACAATGTTTTCCGGCTTTTACGAGCAATTAATGATAATAAATCAACCGGTGAAGATAAAATACCCCCAAAACTTGTCCATTTAGCTGCGAGGGAGCTATCTATCCCACTAACAAAAGCCATAAACATTAGCATTCGAAACAGCGAATTTCCAGCACATGGAAAACAAGCTGCAGTTACACCTCTCGACAAAGGTGAACCGATTCGAACAGTAGAAAAAAATTTTCGCCCCGTAAGCATACTTAACACTTTCTCCAAAATATATGAAAAGATCATTAAAGATCAAATAAATCCACATCTCGAGAGAACGCTTTCGGTTTTCATTGCAGCCTACAGGAAGGCTTATGGTACGCAACATGTCCTAATCAGAATGCTTGAAGATTGGAAGACCAAACTAGACAATAATTACACTGTCGGAGCAATATTGATGGATTTATCGAAAGCTTTCGACTGTATCCCGCATGATCTGCTTATAGCAAAACTCCATGCATATGGTTTCGACGAAAATTCTCTTGTCTTCATATATTCCTATTTAAAACGGCGCAAACAGTCGGTTCGAATAAATAATGTTTACAGCAACTATCAATCTGTTTTATCAGGGGTTCCTCAAGGATCCGTCTTAGGCCCTATTCTTTTCAATTTCTATATTAATGACTTGTTTCATTTCATCAAAGAAGCATCTCTTGTCAATTACGCAGATGATAATACTCTAACATATTTTTCCAACAGCCTCCCACAACTAATTGATGTTTTAGAAAAGGAGGCCTGCATTGCTCTCACATGGCTCGATCGAAATGAAATGATCGCTAACCCAGAAAAATTCCACGCACTTCTCGTAAAAAAAGATCAAACGGACACCACAGGGCACAGTATTTCTATTCAAGGGAAAACGATTAAGTCTGAAGCTTCAGTAAAGTTGCTTGGTGTAAATCTTGACCATAAACTAAACTTTGATTTCCACATATCTGATCTTTGCAAAAAAGCAGCAACCCAGCTAAATGTACTAAAACGACTGAAATCTTTTCTTGGTTTTGCGGAGAAGAAGGTACTTGTCCAAAGCTTTGTCTTCTCCAACTTCAACTACTGCCCTTTGGTATGGTTTTTCTCTTCAGCTAGATCCATGGATAAGATCGAAAAAATACAGGAGAGAGCCCTACGTTTCCTTTACGATGACCACGATTCTTCTTACGAAGAATTGCTTGGCAGATCAGAAAAATGCACAATGCATGTAAATAGGCTAAGATACCTCTGTATTGAGATCTTCAAAACTGTTAACCAGCTAAATCCTGAATTCATGCAAAACATTTTCGAAACAAGAACCTCCAATCGACCTTCACGTCGTTCTAATGATTTGCAGCATTATAGGCCCAACCAAACAACGTTCGGTTCAAATAGTCTCAGGTCTCTTGGACCGCAGATCTGGAATCGTTTGCCAGATGACATAAAATCAGCAGAAAATCTAGTCCAATTTAAAAGACTAATTAAGAGCTGGGATGGGGCCACCTGCAGATGCAATGTATGCCTTCGTAATTAATTCTTTATATAATGTATTTAAAATTTTCTATAAACATTCCGTTAATTCGTATTTTTTTCCTGTAAATAATCGAATTAGACTAGTTGCATTTGTAGCTAAAAGTAATTTCGATTTAAAATAAAAGGCACACACACACGCAGGTCAAGCAATAAAGCTTTAGCGCGGTCTTGATCAATCGTTGTGTCAATAAAATAGCAGCACGGGATGTCAGGGACCGAGGAGCCGGGGGGCTGGGGGGGCCTCCCCCAATAATTGTCAAGTCATACTTTTTAGTTTTTAAGAAAAATTAAGTTTATATCAGCAAATATCCCCTGCGGTTCATAACACTATAGAAGTTGCAACAATCAAATCAATAGAAACGAGAACAAGAAACGAAATTTTGGGAAATTTGATTTAAATTTGGATCTATTGCCGATACAGATCCATTCTTAAATGTTCGCGATGTTAGGTTCTTTTATGTTTAAAATCTTTATTTCTGAAAAAGAGAGTAGAAATTAGAGACTCGCATCGCTTCGGACGAAGGGAAACAATCAAATTTACACGAACTCCTACTTACGTGAATTATTTTGAAAAGAAAACACGGATGGGACTTTCAAGTGTCTTCATTTTTTTCTGACTTATGCCAATATCTGACTTATGCAAGTCCGACTTACGCGAGTTTGACTGTATTATCTACGTTTTGAAATGTAATCATTCCACGAGATTACGACATTTTTAATTTTACAACGTGCAAGATTAAATAAAGCGGGCCATTCCTTTCAGGCCCTTGCCCGTAATCCAAAAGATGCTCCGTGGTACATGAACCTTTCGTCATCAGATGAAAAATTGCAAAACTCTACATTTAATGAAGATTTTTCCTTAGGCGTTTCTAGCTGTGGAAAGGGCGTTGGTCGCATTTATAGCCAAAGTAGAGGGCATGGTCGAGAAATCTTTTCTGGGGGCTTAGCCCCCAGACCCCCTCACAGTTTTCCATTGCTTTCTAGCCCCTTCAATCCAAAACATGCTCCGCTGTCCCTGCGGGATGTTATGAATATAGCTGCAAGCTCAAGCTAGTTTACTTTAATCCCCTGATGTCTATGGCATGTTTATTCGCTGGACCCTAAGACCAGAAGACTCCAAGACCCCAGACCCCGGACCCCAAGACCACGGAAGTAAATGTAAATATTTTTCATTACGCAGTTATTTCAGTTTTCAAAGTGGCGGAAAATGAGTGACAAGATAAGAAAGCAATAAATTCTGTTAAATATAATAGTAACAATAACAGGCAATGCGTGCACACATTTCATAAGAAACTTTGTAAACATTGCATTGGTCTTTCGTAATTTTTACGAATTACAGATTAAACATAACATTTAATATTATATAAATTGTGAAGTATTAAATAGACTGTAACCGCAACGTGAAACCAACACGAAAACAAACTACGTAATAAAAAGTTGGAACAATTGCTAAAAATCTCAAATATTTCATAGACAAGATGATCATAATTGTACGCCACAAAAGTGGGTTTTCTATAGTGCATCAAGTCTTATAAATACTCCAAATATACGATGCTTGCAAATTTCTTCCTTAGGATTGCCACATTTCCAAAATCCTGGTCGAATTTTCATTGCATTGCATGTTATGTAAAACAAACAATCTATACTTACATTTTTTACGAGAAACCGGATTACAAACTTACAACAAACCCAGTATTCAGCTCGCCAAAAAATTAAGCCTGGTTTCCACATCGCAGATGTCGTAGAGTGTTGCAGCAATAGGATATTTTCTGTCTCTGCGACCTCTGTCCATTGCTCATGTTTATTGCTACTTTATGGAAACCAGCCTTGTGACTCTCACTCTTTCAAGAAACTGTTAAGAAACTTTCAGTAATCAAATTTGAAATTTTTATAGGGTCGATTTCCTAAATTTTATTGCTATCCTTTCTTTTTACTCATTTTTCTCAACTTTGATGCTAATAAAAATGCACAATGAAAAATATTTACATTTACTTACTTAGGGTCTGGGGTCTTGGGGTCCAGCGAATAGAACATGCCTGATGTCTATTACCGCAATTTTTGAGAAATATGATTGCTTCTTTTAAAATGCTAAAATTTCTCAGTAATTGTGGTTATTTCTGGAAGTGAGTTGGTCAATTTGCTGAACTGAGGGATGCTGGACACAAGTGTTTTGTTTTTATCCGGGACTTTAGGCCTCTTTCTTTGTTATTACGTTGAGTTTTGTAGATTTGGCAAGTTTACGGTATACAATCGTAGCGTTTTTTATTCAATATTCGTTCTACAATCAATTCTACAAACCCAAGCTTCGTAAGCATTGCTACAGTGAAAACGGTACTCAAATGTTTAAATCATCAGATTAGGACGAAAACGAAAAATTGAGAAATTGTCCGAAGGGTTACAGTAACCTTAACACTACACAGCGTTTTCTAGGTGTTAGTTCTAAAACTTATAACTGATTTGTCGCAAACCACTTTCTTTTATTTTGATTTTTAAAAGCAGATAACGAAATGACGAATACATTCAATGACGAATGTTTTCCCGCCAAAGTTGTGAAGTCTCCCCTTTGTTACGAGGTTCAAAGGTCATGGAAGTCTCCCCTTTGCAATCTGCAACCATACGTTTGTACCAAATTGCTCATGTCCTTTTGTATTCCTCTAGTCAATGAGTAACGAATTAACACCATGCATTCATAAACAAAATCTAGAATTGGCTTTTCATACAATCTAAATTCGCCGAACTTGAAGAAAGAAAAAATTTCCTTATAAACTATGCTAAATATTACTTTAACGTGATAGGCAACTCTTTATTTTCACGTTAAAAGCCTTTCTAGTCTTCTATGAACCATGAAGCTGGATTTAAATGCGATACTTCATACATAACTTCTTTCACTTCCACTCCAGTTCAGTATTTGCATAGCAAAGAGGATTCCCTCTCGCAGCATATCCGCCATCTTCCAGAACATTAGCGCGCCGTCCCAGACCTCTGTGAAAAGGTCTATTAAATCTTTGACATTTCATGGTTTTGACTTTCATCATGTGACCACAGTAACACCATATTTGGAGAGTGGTCAACAAAAGAAAGCTTAACCCTATTTTATGCCCCCCCCTACTAAACTTATTTTACTAGCTCTTAGTTATAACGCTGAAACTTCTTGACTTTTATGGAAATTTAATTTGCAATCAAACAATTAAAATTTCAATACCAATTGTTTAAAACCACGTAACCACAAGATGCCCTTATTTGGAGACAGGTCAGCATAGGGCTCAAATCTTTAAAAAGGTGGGTGTAAAATTCTTTTACATTTTTCTTTGAATTGAATGGCTTGAAAGGAACTTAGGGTACTTTTCCATAAATCTGTCGTGGAAATTTTTAGATATCTTGATTATTTTCAAAATGGCGGCATTTATTATTTTTGAGGCTGTGATGTCATCAAATTTCTAAATCCTAAACCAGAAGAGCGACAGATTTCTGCTTGCAACCATACTGTAGACCTTCATAAACTATGGTTTTCTTGAAGATTGTATCATTTTCGATCTATTGATTTAGGATTTATGATGATTTTAATTTTTCAAAATTTTCCATGAATTCTTTCAAAAAAAATATAAATGCTGCCATTTTGAAAATAAGCAAGATATCAAAAGATTTCCACGGCAGATTTACGGCAAAGTACCCTAAATTCCTTTCAAGCCATTCAATTCAAAGAAAAATGTAAAAGAATTTTACACCCACCTTTTTAAAGATTTGAA
>REGM01000008.1:14023-25065 GCA_004194415.1 Aurelia aurita | reverse complement strand
AGAGCAAGTAATTTGTAACATGTAGCACAATTTGGGTGTGGTTGCCACACCCTATGACGTCACAGTGACGTCATAAAGTTGAAAATTGACGAAAATCAGGTTCTCAACTTAAATTTGAGTTTAGAGAAGATTTTGCATGAAATGTATGCGGTTTTTGGTCTAGTTTGTCAGAATACTTGCTGAAAAATATCATTTTATTGTAAATAGCGATTTTGGAATGTTATTTTGGTAAAAATTATTCAATTCTGATGACGTAATTTATGTTATAAACTTGTTCAATGTAAAAGTATACAAAAAGAAGCGGCAATATGGTGATAATCCATCACAAATGCATCATTGGAGTGTTTTTAATTGAAAAAGTTGGACAAAATTCAAAAAATTTGCTAATTAGTCCAAAATGGCGGCCAAAATGACGTCAAAATAAAAAAATGCTGACGTCATCAAATTCCAGAAATTCCGGTATCAAATTAAAGCCCTTTGTTTGCTGATTCGTTTGATATATAATACTTCATAATTTGATCAAATCTTGCCCCTGAAATCATCAAAAACAATGATTTTGCTGCTACCTGCTTCCAAATATGGGCATGTCACGTGGCCTGTGAGGTCTATTGTTCAATTTTTTTTTCACCAAACTGTAGCTAATAGATAATTGATAAAAGTCAGGGAGGTTGGGGGGACATAGCTGATGTCGTTGAAAAACGCTGCAAGAAAAACCTCGAGGGGGGGGTGGATTCCACCCCCCCCATATGGATTAGGGTTAACTGGTGTGTTATTAAAGATGATTACTGGATGATCAACTGCCTTGTTTTTCCTTGAAAATATTGCTTTCGTGCATCAGAATTGAATGACATCCTCCAATCATGAGCCCACTGTCTTATCAACTCCAGGTCATGATTCATGTTACTGGCAGCTGTAATTGGATCTTGCACGATCGTAAAAGTGATGTGTCATCAGCAAAAAGCTTAAATTTACACTTCAAGTCTACAGTTAGATCATTTATATAAACAAGGAAAAACAAGGGACCTAAAATGGAACCATGTGGCACTCCAGGCGAAATATCTCCCCAAACAGAGCATTACCATTCAGCACAGTTCGCTGTTTTCGATTCTTCAAAAAGCTTTCGACAAGGGAAAGAAGTTGCCCTGAAACACCACATCGCTTAAGTGTATAAATTAGACCATCATGCCATACCCTGTCAAATGTCTTAGAAAGATCAAGATAAACTGAGCGAACATCGAGGGGGGGATTACAATCGAAGGCCTGAAACATTTTATGCGTTATAGAGATTAATTGGCTGACAGTGGAATTACCGGGACGAAAACCTGATTGATTTAGGTTCAATAACTCGCAGGAAACAAGGTGAGTTTACAATGAATCGTATACGAATTTTTCAAGTATTTTCCCAAAAATTGGAAGGAGAGAAATTGGACGGTGACGGTAATTCCCTTTGATTTTTTTCCCCATTCCCCAATGATTTTTCTCATTTTTTTTATGAACTGGCACAACATTCGCATGTTTCCATATTTCAAGAAATAATTCACGCCTCAAACAGTTTATTTTCAATGGTATAATCAATGCAGCATCACTTAGTTTTATCATCCTCACAGATATTTCATCCCAGCCATGTGCTTTATTAATGTTAAGTGATCTAATAATATTTAGTATCTTTTCTTCAGAAATGATAAACTCATCAATCAATGTTGTTGTTCCTGGATCATGTTGTGGGATCTCACTACCTGTATCAATTGTAGTACACTGAAGCATAAAGTATTCATTGAATATCTGTGCCTTTTCAGTGAAATCTGTTACGAATAACTCATTCTCTAAAAGGGGCGGTACTACGGTTGAAACTGGTTTGTCAGATTTCCATAAAATGGTCGTCACTGTCCTTAAAACTACTTTCCTCAAGCAAGGACCAACTGTAATTAACTATAGGAATTATAAAAAATTCAACGACATAGTTTTCAGGAATGAACTTCGCGAGGAATTAGGAAAAATTGAACCTTCGGATTTGAATTACAGTTCATTCGAAACTACTTTTGATAGAGTTCTAGGCAAATATGCTCCAATTAAGAAGAAATATATCCGGGCAAATGATAAACCATTTATGACTCGTGCTCTGCGTAAAGCGATTATGCTACGTACTAGATTGCGTAATAAATATAACGAAGATCGAACTGCTGAGAGTTGGAACAAATTTCGCAAACAACGAAATTCTTGTGTTAAGTTATTTCGAAGGGAAAAAGAAATTATTACAATAACCTAGACATCTCACTTGTCACTGACAATAAGAAATTCTGGAAAACTGTCAAACCTTTTTTCTCGGACAAATTACAATCTAAGAACAAAATAGTCTTGATTGAAGATGAAACCATTATTTCCGACGATGTGGAGGTAGCAGAAACTATGAACGAATATTTCGTCACCGTGACGGATTCCCTTGGCATAAATGAAAACTCTAATTACGAAAATGCAACAGCAGGAATAACAGATCCTGTTGATAAGGCCGTATACAAATTTTCGAATCATCCTAGCATTCTAAAAATTAAAGATCACAATCAAAATGCTGGTTCTTTTCATTTTCAGAAAGTTACCCCTGAGGCTGTTGACAAAGAGGTTAGGAATCTAAATCCTAAGAAAGCTACAACGCATAAAAATATTCCTCCTAAAATTCTTAAATCTAATTCTGACGTATGTGTAGAACCTTTGACGCAAATCTTTAATGATTGCATAGAAAATTCGTCTTTTCCCGCTGAACTTAAGTGCGCGGATGTCACATCTCTTCCAAAGAATGGACCAACCAATACCAGGACTAACTTTAGGCCAATTAGCGTTCTGCCTACGGTCTCAAAGCCGTTTGAGAGAATAATGGATAAACAGATTATTGCTTATATCACACCCTTTTTATCGTCACTTCTCTGTGGTTTTAGAAAAGGTTACAGTGCTCAGCATGCTCTCATAAAGCTCTTAGAAAAATTCAAAATTAGCCTTGATGAAGGTGGTAAGGCAGGGGCTGTATTGATGGATCTCTCCAAGGCTTTTGATTGTATCAGACATGATCTTTTGATTGCAAAATTGCATGCCTACGGTTTCTCTCGCGAAGCCTTAACACTAATTAACGATTACCTCACAAATAGACAACAAAGAGTCAAAGTGAATGGGTCATTCAGTTCTTGGAAAAGCGTCACACGTGGTGTTCCTCAGGGGTCAGTCTTAGGGCCTCTATTATTTAACATCTACATTAATGATCTTTTACTCTTTATTCAAAACTCAGATATATGTAACTATGCAGATGATACTACAATCTATACCTGCGATAAGAACCTGAACAATATAACTCATAGGCTTGAAAATGATTGTAGTGTAGCTTTAGGATGGTTTGCCGACAACTTCATGAAATTAAATGCAGCTAAATGCCATCTTTTGGTTCTTGGGCAGAGTTGTGATGATCCTGTTACTGTTAGGATTGGAAATGCTGATATTGTGAATAGCTCTGAAGAGAAGCTACTCGGAGTTCAAATTGATAGCAAACTTTCCTTCGATAATCATGTTTCTAAATTGTGCCAAAAGGCTAGCAATAAACTATACGCACTTGCTCGCATATCCCCATATATGGATCAGAGCAAGCTAAGAACCCTCATGAGGGCTTTTATTACCAGTCAGTTTCAGTACTGTCCTTTAATCTGGATGTTCCACAGCAGGCAGCTCAACAAAAAGATCAACAAAATACAGGAAAGGGCTCTGAGAATTACTTACAAGGATGCCAAATCTACTTATAGTGAGCTATTAGAGAAGGACTGTGCCGTTACTATTCATACAAAGAACTTGCAATTACTTATGACGGAGATGTATAAAACTAAACATGGGTTAAACCCTTCGTTTATGCAGGAAATCTTTTGTGAAAATACAATTCACTACAATTTACGTAATAATAACGAATTTACGCAACCCAGAGTGAGATCTGTCAGCAACGGGACAGAAAGCGTCCGATTTAAAGGTCCGCAACTGTGGCAAATGTTACCACCAACAATACGGAATTCAGAATCCCTTTGTCAGTTTAAAACAAAGATAAAAAACTGGTACGGAGAAAATTGTCCATGTAGATTATGCCGCATTTTTATACCGAATTTGGGCTTTTTATGATAAATAGTTTTAGATATCTGCTTTTTACTTTATACTGTTGATGACATGTAAATATTTTATCCATTTTTCTCTTTTGTAATATTTGTATTTTAAAGTTTTTAAAGTTGGAATTAATAAGCTATATGATTTTGCTATTGTGTTACAGCAATCCAACGTTAAATAAATTGATGATAATAATAAAATAATTATAGGTGTGATCGTTTGTACACTTCAGCAGGTATGTCAAGACTGAATGTAACAATCTAAAGCTGGACTGCTGAGAGTACAGAAGATGGTTTGAAACGAGAAAACTGTAATACTGATCATATAAAATTGTATGACGTCATCAATCTTTATGACGTAATATTTCTAATTAATTGCAGCGGAGCAGCGCGAAGCGCCAGCGAAGCGGCCATGTAAAGCCGACACACTTGTTTCATCGGTTGGATGGTTGGATGGTTGGATGGATAGATGGATATCTTTCTAAACCTTGCCTGTGCGGCGAAAGTGTAGACTTTCGCGGAGAAGCTGTTTGTGATTGGATTAAACAACAAGAACAACAACGTGCATTTAACAGCTATTTATACCTGGAGTTCCTTTGGCAGTCAAATCAAAACAGTAATGATTTCATTCAAATGTATAATTGGCCGGTTCTAATTGATTTCGATGTAAATAATATTCAAATCTTAAATGACACTATGATGATTGTTTCGTTTTGATTGAACTCGGGGATAGCTTCTGCATGCATCACTTCATGCCTGTGGCGAACTTCGATTATGTAAAGGGAAGCTGGCTATCTGGGCTAGAGTTTCAGGATGAAAAAAATAATGGGATTTCACACACTATGGTAGGTATCACTTCTTCTTCTTCATGTTCCATATCGTTTGACGTTGGATGACACAGTAGCCCTCCACTTGTCTCTGTCCATTGCTGTTCTTATTGCGCATTCATACTGCATTGCAGTCCACTCCTTGATGTTGTCATACCAGCTAATCCTTGGGCGACCTCTGCCTCTCTTCCCATCTATATATCCTTCTCATAATGTTCTGTAGATGTTATTTAGCCGTATTAAATTCCCAAAATATCTTAGTTTCCTTTCTCTAAAGATATTGATCAGTTTTCTTTTTTCATTCATTCTTTGAAGCACTTCCTCATTTGTTACTTTCTCCGTCCATGCCAATTACAGCATTTTTCTGTACGACCACATTTCTAATGCTTCAAGACGTTTCTCAAGTGTTGCTGTTACAGTCCATGTCTCTACTCCATAGTATAGGGTACTCCATACGTAGCATTTTAGAATTATTTTTCTTGTTTTAAGATTGATGTTCCTATTTTTTAATGTTGACTTCATTTTAATGAAGGTGCCTCAGGCTATAAGATATATACGGCGTAAGATATATAGATATATGGCGTAGGTATCACATCTGTCTTTATATCCTATTTCATTTCAAATATGAAAGGATTTTTTTTTGTTGTATCTGTTAAAAGAAATGGTTCTGCAGCTGATCTGTTTCAGAGACAGGAAAGTGTCATGTGGAAATAGCTCTAGGCCAGTATGCGTTACTTATTTCACAAATCATGAATAGGCATACGCAGTACGCCAGGTGCCACCGGCAGCGGATGGATAAAGGAACAGTGTTTAAAAATGAGACGGAGAATTACAAGGAATTCCGGTATTAGGCCAAGTAACATCTACCTTGTGTTTCAACTTTGCATTGTTTTGTTTTACTCTTGGCAGGAGTGCAGTGAACCCTGGACCAACACTACACCTACTACGAGCAACATCCCTTCTGCAGCTTCAGCCCTAGAGCTGCCAAAATTCATTACGAGGGGCAACTTACACCAAAAGGATGCATATTTCAGTGAAGAGTCACATGAAGACAGTGTGCATTTATGGCGTTAGTGTCACAGGCTTATAGCCAACATTTATGGCTGCTCCAGGGTGGCAGCCTGAAACTGTTGATGAAATTCTTGATGTTGGTGATTCACAGCTCTTGCATGCTTTGCCAAAGGATTGATCTCTGAAGCTCCAAATTTGTCAACTGAGCAGCTGCCACAGTGTGTTTTGCAAGATCAAACGAAGTTAACAATTATTTGCTCTTGTGGCATTGCTCTTTGTGGCAACAAATTATCTATCCAAACCCATTGTGGTAAAATGAGAGCAATTGCTGCAAACAACTATTTCTCTTTGAAAAATAAATGCCAATGCTGAATCGATCGCTTTTGATGAGTACTTTCATATGACATATAGTTTCTTCATATTTACTGACATCAGCTAAAGTTAATATATGACGTCATTTGTGTTTATGACGTCATTGTTTTAAATTAGAAGTGTTAAATATGAAAAAATTGGATCTAATTTGCTGTATCTTGTTTATTTGATTCATTTTGAGTTACGATCTACTATTAGAAAAAGTGAAAAAGCGAAAAAAATATATATTTCTTACTATTTGCAACAATTCTGGAGAAAATCAGATGCGTAATTGATGATGAAATAGAAGTATATGAGTTGAGAAGCAATAAATTTGTCGAATTTCTTTTGTTTTTAGATATTTGGTTAGAAATTCCAAACATTGAATATAGGATCCAGTCCTCTAAATGTGGAAGAAATATTCAAATTTATTCATTTTTCTGATAGAACAAGTTGAAAAAGAGCTATCAACCACTATTGCAGCATTTTTTGAGACTGACAAGTACTAAAGGGGTTCTTTAATTTAAGGTGCAGTGATGACCAATTTGTGCAGTGATGAATCGAAAATGTGCAGTGATGAATCAAGTTTTGTGTTAGTGATGAATTCTTTCACTTTTCAGTTTGAAATATTTGAAATACAGCAGTTTTAGATGTTTTCAGAATAAAGACACTTAATACTTCTTGAAACGAATAGTCATTTTGCTGAACACCCCCTTTTTGACAAAAAAATGCCCCTCTCATTGAAACTAACTCACCTCTTTTTAGAGTCTTCAAATAGAATGTTGGGACAAAAACATACAATTCAGGCGTTGTTTAGTAAAATAACTACTGCAGAAATCACATGTTCGAAAAATTGAATCATGCTTTTCGCCTCCAATCTCTTACTACTTGTTTCAAAACGAGCAAGATGCTTGACAATATGATTCTGGTCAGTTTTATTGAATTATGGCTCTTACATTCAGGTGCTATTTAGTAGGAAAACTGAAGAATTTTCATAACCAATACGCAAAGGATTTTGGCGCTCTTTCGGCGCGCTTCCAGCTTCTGCTATATCTGTTGCACCCCCTCTGCAAGTTGCGCCTTCTGGCTAGAGCCACCCCTGCAGAGCAAATCGAAGAATTCTGGGTGGTTATCAGTTTCTACGACATAATATCNAACTCACCTCTTTTTAGAGTCTTCAAATAGAATGTTGGGACAAAAACATACAATTCAGGCGTTGTTTAGTAAAATAACTACTGCAGAAATCACATGTTCGAAAAATTGAATCATGCTTTTCGCCTCCAATCTCTTACTACTTGTTTCAAAACGAGCAAGATGCTTGACAATATGATTCTGGTCAGTTTTATTGAATTATGGCTCTTACATTCAGGTGCTATTTAGTAGGAAAACTGAAGAATTTTCATAACCAATACGCAAAGGATTTTGGAGCGCCATCGGCGCGCTTCCAGCTTCTGCTATATCTGTGGCACCCCCTCTGCAATTTCTGGCTAGAGCCACCCCTGCTGAGCAAATCGAAGAATTCTGGGTGGTTATCAGTTTCTACAACAGAATATCACGGACTAATATTAAATCAAGTTTTGCCCATGTGTCAGCAAGTTAGTTGCATGACAAACTCCCTTGCTTCAAAAAAGAAGAATTAGCTGCATTCTAGGCCACTCTAGGGGTCATATTTACAAATTTTTCCAGTTGAGCATCCCTGGACTACTTAAATGTATGCACTTCCCGCGCATGTGGCTGGCTTCCCCCTGGTTTCAAAGTGCATAACTAACTAATGGTGCACATAAATTTATGACGCACGGAAATCTCACATTCCATACTTGTCTCTGCCCACAAGAAAACTTGCCAAACCTATTGCCACACTCTTTTGCCACACCCTTGTGACCTGGTGCGATTTACGTTGTTTTTTGCAGTGATGAAAATTCCTTAAATTAATGCCTGTTCTTGGTTCAAATCTAGAAACAGAATATCTGGCCCAAGCCCCCCTAAATGTGAAAATGTTAAATTTTATGCAATAAGTTTTATTTATCCTTCTTATATAATGCATGGTGGATTGCTAACCATGCATGGTGGATTGCATCCGAAGAGTGATGTTGACAGACTTTATCTGCCAAGGGAAGCTAGGAGGTCGAGGAATATGTTCCATAGATGATTGTGTTGAAGAAGAAAGGAGAATTATTGCCATGTATTTGTCGCAGACCCAGGAGGAACTGTTGAAGCTCGAAGTTTGCAAGAGGAGAGCTGAAGCTTCCAACAGAGAACGAATCAAAATTAGAATTCAAGAACAGAACGGAAAAGCTTTCATTTTGGAAAATATACTGATGACATCAAAACAAAGGAGTCATTTTGTCAGTTTGCAAAATATACTTATGACATCAAAACAAAGGAGTCATTTAATTGGCTGTGCAAAGGGGAATTAAAACGTGAAACAGAATCTTCAATACAGTAAAAACCCGCGAATAAGAACCTACAATTTTGCAAGTCAGCCTGACTAGGTTCTTATATATTGGGTATTTAGTGGGAAATGAGGCTGTTGAGGTTCTTAAATTGGTTCTTAATTTATTCAGGCCTTTTACCAATTTATTTTATTCTGATTCAAAGTTCAAGCCTATTATTCACGGTCAGTTCACTGAAATCCCTTCTACCTAAAGAAGGTGTTGAAGAAGATGAAAAAAATGGGTCTACTACCAAAGACATGAGTTTCAGCAATATAATGAACAGCTTTGAAGTTTAGGACTGGAAATGCTGAACAGGACATTTAATAATGCATTTGAAGCAGTTTTTTTGCAATAAACACATAGGTTCAGTAATACTAAGCAACTGGAGTTCTAATGATGATCTACAAATAAGAAACTAACCTCAAATTTCAGGCTGAATTGGTTCTTATATAATTGGGGTTTAATTTAAAATTTCAGCCTGTAGGTTCTTAATCCACTAGGTTCTTATACGCGGGTTTTTACTGTACTGGCAGCGCAGCAACAGGCTCTGATTACTAATTCTGTCAAAGCAAGAATTTACCCCTTGCAGGAAAATGACAAATGTAGATTGTGTGGCGATGCGGTCGAGAATGTTAGGCACGTTGTTAGTGGTTGCAAAAAACTTGCCCAAAATGAGTATAAGCATAGACATGACAAAGTTGCGAGCTTCGTTCGTTGGCTCTTATGTAAAAAAATATGACCTGGAACATACAGACAAATGGCATCAGCACCAGCCGGCTCCTGTTGTAGAAAACAAAGAAGCAAACTTTTATGGGATTTCTCAATCCAGACTGATCGAGTCATTGAGCATAGGAGACCCGACATTGTCATCGTCGGCTGGGAAAAAACATAAAATCCTTTTGGATGATTACAAGGTCCGTCTTGACCTATGATTGCGGACTCTGGAATTTTGCATTATCCGCGCATTTCCCTGCCAAGGTCCCTGACTAAACGAGCAAGCACAAGAATCTCTGATTAAGACGAGATGTGAATATCGATGGCTTGATAACCCCATATGATCCGTGCTGTCGTTAGCTGCAAATTAGTCTTTGAATGCAAGGATCCGAAATTGATCGATCGTCCAATCATGTTTTACAGATGTAAAGAGATGAGTCAAAAATATAATAGATAAATAATTGTAGTACCATAAAATATCGTAGATGTATAAACCACGACGTTTCGAGCATGTACTCGTTATCAAGTCGAGCATGTACTCGTTCTGGTCTAACTCGTACTGTACTTGCTAAAAGATCATTTGTGTTTTCGGCTGATCCGAAATCTTTGCACATCTCCGACGAATTTTGACTGGCAGTGGAAGTACTTGTCATTATTGATTCCCATATTTTCTAACTCTATGCGTACGATCTAGACTGACGACGTGATTCCTTGTATTCGTTCAATGCTTTTAATCTGATGTTTTATTTTCTCTCATACAAGAGATGAGTGTTGCTGTTAAAGTCGTGTTCAATCGAAAATCAAACGCTTTTTATAAGAACACGAATCGCGTGAAATACAATTTTGATCTTTATGCTCATTTCTTCTTTGCATGATGATACGCACAGGATCGAAAGTCTTTAGCCCTAGTTTGTCTATTTGAGGCCTACAAGAGACATAAAACATTTTGCAATTATGTTGGGGTCACCAGAAGATGTCACAAATATTTCATATCCATACAGTAAATACGTATGATATCCAAAGGCAAATTATTCCAAGTCTTCGCGCCCCGAAAAGATATAGCTTTCTGTCCACTGCAAGTCAAATGTGCATGAGCAATATCAAATGACCAATGTTTCAACATAATTATATATACATTTTGCATGGTCAAGGAAATTGGCTCCTCGTGTTAACCCTATTAATACCGGGCTTTTTGGACCCTTCTAGTACCGGGGGGGGGCCCAAAGTGCCCCCCCTTCATAACTTCGTGAGTAATGTAGATATGAGGGTAAGACTTGGTACAAAGGTGCACGGTAACAAAATCTACACAATAGGGCACTTTTTTTATTCTTCATTACATCCATGACGTCACTATGACGTCATAATGGCGGGAAAATGCGATATTTTCTAACTATTGACAAAATTAGCAATATCTAAGGTTTTATCTAATAATTCCTTTCATAATGGCTCTAGAATGTATCACAAATCATCAAGGAGTATAAATCAGCAATATTATATCTATTTAAACTCATTGTTTATTTCATTTATTCATTATTTAGTTACACCGGTTTTTCATTCTTTCATTAAAAGCCCTAATTACC
>REGM01000799.1:0-23274 GCA_004194415.1 Aurelia aurita | reverse complement strand
AATATCGAAATATACAACCTAGATTACTTTTAATTCAAAATTGAACTCAACGGGAATCGGTTAAAGTGCAGTTGTACAGTAAAAGCTTAATAAATCCAAAACTAAATCCTCTATTTTGCTGAAATTTCGTGGAGACACTCATTGTCTTATGTAGAATGTAATTCTGAGAATAATTTTTCTCAAAATAACTTGTGACGTCATAATGACGTCATCTCGGTCCCATTTTATTTTTCTGCAACAAATGACCAATTCGTGCCTTTACTTGGTCTTCTTCTAGGTTTTCCATATTTTTACAATTTTTTCCAATTTTTTTCTGAATTTGTACGGCTATTTTTCTTCTCTGTCGCTGGGAAGCTGTTGTTGCTGCGTAGGAGATAGTCACGGTTTCGGTCATCGTAGCCTCCTATCCATTTTAGAACAATAGGATAAATTTGGCGGGAAGTTCAAATCCGTAAATGTAAGTCGAAGCCATTTCCTTTTGCCACAAAATCTGATTATCCGCGCATACTTTAGACCAGATCAGGAAAATAAGCAAAGGCATAGTAGAAGTAGGTACAATATGTTCTGTTTGCGACATAGAAAGCAGCTGCGGAGAATTAAATTTAGGCCCATTTTCATATAATGTCATTGTCGATCTAGTAAAAGAAATGAAGTCCGAGACTGATAAATTTAATAGAGGAAACTTTGGAGTCTTCTTTTTGTTTTGAAAGTAACAAAAAAACACAGTTTAGATGCATGCAAAAGTCGAGATGTATTCATGGTTGTTCTTCTTCATAAATATCTGATATTTATCAAGAAGAACAACCATGAATGCATCTAGACTTTGGCATGCATCTAAACTGTGTTTTTTTTATCAATAGACGATTATGGAAAAGATGGCGTTGAGGATTTAACCAAGGTGTATTGCGTTTGATCATCCAATTTCCATAGAATCAACGTTTATTCCATTATTGATCGCAATGGATCTTGGTCAAATGCCCCTCGATGCCATGTTTTCCATAATCGTCTCGTGCTCTTTATAATCCTACAAAATTGGATTCTAAATTTAGACTTACGCCTGAAAGAAACAGTTCCTAAGCAAAAGACATCCTTAAACTTTGCGGTAGTGTAGGTTCCAACGGTAATATCGAGACAGTTAACACTAACGTTGAACATGATCAATGATACTTGATTGCTTATTTGCATTTCGTTTTGATATGGCTGTCCTGTAAAATCATCAGCACATATTCCTAGCATAAAATAATATTTCCGTACATAGTTATGTGATTCAGTAACGCTCTTTCAAGATGGTTTTGATAAATGTCTTAAACTATTATTTTAGCCCAATAGATTGTGAACAACACAATTTTGAGATCGCAAACTGATCACAGGAAAGAGTCCTGAGTAACCAATTACTAAAATCGTTCTCCTCTCATGTGGATATAGTAAATCACAGCGTCATCAAAACATACTAGACTTGAGCAACTGCGGCATCACTTTTCATAAATGGTCATCACAGCAAATAGCTATCGAATGGCAAAAAAAGACCAAAAAGACTCAGAAAGAAATATACAACGATATGTTTCCAATATTCTGTGCATGGAAAATATCTAATCGAATTTGCTGAAAGTGCTACACTGTGGTATAAGCGTTAACATATGATTTAACGTCAACAAGTTAAAATGGGTTATTTCAAATAAGTACAGCTGCACTGCATCTACAGCTCTAAAGAAATACGCGATCAAATATATTCTTAACACACCCTAGGAACCACATACTTGTAGCCAGGATGTTTACAAGATTTGTACAAAACTTACTTCTGAACTTAACTCCATTACAATATATCCTTGATCGACGGATTCGTTGTGGACTGTAAGCTAGTTCGTATAGTTTTATTCAGATACAAGCACATACAAAGATTTTGTCGCAGAAGAAGTCAGAACACACTTGTCCGCTTTGAACGGTCGTACACTTGAAAGTAGAGCTGCAAAAACGTACGCCTGCCTGCGAGACAACCTTCTGGCATCTCTGGGTTCAAACTTTTCAATTTTAATTAGACTTTACTTCACACTATAAGCATTATCTAAAGAGATTTCTGTAGTTATCTATTTTAAGAAATCACCGGAATTTGGCGACAGTCTCCGAATTTCTAAACCAAAGAAAAAATTTGCAGTGCATCATAAAGTTCTCAGGGCCCATATATGATAACTGTGAGCGAAGTCTTTTCAACGTCGAGTTTTGTTGTTCGTTGACCTGGCTGTTGGTTTCTTTGTACGCTGGATATGTAGACATATTGTAAGCTGTGCAGCAAGCTAGGGAAAAAAATAGTAATCGTTAAATTTGACACAAAANATGATTTAACGTCAACAAGTTAAAATGGGTTATTTCAAATAAGTACAACTGCACTGCATCTACAGCTCTAAAGAAATACGCGATCAAATATATTCTTAACACACCCTAGGAACCACATACTTGTAGCCAGGATGTTTACAAGATTTGTACAAAACTTACTTCTGAACTTAACTCCATTACAATACATCCTTGATCGACGGATTCGTTGTGGACTGTAAGCTAGTTCGTATAGTTTTATTCAGATACAAGCACATACAAAGATTTTGTCGCAGAAGAAGTCAGAACACACTTGTCCGCTTTGAACGGTCGTACACTTGAAAGTAGAGCTGCAAAAACGTACGCCTGCCTGCGAGATAAACTTCTGGCATCTCTGGGTTCAAACTTTTCAATTTTAATTGGACTTTACTTTTCACTATAAGCATTATCTAAAGAGATTTCTGTAGTTATCTATTTCAAGAAATCAGCGGACTTTGGCGACAGTCTCTGAATTTCAAACTTCTGGTTCCAAATATGTGCAACCACGTCCTAACACCCTCCGTGCCATCCTTTCAGCTCCAAGTCTGGTGCTTTCTGTTAACTTCATCACCAGGTAGACGAATATCTGCAAGTAAGAATTTTTAATGCTTTAAATTTTCAGTTTAATGTTCAGTTGAAGGAAACTGAGTCTGATAAAAAAAGGACCATTTTCTGTCATGGAGGCAATATGTTTCATTCAAAAAGCAGATGATGATTGTTTTTCGAGTATTACTAACATTTCGAATTTTAGGCTATGGAACGTGAGGAGGCTATCATTAAAGAATGTGACGAATATTATGTCAAAGCAAAAGTCAGCTTGAGTTCATTTAATTGCAAATAAAGAGAGCAGATAGCAGGATATTAAAGTGTCATTTTATGATAAGAGGCAATGCTCTACGGGCTCCAAATGACACCGTAACCCTCGAATTCAAAAACTTTAAATACTGTCAACTGAAGATTACTAATTCATGTCCCTCATGCCTAATTATTCATAACGTTTTCCAACAGCAAATAAGAGCTCCAAAAATATATCTTCTAATACTGAGATACAAAGATGACCAACACAAACTGACATATGTGTTAAATGAACAGAAAAAGATAGTTTTCAAACCATAACTGTGTGCTTATTATCATAAAAGATTTCAAACCTCAGCTATGACCACGTGACGAAAGAAATCTTCACCACGATGACTTTTCTCAATTTCTGGAATATCGTTTTCAAGCCAAAGCCATAACTTATCAGTCACGAAAAAGTACTGAAAAAGAAGTATTGAAAATAAGTAAAAAATGTATTTGTAACCCTTGAAAAGCAGCCATAATTAAGCCACCAAGTCGCTATCATCCATTCATTCAAATATTTGTGACATTGAAAAGTTCTTCAAAATAAAAATTATTCTTGACCTTTAACATGTTGCTATAAAGAATAAATGTACGCCCAGGAATGTAAATGTACGGCTACGAGTTCAAATTAGTACCCAGGTTGCATAGTCCATCAGTCAGCAATAAGTTTTTTGCAACAATATGTAGCAATTAGATGAATGTAAATCCAGAAGGTAGATGACTCAGAATACATCTTCACTTTCTTTAAATTCTTAACGCGCAAAAAATATTAGACTTCGATCAACAAGCATACTCACGGCATCAAATTGAATACCAGCAATCAAACAATTAAGTTGGTATCTAGCCTCTGGCTGCTTGTTTCTCCTGCAGCTTGGATATCCCTCATATAGCTGCTTTACAAGCTCCTAGGGACGAAACCTGGTGTGAAAACTACGTGCAATGAGGTCTTATTCTTTTGCAAATATATTTTGATAGAATTTACCTAATGAAAAATAAAATATAAAAAGCCTAAAATAAAACTCCTAAAGAAATTTGCGAGCAGAACAATCTTGATAACTCTCTGATATATATCTGCATAGATAATTTCAATACATCAACTGCATTGTGAATGATATGTTTGCCACATTGAAGTTTAACAAATGGTATCTCAAATGTATGGGCTATGGACCATTCATTACAAGTCCTGAGATCAAATATTCTTTTCAAACTAACTGCACATGAGAACATTTAAGGTTGTTTTCATCTTACCCTGAGCTGTACTGCATGCAAAGCAAACAGCTCTTTGAACTTGCCTTGATCACTGAATATTGAAAGCCTGCGAGAAGAAATTTCTATATAAAGAAAAATTGTTCACGTTCTAAGAGGAATTACCTTCGCATTGAAAGAGCGTTGATAAACATTTCAAGTATATTTACTTTTCTATGTTGTGTAAACACAAGTTGCACACAATAGGGTTTAAGGCTGCTTCATTTTGGTTGCAGTATTCTAGAAGCCCTATTTAACCCATGTTTTGGTTGGTTTTTTAATGGAAAATGTTATAATAAAAATAACTATAGTTTTCATCAAACTTCAAGCGTCCTTTATGGCATCCTAGGCATAGATACAGCAGGCATCGTAGGTATAATGGTGGATCATACATACGGTAAAATTCATAATAAGTCGAAGCAAACTTGACTAATTAATTTTTTCGCTTCCGAGTAGAGCTGTAAATCATGAAGATCCGAGCAACAAGAACGACATTAAATATTGCTCCAGACCTGAGGCTCACTCCCCCCTCCCCATGATTGTACTTCTGAATGTTTATGTAAAGTTTGAATAAATTTATAGGTAGGACTAATAAATCTGACATTTCTTGCAATGTTGTCCACACAACTTTGCTACACAAGGAGAAGAAGCAAAGAAAGAACGAAGAAAATGATCTCTTTAATACTCTAACTACTCACACGAATGTACCTCTGTACGAATGCATAGAAGAATATGAAAGAATCAAGGCTTCGATGCCTTTTTGCAACTTGGAATTGGTGTAATGCTGAATGATATTGATCAAGTCCACCTTCGAATTCTGAATAGAGGTAAGTAGCGTGGTATGATTCTGAATGAAAACCAAGATTCTATTTACCTTTCACTTTTCGTTGGAATGTCGCTGCATCCACAATCGTCGCTTGGTTGGTTTTCTCCTCCAATGCAGTGCGGGTGATATTTCCACAAACATCTTTTGCACGTGATGAGGGAATTTGTGACGCGTCCTACCCGACATCGAATCTTTGCATCACATCTAGTTCTCTGCTCAGGTGGGCATCCTTCAGTAGGAATTGTAAGCGGCAAAACGTGCTGAAGCTTGGAGTGATCGACGACGATGCTCAGATTCTGATCCATGCCATGACCTTCAAATCCAATATCTGCCTTATCGCAGCAGTGACAAGTGGCAGTGAAAAAAATGGTGATGTTCTTGCATATGAAGCTTGACAATACCAGTGTCTCCAAGATCAAACTGACGAAAGAATACTCGTTGCCTGTGAAGGGATTATTAATGGTGAATCTCTCATTAACTCATTTTCATTTTTTTTTTCATTTTCAATTTTTTAGGCATGGTAGCCCCTCAGTTAGAGAAAAACTGATTTACAGGGGGCCATGCAATAAAAATACTAAAACTAAACTAAGGTATTACAATCTAATTAAAATAATATCAATAAAAGTAAAATTAAAAGAGTTCATTGCATAAAGCATCTTTACTTATGCTTTGTGGGATTTCATCAACCCTTCCCGGAATTTCTTTAGAGTAGGTGCTCCTTTTAATTCATCATTTAACCCATTCCAGAGACTGGCCCCTCTGAATGAAAAACATCTCTGACCAGCTGATGTCCTTAACATTGGAGTCCTAAGGTTTATATTAGAATTCCTCAGTACGCGAGAGGTTGTTTCGTTCACTCTATTGAACATGTCGCTCATATAGGACGGCGCATCACCGTTTAGGGATCTGAAAACCATTTTTAGTGTCTCAAAATCAATCAATTCCCTAACCGTGGGCCATCCTAGGGCACGAAAGAGTGGCAAGGCTGACTATCATGTTTGATATTATTGCTCAGCAGAGGTACACTATTACATTATAAGAACCAATTGATAACAACAGCTAGCACTATTTGTTAGATAATGAAAATACCCACAAAGTGAAAATAAATATACAAAAGAAAGAAGAAAGAGATTAGTTGGTGACCAGTAAATTAAGAAAATAAACTGTGAGTACACACGGCAAAAATTGATACTTACTTTTGTTGTTGTCTTCCAGGAGCGAATTAGACATCTGATCGATGAACATCTCTTGGTGGTTGTCATGGGAACTCAATGGAAAGTTATCCTCTTCAATCTACGAGAGACCAAGACAATAAACTTTATACCAACATTGAGAAGATTTGCACTTTTGGTTAGGATAAGATTTAACACAAATCTTTTACCTAACAATGAATCAAGACGCTGCCGATAATGTCTGTTGAACGAACCGATGTAAGGATAACACCTTGGCCAGTGTGTAACAAAACTTGATAAAGCAATCGGTGGCAAATAAAGTTACACACCAGAACCAGACCAAAGAATAGTGATAGCTAAAATTTCAACTTCGTAGGCTCATATATAAACGTATTGAATTACGTTAGAGAATACTAAAACAAACGAAGATGTCAACTTAACAACTTTACCAAAATGTTACTCGTTGAATGTTGCTGCTAGGAAAATAATAGGTTAGGTGTGACAGTAGTATATACAGTACTGAGACAGCTGATGGATAATAGGCATACATCCAACGCAACGTGAAGGCGTTGAAACGATAACCTGCCTTTTCTATCAGAAGTTCTTCGTTAGCTATTCCAGCAGCAATGCTTCCAACTTTCAAAAGGAACCAATACTTTTCATCTTGAAATATCATTCTGGACACTGATCGGAACAGACTACAATCGTCTTTTGTTATTTCAACTGGCTGTAAATCTCCTAGGTTTGACGGCATGTTATGTCTTTCCCTTCGAAAATAAGTAAAAATGTTTATTGATCTTTATATAGGATATAGAATGTTAAAATTTTTGAGATTAGAGTAACAAGAGCTTCATTACAAGTGATAAAAACCTTGGAGAAAAAACCTTTATGGTTTTTTACTTCAGAGAATACGATACCAGCAGAACATTTACAAAAGGACGGTTATGTAGAATCTTTGCATTATGGCCTTAAATACAGTGCTATTTGTCTGTAAACGACCTGCCGTTCAAACGGAATCACTTGAAGTTATTTCTTGCCATATATTACGAATGAACGATCACTATTCGACCTTTGAAATTAGTTCTTGAACAATTTCTCAAACGTATTTCGTTAAATACTTAACGCATGCATGAAAATGCATAAAATTCAAATCGTGAAACACCATATAGTACATTTTCTCTTGAAAGTGAATTTATTGATTCCACTGTGCTAATGTAAGAAAACACGAAAAGCTGCAACAAACCATATAACAAGATGTCTTTCGGTAATCGGAATCTGCTCCCTTTCCTTTGGCATCAAAGTCTTGCAGACTTCAAGAGCCTTTTCTCCAATCTGCTGCGCACAGCCCCTCAACTTTGTCCATGACATAGATGCCATATGTCGGAGAATGTGTGCCCCTTCAGCAGCAGTCATTTTCTAGTAAAATGTCAGAAATACTCTTAGAGATTACAATCGCGTATAAATAGAATGGAAACTGTATATCTGCTTAAAGAATTCTTGCCAAAAGGTAACCCTTGGCACACAATTCTAATATTTTATGACATGCTTTGATAGCTCAACAATCATCATCAGCTCCAACATATGTTTCTTTCCATCACCTTTTCGAATCTGAATTTTGCTTCAATATTACTACCTTCGCTACTTTTTGAAATTGAAAAAATTTCAGATCAACTAGCAACTGATGAACAATGTGAAACAAAGAAAAATTCGGTAAAAAGGAAAATTCTTGTCTCCTGATCTAAACTTGTGCCTAGGTTATTGCCAGAAGGAAAGCTCTTACTTCATAAACAAATATTATACACTATTCAAATTTTGGAATTAAAAGATTTTCAAGGCAATTTTGCTGGTCCTTAGGGTCCAATTCGTGAGCTGGCTGGTAGAACAGACATTGCCTTTGTACACTAAACTTTCACAACCACACAGAACCCTTTAAAAAATTTTGTATATTGTTTCTAATCATTGTTTGTAGTATGGAGTTTTTTAAATGACACATGATTCATGCTTTCAGCATGAAAGCTGAAAGCTTTATTCAATAAACAATGTGTGCTTACTGACTCAATAGTGCTGCAAATTTCCTCGATTTCATCATTTTCCTCGTCGTTATCACCTTCATCGTCGATTTCTTCAACATCGTCAACTTCTTGGGCAGTAATGCTAGCCATGAATGCTTCAATTATCTGCTTCAAGGCATCTTTCTTTGGGCGTCCCTCGTTCCTGTTGTTTTTGGGGCTGACAAACGGTACATTGCTTGGCCACCAGTACGGTTTCTGAGATTCTAAGCCCCAGTGTGGCTTCCGCTTTCCTAAGAATTTATTTAGAGATATTTTTTAACACGACAGTTGGTAAATTAAGTTTCTTGTGAGAACGGAAGAAACCGAGAATATCTGATTGCTGTAGAAAAGAGCAATTACCAAACGATTTCCCTATTAATTGCAGCTAGCTGAAAGGATACCAACATCCCATTTTTTGTTTCTAACCATGATAAACCTTGCATATGAAACACAATAAAGTTGTTTGCTAAGTTACTACATATATATTGGCATAAAATGAACTTCTTGAAATGAAATGAACTGAAATGAAATTCTCTAGTTCTAAGCTTCAGTACTGATGATGCTTCTAAACTATCAAAAATTTCAATTTGGATTAAAGTGAAGAGAAAAATTTATGAAATGTTATTATAGCATGAAACAAACCTTTATGGGTGACAATCTTTAACACCAGATCCCTCAAAAATGCAGTGTTTTTAATCTTCCAGTTAACCGGTATATCAATCCCATCAGTACTTTCAGATATCATTTCTGCAAATTGATAAAAAATATCTATGATAAATACCAAAAAGAACTTCAAATGTTTTAAAATTCATTATGTGTAAAAGATTTGAGGTATATATTGGAATGAATCCAAGTTTGCTTGATAGCCGAAAGGCTGAAATATTTGCAAGATCCATAATAGTTAATCCATAATAGTTAGCCTATATCTTAATGGAGATAAAATTAAAATAATGATGAATATACTGTATAATCAATGACAGCATGCAAAGTGTGGCAGCATTTGTATGATAATTAGAAATCTGCTGATCTGATCTACTGTACCAGATCTCTGTTAAACATAATTTAGTAAAGAATAAACAAGTTTCCAAAGATGGGAGCTAAAAACTTGTAAAAGGACTATCAATGAAATCTTACAAGTACTACAGAATAAATATCAAAAGCAGAAAACCTGTTGGTAATTCAAATTAGCATTTCAATCATCCCATTGGGTTTGGATCATAAATAATACAAAACATTTGCATTATCATGCCAATCTGATTGTTAATAAACTTTTTATAAGAAATGCACCAACCATAAAATCAATCACCAAACCAAAAAAACAAAAATATAACCGAAAGAGAAATTAAATACCTTCATCATTCCTGATTGCTCCACTGTTACAGATGAAATCAGCTATGCTTTTTTGGATTTCTTCATTTTGAGCAAGACCACGAAGATCAGGGGAAGCTGTAGAAGGATTTTATTTTGTCAATGATTTTCTGATTTACACAAAATGTAACATGGCCTATGACCAAATATTTGCAAGAGATACTTATGCAAAAGGTGGATGCGAGTAGGATGCATATCATTCCTACGTGAATCTTAATTGTGATTTAAAACTTCACTGCCATGATCTTTAACACAATTGTCTATTGCAGACTTTCATACCTCTCAACAATTCTAATCTGCATTTGGGGAATTAAGAACTCCTTATAAATTATTTGATGAAAATGTACACAAGGCCTGTACTTCTTGTGCCATAATCTTGTAAATTCGTTGAAGAGTAAAAAATCTTGCCATCAAGAACTATGTTGCTATAAGCTGTGACAAATTATTAAGAATAAACTAAAGGTAATGACAATATGTCTCAGTTCCTAAAAGGCTATAGCTCAAAGTTATTATAGTGCAGGCATTGCACACATTTACATTAATGTTTTCCTGCCTGATAATTCTTAAGAACTCTTAAGAACATTTTTAAGTTCTTAAGAATTCTTGTTTAAATTTTTTACATTCTTTCATACCACTTAAAAAGTCTTATCAGCGTGTATAAGATTCCTTAAAATTTGTAAAAATCTGTAAGAATTCTTGTCATTTATATGTGTGCAAGGCCTGTACTGTACATATCACAGTCATCAAACATAGCAAATATAGTGTTATTCATACTTATGAAATTCACTCTGCCTCTGTAGTAGACAAAGCAGGCTATTGGTGCCTTGGTCTTTTTGTTCCATTCAGTGACCTAAGAATGAAAATACAGAACAGAATAATATTGCAAATACAATTATTGAATTTTTGCAATGTGGTGAGTTCAGAACAACTAAGAATTTTTATAATTCAACTTTGCAATTGTTACATGTTACCTCCACGAATAGCTCAAAGTTCAGATGATGACTAAATGCACAGACAATGATATTGGATTTCATGGAGTTTAGCTACTGAAAAATCCAATGCAAATAAACATAATATATAAATTATCAGACACAAACAAACCTTAGATTTCAATTGGCGAATGTTGTCAGCATCATATCTTCGACGTTTCACTGTGTTTGTGATAAATTTAACCTGTTTGAAAACCACAGATAAATATCACACCAATATCACAGGGGTTACATTACTTTTCTATTTTAGTTTATCAGCATTTGACAAAAATCTATTGAGGAAGGAATTTAAGAATCTATTCTGCTTGAGGTATGTTGAAATTTGTCTCTGGGACACAATTTAACCCTTTTATAGTATATAATACACAAATTCTTAATCGAATTCATCAGAATATTTTTACAGTAGTTTCTAATGAGTTCTTGTTTAAAAAATTTAATGTATATATATATATATACATTAAATTATTATATATATATATATATATATATATATACACCGGTAATAAATAAAAAAAATCCTTCCTATCAATCAAGCATTCTTATCAGAATGTGAAGAATTATTGAAAACTCTTAACAATTCTTGAGAATGTTAATGTGCACAAGGCCTGTGGGGATGAAGCTATTTTACTTCCTTTAGTCTTTCACCATACTGGAATTGAGGGGGTTTCCACCATAGTTATATGGCGGACAGGACCTTGAATTTGGCGTACTCAAAGCCTAAAATCTCAAAATTCTATAGGGGAACAATAAGCTATGGATTACCCTCCTGTGGCGTACGGAAAATATTCCTACTGTAGTGGACGCATATGGTGGGCGGTTCTACCTTGATTCCACTATGGGTCTTTCAAACAGTGCATTTACAATTAGGCTTCCACACATTTCTCATAAGAAACCACTTGTACAGTAAGAAACTGTAGCCTCACTTTGTCAAAAATCAATAAACCATGCTTCCTGGCTGGATAGAAAATTGGAATTTGCTATGTCAATTGTCACACTGACTAACACAGGTATGAGGAAATAGGCCCTATTGACGTCAAGGCAATATTGCCAATCTGAAAAAGGCTGACCTAGTCTAAATAAAAAACCCTAGGCCCTCCAAAATTCACCCTATAAAAACTTGATATGTCTATTTGTCCATGGAGATTTCCAAGTGAAGAACAACTAGGGAGAGACCCCTATAAATACTGTACCCTACCATTGAAGCCCCAAATATGGCAAGGAGCTGAAACACGTAGGTTGCCATTCCCTGATAGACTACCAAAGTTATGGCATCATTCCTGACTCACACTGACTAACACAGGTAGGAGGAAATAGGCCCTATTGACGTCAAGGCAATATTGCCAATCTGAAAAAGGCTGACCTAGTCTAAATAAAAAACCCTAGGCCCTCCAAAATTCACCCTATACCCAACACTTACTGATTAATAGTATAAAGTTTCATAAGATTGTCAAGTTCAAACAGATTGGTATATCACCAATATTGTCTTTACAAATTGTGAGGTTTGGACAATGATAAGATACAAGATAAACATATGTGAAAGAAATATGGAGATAAAGAACCTCCATGAAGCATCTCAAAAATGGAAGTTAGCCCTCCAGAAGAGCAAAATGACATGAATTCAATGAAAAATGAAAGATTTTGCGAAAACATTTAGAGATTCAGCATTCAGTGTGGCTCCAGGGTAGGTACCCCTGATATGTATAAAGTACATATATACTGCATGTGTGAGGGATCCATTGAACTTTTCAGATTCTTGCATCCAGGCAACATTTCCATGTGGATTCAAGATTTTGTATAATATTTTGTTCAGATTTTTATCTTGCCATTTCACCAGACTTTTGAATTGAACTTCAGATGACAGAGAAGAAACTGCATAAAGTGATGTAATTGTGCATTCTTAAGGAGTGCTTGACCACATGAGCTTTTTGAAGTGATAAATCAAGAGTTGAAGGCCTAAGGAAGAAAATATCAATTGTTGCCTTGTTTCAAGATCTGTTGCAGGGACCTAAATGGGGCTCGAAGTTACGACTTTTCACGCATGCGTGGGCAGTTTCTGCTCTGTCACTTCAGATAAAAAGAAATGTGAATGGATTTCAGATTCCATTGAAATGTGCAAGTGAGTTTTATTGAAAATTGTGTCAGCTTAATGGATTTTGCCCTAAATGCCTCCTCATCTGTGTGTTACCAAAATCAGAAGTTTTTTCTGAAGATAGATACATATTAAATTCATTTTTACCACATTCTTCAAGGTTATACTCCTCAGGAAAGTTGTAGATGTGGTTTGGAATTCCATTTGGTAGTACTGCATCTTTCTGCACGCGGATCCGATAGATGTTCCAGATAGTGTCTTTGAAAATGGCAAGTTCTCTCTCCATAATTGGTATAAAAATATAAGCAAGTAGCAGTCTGCAAATAAGGCATAAATTCCAACAATATGACATAGAAATGGAGGACCGCCTTTAATGCCTCATAGGTACAGTAAAGGGTAAAAAAATACCAATGCTAATATTTCCAAAATGTAAGTTCAACAGTTGACTACAATGTTCAAACAGTAGTTTACATTTTCAAGCAACCTCAAATGGCAGCATAAGAGCTGAAAGTTGCATCATTTGTAATGATGAATTGTAATAAAATTGCATCATTAATATTCAATGTTAATGTTTGATAATGTCAACATGCAATTAATTGTAAGGTCCATACTAGCAAAGCATCCAGACAAGCAATAGCCCCCTGTGATGTCTGCCCATCTTGTTTATTTGGGAAGCTCAAATCCCTCTCATTTTTCATAACCTAGCATCTTCAAGCCAAAGTAGTAGCCATAATCAAAATAACTTGGTATGCCAACAAAATAATATGCTAAAAAATACAAAAATTTCATTCTGATTTGGTGTTTTGTTTATGATAAATGATTGAAATAGTCCACATTTGATAGGTATGAGGAATTATTTGACTTGAAATTTTACTTATCAAGCTAGTTATAATATATTGTGCTATGTTATAATTATCCTAAATGCTAAAAACTCATTTATATAGATTATTTCATGCTTGCAAATTATCAAGGCAGTGTTCCATGTAATGCCAACTTTCTTACCTATCAACCTCATTTGCAGGATCATAAAAATGATTTTCTTTCAACCAAACCAGATGATGTTTGAAATATTTGTCCAGTCTTTCATGGAGCTCTTTCCACCATCGCTCAATCTATGGGCAAAGACAAAGAAATTATTATCATTTCAGGCCCATATAAGAAGCGAGGGGGAGGGGGCCCAGGCCCTCAAGTAATCTTGAAAACAATGATGGGATGTCACAAACACACAAACATAAAGTAGATCAATTGCCCCCTGTTGTTTTAAGCCCAGGGGGGTTACTCCCTAATTTTCAATACAGGGGGTCCATGCCAGTATTTCAATACTGACCCCTACATAGAGTCTAGTGTTTTGGAGACCCCAAATATTGTTATTTATTTCTGGTTCTGGGTCCTGGAGACCCCAAATATTGTTATTTATTGCATTATTTATTGACAGATGAATACTAAAGTACGGGGCGTAAAAATGATTTGATGGGTCAATATAACGAATTGCGCCGAATTGCATGATAATCCCTTTTCAGATTTATGGACCCCAAATATTGACTTGATTCCCGGCGGCTGCAATGCTGTGTGAAAAATGACACCACGCGTGTCCATGAATTCACTGAGAAAGGGTATAAAATGAGCAAAAACCTAGGACCTAGGATTTAGAAAAAAGGGTAGCTTTTTGAAAAGCCAGTCAGCGAATTTAAAAAATAGGGGTACATTTTCTTAAATTTTATAGGTTTTAGTGATGAGGTTAACACTGGGTTGAAAGATCACAAAAATGAAATAAAAACCACATGTGCATAATGTGAAACACTGTACTTATAAGCAGGTCACAAAATGACTACAGAATGTATGTAACAGCAACACTGATAGTGATATATATAGTGTCCTCATGTTGTAAAGTCACCCACATTTTTAATGCATGTTAGATTTATATCACTGCCTGGCTGAAAACAGTTAGATTGTTCGAAATCAGTTTTACCTGAGGAACTGAAGATAACATTGTTTTGTACATTTCAAGCAAGCATATCGCTTTAACATCACCATAATCTTTATTTATATCTGTGGATGATTATAATTCATATAATCTGGTACGGATATGATTGAAGATTACATTGATGTTAAGATGATATTTCTAAAATTCATCAGCTGCAGCATCCAAATATTTGCAGTCAATCAAAGTGAGAATGTCAGATATTCTTTCGTGTTCGTTTTCTGATTCGTCAACTCTGATGTCCAATTCTGAGACCAAAATAAAATACCAAAACCAGGTGCTCTCTTTCTTTGTCCAATATACGTGCGTGAGCTCTTCTTCTTCTGAACCTTTCTTCCATTTTAGTTCTCTGTCATCTCATGAATTCGAATTCCTAACAATACTTTAAACCGAAGGTAAAGAGTTGAAACCTCCTCACTTTTATTCACTCCACTGTTTTGATCTGATTCTTAGGGCGCCATTTATAATCTCGATTTCATGAAAGGAATTTTTGTAGCATTGTTTCCCTGTGATAAATTTCTAGGAAAAGGGCGCCAACGCCATTGGCCTATTTAAAGTCCAAAACAAAATTAAGGACGGGACACTGTTGTCAACAACGAATGGTAAGAGAGTTTTAGTAAATGGGTGTTGAGTTCATAACAATAGATTTAATGGATNGGGGAACATTGTTGTTACAATGTTTGTCTAAATTTGGGGAGTCTCGGTTGGGGCTGAGTTGTTCATTGCAAGGCCTAGGCCTAGTCGGATTGCATCAGCCCTCCTGGTCATGTTTCATCAGCAGCAGAGTTCTTGCATCAGATGCTAGCTGATGCAACTTTCAGCCAATGGCTTTATGCTCCCTATTGTGTGGGCCTTATTTGGTCTACATAGGTTTCATACAAAATATATTCTCTGCTGGTGCATTCTCATTCTGGAGGTCTGATGCCATCTGCTAGTGCCAGCTATGCCTAAATATTGCTGAATTTTGCTAACCGCCCTCCCACCCAACTCATTTGCCATTTTTCAGACCAGCAAGGGAGGAATATTTACATAATGTAGAATTACATGCTAATTAAATAAATGTTATTTCTATATATAAGTAGTGTATCAGTTTCGTGTATTGTATTGTTAGGGTAATGTGTTTGTTTTTCTTGTGATGAACAATTTTTCCCCAATTCTGCGTTTCTCTGGGCTCTCCTTATTTAGTCCATTTATTGTATATACAATACAACTCATGCACACATTAACATGGTTTTCCTGCCTAAGAATTCTCAAGAATTCTTAAGAATGTTTTTATTTAGTTTCTTACGAATTTTTGTTTATAAAAGTGTACAGTCTTTCATATGGATCAAGAATTCTTATCACAACGTGAAGAATTATTGGAATTCTTAAGAATACTTGAGACTTCTTGTTATGTTAATGTGCGCAAGGCCTGTACTGTAAAGTATATAGTAAATTTGTGTCGGTTTTAGGACTAAGTATAGTTTAGTGGACAACACTTCTGTTTGATGATAAATATAAATTGATTGGTAATGTTGCATGCTATTAACGAAGTTGGTTCTCATGAGTGGCACTTCTTAATATGGACTTTTAACGGATCTCTAAAATCAGTGATTCCAGAAAAAAGGGTACCAATTCCATCCTGAAGACCGATAAATGTCAGTGAAAAAGGGGGTCTTTTTTAGCATCATGGACTTGGGTGGGTGTATTCCATCAATTCAATTGCAGCCGCCGGGACTTGATTAAAGATTTCAGACCCCAAATATTGGCACGAACACCCCCATATTGAAAGTTCAGGAGTACCCCCCTGAGGTTTAAGAACAAAAGCACTCCCTTCAATCAGCAGCTGCTTCGAACTACTATTATTTTATTATTTGTATCACTATGTAAAACAATAATATAGACATGATAGGCAAAACTCACTTGGTTGGCTGTCGAAGGACCATATATCACTGTGTCATTTGGTTATATGTCATCTGGATGATATCTTCTTAGAAAAGCATGCATTGTGGAAATTACTGTGGTCTCAGAACCTTTATCCACTCTGAGATGACTTGCAATTAGCCTTGTTTCATATAGGTAATCAAGGTACCATTTACCAATAACAAGGGGATCAGAATTGGTTGGCCATATACGTAGCCACAACAACTTCCTGCTGGCAGTATCAATGCACCCATAAATTGCTAGTGGGAAAGTGCTGTTCTGATATCCCATTAACTTGTCATGCCCATCCAAAGAGTGGACCCAGTTTGGCCCTCTCGAGACGAAGTGTCCCTTTACTTTTTGTTTCTTTGCTCCAGGTGCACGCATTGCTAGAGCATCAGGGTCTAAGTCGTACATAACTGCATTTACAAGGTCTTGCGGCACCTTAAGACCATGCTCGATCCTCACTTTCTTTTGCATTGCTCAAATCCCCAAAAGCTTCCCTGGTCCATCTAATTCTTTCTCGACAGCGTCTTTCACCTGCTCGACCGAAACTGTGGAGTCACTGCTGAATATGTCGAAATGCCTGAGTCGTCGATCCAGAGTCCTGATACTCCACAAATACTGGCCATAGTCACGTTGCATAAAGTTGAGTATTTCATTGCGCTTTAGTCCTTGGCTCGTGTATTTATTGTGGTCGTCCTCTAGATTTGAGTCATCCATCCAGTCTGTGTTCCGAAAGTATCCAGCCATGTTTGTATTTTGCCTCTCTAATTTCCCGCGCTTTCTAAGAACATTGACGCAAAGCATGCTGATATACTATGGCAGGCATAGGACAAGGCCAAATTGAATTTGGTTTGAAATTCTATTTGATTTAATTTTTCATTGTATTTCTAATTTACTTCCTTCTTAATTTAGTTTTATATTCATCAAGAATTTTATTACAATGCTTTCAGAACGATTTGATTCTTAATTCATTTTCCATTTGATTAACCTTCGATTTTAAATTTGATTTTCATTTTACTGTGATTGAAAAAATTAATTTTATTTCATTGTTCATTTCAATAAAAATTTATTTGCATCTAAATTTTCGGAAATATTTTTCTTTTTGACAAATATTATTAGAAAAATTGAACGGCAGTCATCGGACACCATACTCCTGCTAGCTTGGCATACAGGTTCATAAATTCAGGGAACGAAAATTTTCAGCAGATGTCATCAAAAGAAACTTAGCTTTTGCAATACCATATTCGGTATTTTTACCCAAAACATGGAGCTCCCTTTTTTAGGTAACTTTTAGGCAAGACTTGCTAAATAGTTTCTGTTTAGACTTTGTGCTTATACACATTTTGGAGAATGGACTAGAAAATGAAATAAATGAAGGTGAGAAATTTAGATTATTTTTTTTCAACAAAAGGGGTCTGGAATCTAGCTTATTACCATTTGCTGCATGATCATTGTTCGCCTTTGTGTGGGCGGTTTTCTATTAGGCCAGTGTGTTCCATGGCGCGAATTGTTTCAGCAACAGTGGAGAAGTCATATTGATGCCCATTCTTTACCAATTGATTCCAGATGGATTCTGCATAGGGTCGTTTCTTGTTTTCTCGAATTTGTGATATTTCATCTATTATTAATTGTTCCATTTTAAAGAAAATATAGCTCATACCAGAAAACACGTCTGCACACCAGGGGCGGACACACAACGACGGAGGTCCTTTAATACTTTGGAGGTCCTTTCAACAAAAACACTATAGATTACTTCTTCATTTAGAGAAGTAGACATTTAAGAAACTCATAAGACACTTTTAGTAGAATCTAAAATTTAGAACACAGGAATATAATAAATTGATATGATAAAAAACCAACAGACACCGGCTCACAACTGTCATCTTGCAACTCACAACTCATAACTCGCAACTCAAAAAATATAACGAAAAACCAACTCGCAACTCACAACTCGCAACTCACAAAACATAAGAAAAACCAACTCGCAGCTGACAACTCGCAACTGACAACTCGCAATTCGCAGAATATAACCCCTCCAATAACCTGCGCCTCTCCAAATGCAATGCAAGTATTGATCAAATATTGCAGTATAGACACTGACTAGGCAATGAAGCTGATCCTTCAACTCTATCACACACAAATCCTCTTCAAAGAAATTATTGCATAAATTGCAAGAAAGAATTCTTGTTGCTGATAATGCACATTAAACATTCCGCGGCATTCTGGATGGCATGGAGGACATTACAACAGAGAAATAAGGCAAGTGTTCGGCAGTAATTGGGGTCGCATGTCAATCAAATCATATGTGATATTTTTATATATATATTCTTTGTAGAGCAATTGAATTGATAAAGCTCCAGGGGTACAATCTCTCCTGTGGTAAGGGGGAGATGGAGCCATGCTGTTATGTGGGAGCATGGCAAAACCGCCAAATTTCCCCAAAGCCCAGGGTGTGGCCGAGGGACTTAATGCCGTACTCTATGGCGCGGCATAAGGGTCAAAAATGTTTTGTCATGATTCAACTGCGTCGTCCTGCACGGTGATGAACTCTAGGAGTCATGACCGTAATTATTTACGATCATCACCTCTAGAGTTGGTCATCGAAATTTGCGGTCACGAACACTAGGATGCGTCGTCGTACCAAAGAGTTCGACTCGAATAGGCTATTTGCGCCGTACCCTCGTTTTAGGTTTTCGACTCAAATAGCCTATCTGTGCCGTGCCCTCGTTTTAGGTTTTCGACTCGAATAGCCTATCTGTGCCGTGCCCTCGTTTTAGGTTTACGACTCGAATAGCCTATTTGCGCCGTACCCTCGTTTTGGATTTACGACTCAAATAGCCTATTTGCGCCGTACCCTCGTTTTGGATTTACGACTCAAATAGCCTATTTGCACCGTACCCTCGTTTTGGATTTACGACTCGAATAGCCTATNACGAACACTAGGATGCGTCGTCGTACCAAAGAGTTCGACTCGAATAGGCTATTTGCGCCGTACCCTCGTTTTAGGTTTTCGACTCAAATAGCCTATCTGTGCCGTGCCCTCGTTTTAGGTTTTCGACTCGAATAGCCTATCTGTGCCGTGCCCTCGTTTTAGGTTTACGACTCGAATAGCCTATTTGCGCCGTACCCTCGTTTTGGATTTACGACTCAAATAGCCTATTTGCGCCGTACCCTCGTTTTGGATTTACGACTCAAATAGCCTATTTGCACCGTACCCTCGTTTTGGATTTACGACTCGAATAGCCTATTTGCTACTGCTATTTGCACCATACCCTCGTTTTGGATTTACGACTCGAATAGCCTATTTGCGCCGTACCCTCGTTTTGGATTTACGACTCGAATAGCCTATTTGGAATACAGAACAGAACTTTTATCCAGAGGAACTACTTGCTTTGACTGAACTGATGGATGAAAACGAATTGAAGGAAGCGCTCACGACAGCCACTGATATCTTAGCACACTGCGCAAGGAGGATCGAAGAAAAGAAACAAATTTCTATAGCCTATCTCCGTACCCCAAGCAAATCATTTGAATACAACATTTGTTGACATCGAATTTTCTGAAGTTTCCTCTCTGTTCAAAGATGGCAGACTGTAAGTAGACATGTCTCCTTTCAGTAAGCTCTGGCATAAATATTCTTCATTTAGTCCTAGATTATCACGCAATGGTCACAGGGTAGTCATATTTCATGTCCATTAACTTCGATTGTTCATGATTTAATTTTGCAAAGGGTGATATGTTTTACTAAATTACATTTACAAAATAACTGACCTGTAATGTGCCTGTACTATCTAAAGGCCGAAAGTAACTAAATTACATTATGATAATATTAACAAAACCTACATATGATTTACTGGCTACTTATTTACGTGCTTGCTTTATTGTACATAGTTAGACAACATTATATTCTGTCTTAGCTGCAGCTGTACCAGGACTCATTGTAAATCATCTAAATAAGATAACAGATCAACTGTTGAGAGAACTAACATCCGGGCCAATTATCAGTCAAACTGACATGGACTATTTCCGCTTTCGCGTAGAAAATGTACTAAATCTGGTCATGAGNTTGGAAACCATTCACTTAACTTAAGGGCATCATTCTCTAGATGCGCAATGACATTTTCGATTTTTGGACCATACGCATAAATTGTTGTATCGTCCGCATAGTTACAGATTTCGGTTTCCTCTAGGAACATAAACAGGTCATTCAGGTATATGTTGAACAAAAGGGGGCCCAGGACAGAACCTTGCAGTACACCTATGACGGTTTTGTCCACGTGCTGAATGAACCATTGACTTTTACCCTTTGCTTCCTGTCCTCGATACCCTTTGCTTCCTGGGCATCGTTTGCATTATCAGTTGTCGTTCGTAGCCAGGTGTGAAGTTCAAGGAAACAAAAACAACTTAAAGGGTCTGTTTCAACCAGCATGCTTTGCACGTATCATCTCTTTGTTGTGGCCATTTTCATGGCCCATGAAAATGGCGTCAACAAAGGCCAACCAAGAGATGGCACGTGCAAGGCATGCTGGTTGAAACAGACCCTTTAACATTAACGTGAGATGAGATATAACAAAACAGAACAGCTCAAAAACATAGAATATCTACCCTATAAATCAAATTATAACGTATAACCAGAGTTAAAAGTATTCAATTATAAGTAGCCCTCGAAGACGTTACCCCTTCACTCCCTTGGGGGGTCATCTGCGCTAATTTCATGATTGTCAGTGCATTGCTCCACTTGTTACTGGCCTGTTCCGCTTGTTACTATTATTATTATCAATTTATTTAACGTTGGATTACTGTAATACAATAGCTAAATTATACAGCCAATTAATTCCAACTTTCCAACTTACTGGCTGTTCCGTGCCTGTTCCGCTTGTTACTGGCTTGTTACTGGCTTGTTCCGCTTGTTACTGAGAGGAAGAGTTCATTGCAGAGAGGAGTTCATCGTTGATTTTGCCTGAATTCCGACGTTGATCAGGCCCGCCCAGTCTATCCCTCGTTTTCCAGCCAAGCCCCCGTAAGATAAAAATTTGCAAAAATCGCTATAAAACAGAGCATAGTCAAATCTATGGGCAAACTAGTTTACTTCTACAGTTTCCTTATTAGTTTCAACATCAATGTTTATCAATTGCGAATCTTGTCCTGAATCTGAATGTTGTTCTGGAGCCGAATCTGAATCTTGTTCTGTGGACATCATAGTTCAATATACAACATTTTTATGTGTGCTCAAACAAAATCCTAGTCGTTTTGGTGTAAAAATTTGTGAGGACCAAACTCAAATGCTTGTCAGAAATGAGTAGGCTGTGATTCTTTCTAATCTTATTTATACCAAACTTGATGCCTTTGACATCATGCACTTAAANAACAGAGCATAGTCAAATCTATGGGCAAACTAGTTTACTTCTACAGTTTCCTTATTAGTTTCAACATCAATGTTTATCAATTGCGAATCTTGTCCTGAATCTGAATGTTGTTCTGGAGCCGAATCTGAATCTTGTTCTGTGGACATCATAGTTCAATATACAACATTTTTATGTGTGCTCAAACAAAATCCTAGTCGTTTTGGTGTAAAAATTTGTGAGGACCAAACTCAAATGCTTGTCAGAAATGAGTAGGCTGTGATTCTTTCTAATCTTATTTATACCAAACTTGATGCCTTTGACATCATGCTCTTAAAGCTTGTAAGTTCTCATTAAGCTTAGTTAAAAGTTTCCCTTTTTCTCAACTCCGCAACAGGCAATGTTTTTGCTCCACTTCCAAACCAGTTAAAAGAAGCTTAATGAATTTCAGGATGTGAAACCACAAGGTTTATCAAATATTTAGAGTCATTGGGCGAAGTAATGATAGATTTTAAATCATCAAGGAAGGGGGTAGTTACCCGGCTAGTGTAAAATGTTTTGCAGGTCACTGCGGCAGGTCACTTTTAGGGCCAAGAGCTCATAGGCTGAACAAAGAAATTCTTTTTGTGCAAGATTCGAGAGCCACCATTGTACTAACGTGTCAAAGTGCAATGAATTTCACGGTACAAAGGAACGGTCAAGATGTGTAAGAGCCTTTAATCTTGATTTTTAATCCCTATTGATAATATAGCATTTTGAACAGATTATAATAGTTTTTTTAAGTTTTAAAAAGGAGGACAAGAGGTGATCAGAAGATCAGACTGCCTTTTAATTAAAAAGTTTAAATCAAAACACGTTTCTAGAAATACAATAATCTTCAGGACAACATGCTTTAGGACGTTAGGACACAAAGTGAATCCCACAATAGACATAACCAGTTTATTATTCCTGAAGCAACAGGCGTTGCAATTATACGACCCTTGGGAAAAATATAACACTACTTTAACAGCCCTTTGTCCTCTGCTGACAAATACATTATTTACACGCGTTTGTACGATGGCGGCTCTCGTATCCTGTACACAAAAGAATTCCTTTGTTCAGCCTGTGAGCCATTGGC
>REGM01000798.1:11022-23365 GCA_004194415.1 Aurelia aurita | reverse complement strand
CGGTGTACCTATATTTTGGTACCACCGTTATTATTACAACGTGAGTAAGATTTTAAGCCAACGAATGAAAATTCACAAATTTTTCGAGACCATAGGAAGAAGTGCCTCTCATGCAGTAACAATAACGGTGTACCTATATTTTATATACACCGTTATCATTTTTACCTTCGGGATTTTGCCTACAAAAAATCTTTGTTGTTTAGTAACCCAATAAAAGATTGCCTTGAGCAAAATAATTATGAAATTGAAATAATTTTGCCTGTCACAAGCACTTTGCTTGTTCAGCAATATCTGACAGGGTTGCTGGTCATCCAGTTTCTTTGGCAGGCGAATCCTGTTCACCAAACGTCATACGGTAGAAACCCGCATAAAAGAACCTAGTTGTATAAGAGAACTTCGACCCTGAAATTCAATGATTAGAACTTTTTTAAACAAGAACCCCCTAGAGGCTGAGATTTCCAATGTTGTATAATAACTTAAAAGATGGTAGTTTACTTGAAAACTGAAAAATCTTTCATAACACAAACATTATTAAAAAGAATTTATTGAAAAGAAATTCAAGTCATATAAGGAATGCACTGGCATCTATAAAACACATTTACACTGAACAAACTATAAGCATTTGTTTAAGACCTGACAGGCTGGACTTGGGACTTGATTATGGCCGCAGTTAATCAAGAACCTCACTCAGGCTGCCTGAAGAAAGCCTAGGTTCTTTCATGCGGATTTCTACAGTATCGTGTGACCAAAACTTTAATTGTAGAACATTTTCACATGCTGCAAAGCAACCACTGGGTAAATAAACCGTCTGCCTCTAGGAGATCGAAATTCATTCAAAAAATAGTTCTGTCTTACCTCAGACAACGAAAATATCATTCTGAGAGTCCAATGTCGCTCTCACATTTAATTTCAGGTGAGATTTTTTTTACGATAACCTAAAATTACTCATGCAACACTCATTATTTGTTTTTATTCGCGGATATGTTCGCCTGATATCTTATGTGAGACACAGACTATAATTTATCAGAAGTTCTTCGGATACAGCAGAACAGAAAGTAGGCAAGTTAAGTTTTTAACGACATTCAATCAGCAATAAAGCGACAAATACAGCAAAGAAAAATGCACTCGACAAATTATCTAAAACAAACGTTTAAGTAGCGTTGCAAGGAAAGCGTTGAGCGTGGAATGATTTAGCAACTCGGCATTGTATAAATTAGAATCATCAGAACAAATTTGAATTGAATTGAGAATGATTTGTACGTAATTATCAAGTATTTGTTTAGTGGTAAAATTCGAAGGTTCACTTTGACCTAACACCTATGAACTAACATTTCTGACTTTTCTTCTATAAACCATTACCTTTGACTTGTGACCTACAGCTTTGCAGTTAAAGTTCATTGCTTCTTTGACATATGGATCATCAAGTCGCATACACGGTGGCTGTATCCAAATTCATTGTCATACCTATTAAGTAGCAAATCAAACCATTAATTAAGCAACTATTTTTCTGCAGAAATGCGGAAAAAATGCAAAAATTGTGGTGAAGGAAATCAATCTCGTCCCCAGAGTGAGTTCGTTGCTCTACCTCTACTCTGGGATACAAGTGGCCGTTCTGCAATTTGATTGGCTATTCGAAAACAATAGATAACACAAACTATTTNACGTTTAAGTAGCGTTGCAAGGAAAGCGTTGAGCGTGGAATGATTTAGCAACTCGGCATTGTATAAATTAGAATCATCAGAACAAATTTGAATTGAATTGAGAATGATTTGTACGTAATTATCAAGTATTTGTTTAGTGGTAAAATTCGAAGGTTCACTTTGACCTAACACCTATGAACTAACATTTCTGACTTTTCTTCTATAAACCATTACCTTTGACTTGTGACCTACAGCTTTGCAGTTAAAGTTCATTGCTTCTTTGACATATGGATCATCAAGTCGCATACACGGTGGCTGTATCCAAATTCATTGTCATACCTATTAAGTAACAAATCAAGCCATTAATTAAGCAACTATTTTTCTGCAGAAATGCGGAAAAAATGCAAAAATTGTGGTGAAGAAAATGTATATTTCATTAACGAAAACAGTAGATTTCATGCAACTGAAATCCTTGCCTTAGAAACAATGTTAAAATAGATCAGATAGAAATATAAAATGTTTAAGAAAACTACTGCCTCCACTGGAAAGAAAGTTCACTGTAATGTGTGGTGGCTTTGATTGGCTGTTTTTAGCCGAAAAGAACATTTTGGCTGCAATTTAAGTTTTCGAATATTGCAATTTTGAAAAGCAGCAATTTAGGAAGCGAATTTGGCTGGTCAGCGAGGAACTAAAGATCCGATTTTCTGGATATTTAATCGTAGCATTCGGCACTTCCCATTTTCGACAGATAGTCAGCAAAATATTTTATCATCCAAGTGCCGTATTTAAGCGGTTTTATCGGCTGTTTTCCATCCACAACTTGTTGTTATTTAGGGATTTCATTGTGCAAAAATTAACCGATCAATTCCGACGATTAAGCCAGTTTGAATCAAACCGATCAATTTCCAATTAAAGAACTTCCGATTATTATCATTCAATGAATTTCAAAGTACATCTGATCGATGTTGAGACTAGCAAGATGGTAAATAAATCTCAGAATGCCCTTGCCCCTGATTACTTGGGAAGCATCTTTCAAAAGGTATCTGAAGCTACTGACCGTCAGCTGAGGAACTCGAAAACAAGCCTTAGGTTACTTCTACTGAAAACTTTAACTGGTCAGAAATCTTTTGCCTACAGAGGGGCCAAGCTCTGGAATGCCCTAGATAGTGGTGTCAAAGCGTCATCCTCCCTCTACACTTTTCGAAGTAAATTTAAAGCCTAACTATGAATCAACTCGTTTTTCTTTCTTTTTTAATCAATGAATATTGTAAATAGGTCTATATTATATATTTAGTTATTATCAAATTAGTATTTTAGCATGGCTCCCAGCCACAACAGTATTTAAATATTGAGTGGATTACCATGGATAAAAAAGTTAAAATCAAATCAAAATTATTGAAGCTTTCCAAATTTCTGTTCTATACTTACCCGCTCAGCTCCATGACAGTGTGCGTTTGAGACAATTTGTTGTTTTTGCTTTCAAATTTTATAATTGATTCTCAGGTGGCGAGGATTTTGAGATAGATCGTAAACTCAATAGACTTACCAAGTGACAAGCTTGACAAAATTTTCATTCAGGGCAATTCCTGCATTAGCATCAAAGATGGAAGAAAAGGTGCATCCAATGAAATCAGATGAGACCACTTGTTCATCAGTGTATCCCATGTATTTGCCAAGTTCTTTGCTCTCTGATGCTGCCTTCACCACAGCTTTTATCTCATCATATTTGGCCTGAAAGGGTTAAATCCACCTTATTTAGATCACTCATGCAAGAGACACATAGCCAATGGAAAATACACTTGGGTGTTAGGTCCAGCGTTTCATTGACTCTAGTAATGTAAGGTGATACGTGATGTATCAAATAAAATTATCAATTTGAATTGATTTTTGCTGTAAATCCTTGAATTCCAGAAGAACTGTTGATAAAATCGTTGTTCACAATGTGACCAAATTATGGGAGTTTTTTGGGACACCAGAAAAAAACCGAAGCAACGGCTTAGGGAAAAGAACAAGGTATGCAATCAGACATTATGAATACAAAACTGTTCACAGAGAAATACATTCTCTCGCAGATTATTAGTTATATGCATCATTATGCATGCTATTGCTCTTCTTAAATTAGACCTGTTTCTACTTTGCATAACCTCCGTAAGATAAATTTTGCAGCCTTTCTTCTGCCAAAAAAGTGTCACTTGTCAAAAACGGTAGCATGCTTGCCGGAATTTCTGCTTCAAAACAACAAAAACTATATGAGCAGTCCTTTGGGCACTCACAACTTGAAACCTAATAATTCTTAATTATTATCTCTTCCTGTGTTGTTTTATATTCTATATTTAAATCTGAAGATAATTTCTTGAAATAAATTCTACCATACATTGGCCGAATCGACCAGAATTGTTGGCCGAAACGTCTCACTGAGGTTGGCCGAATCGACCAGAGCGGTTTGCCGAATTGTCCAGAGAGGTTGGCCCAAGTGACCATTGGCCGAAATGGAGGTTGGCCGAAATGACTAGAAAACCTAAATATTTGGCATTTTGAATGTTGTTTTACTGCAATCTTGCTTAGTGCTATCACCTCGTACGATTTAGCAGGAGTGGGGTTTCCAAATCATGTTACATATCGTAAATGTTTGTTAAATTAGCTATATATCATTATACTTTACCCCTTTGGTTAACTGCAAGTATGCATTCATACTAATTGTGTTATGTTAATAGTTTTGTCAAGAAATGGTGATGTTTGCAGATGTAATATGTTCTATTGTATAAATTGCAGCAATAAGCAAAAGGCTAGGGTTAGGCATTTGTTATGTATACTTTAGATAAATTTCCAGTAATATATTAACTCAAGTATCACACACATACATTTGCAAGGTAGTAGCATTATCTAGGCCTTGATATATATGTTCACCAAGCTATTTATCACCCTGCTCTTGATAAGTCCTATCTTATATATTTATCAGAGAAATCCTGTAAAAAGGGGCAATATTTTCCACATTTGTCAGAGAAAAGCCCGAGAAAGGGGTTGATTTTGTAATCCAAAATCAGAGAAAAGGGTTAACTTGAAAAGTTGTCAGACGCGCATGGTTACACTTGGACCCCTAGAGTTGACCCGCAGGGGCCACACTCAACTAGATATAAACCAATAGAGGAACCATCAAAAGAGGATCTTTCAGCATTTTATACAGCACTTAGAAAATGCAAATCAAAACCAGTTGCCCTCAGCCTTGTTAATGCACACTGTGATTCTTTTGTGACAAAAAGCCACACAATCTTGAAAATACCAGATCTCTTTCAAGAGGCTTACATGAAGCTCTCCTACCCTGAACTGCTGCAAAAGTGTTATGAAACAAAACTAAATGTAACAGAAGAGGAGATCAGGCAGATTGAGAGGATACCATGTCACAATCTCAAGGTGTAGTGTTGTAACGCTAGTCTCTATCGTGCAAAAGTAGCGTCGATCCAATCCCAAATAAAACCAGCAAATATTAACTATAAAACTCAGCGATAGCATTTGTGTATTTACATATTTACAAGTCTGTCAAATAGTAGTATCATGTCTCTCCAACAATATTTCATCTAAGGAAGCAAACTATCAGTAGCTAATCTCAAACCCAGTAACCAAACTGGCCTAATTCTGATTAGCCCTGCACCACCAGAATAAACATCCGTATCTCAACGTGTTTACTAACCAACTCCCTGTCCCATAAATGTCACGTGGTAAAACTCAACAATACGGTCCAATCAAATGAACTAATGATACCCTAAAAATACTGTCCAATTAAAAGGCTCAATAAACAGCATCAATATATATACGACCTATTACTTTAGGCAACATACACCTAAAAACACAACAGTAGCTTTTTTTGTTCATCGACGAGCTGGACGAGTTGGTGCCTCAAAAAGCAAGGCAGCATGGCAATCTGCTACCCTCGACTATTCCAGTTTACATCAAAGGCAACAAGCCATGGTTGTGCACACGAGGCTAGTGCTACTATTGCTTGCCCTTACATAAAGATGAACTTTCTATGTTTATCAACGATAAAGGGATTCATATCCTTGCACTAAATGAAACAAAACTTGACAAAAAAACGCCAAAGCAACTGATGAATATTAAAAATTACAAACTTGAAAGGGAAGATCATAACAAGCACGGGGGTGGGGTTGCGATTTACATTAGAGAGAGTATAAATCACACACAACGCCACAACATTCCATTAAATGGCCTAGAGCTTGTCTGTATCGAAATTAAGCCCGTCAAAGTAAACCCTTTTATAGTAGTTGCTTGGTACCGACAACCTAGTGATCCTGTTGCGACATTCGAAAAATTTGAACATGTTCTCCAATTCTTTGAGAGAGAAAACAAAGAGATCATTCTTTTGGGGGACACTTAATTGCGATCTGTTAGCAGTAGAGAATGAAGTATCCCTTAATGTAGAACATAGTAATACTAAGCGAATCGTAGAACTTTATGAGTTATATGGCCTAACACAGTTGATGAGAGAACCAACCAGGGAAACCCGTCGCACATCAACTTTGATAGACCATATAGCAGTTAGTGCAACTAACAATATCGTCAAATTGGGCGTTTTAAAGTTATCACTAAGTGACCATTATATGATCTTCTGCTTTCGGAAGTACTGTGGAGCCTTAAAAGGACAGCACAAAAAAATCACTACCCGTCAAATGAAGGACTTTGACCAGAATAGTTTCCTTTCTGATATTTCCTCTATTGACTGGGATTCAATCCTTAACTGTAGTAAGAATGTAGATGCAGCTGTTGAAAATTGGACAAATGTACTTTCGCTGATCATAGAAAAGCATGCGCCCATGCGGCATCGGAGAGTTTTTGAAAAGCATTGCTCCTGGATTACTACTCAGCTAAAAGCGGCAGCAAGAATGAGAGACCGTCTGAAACAGTCGGCGGTAAAAGCTGGATCTGAGATCCTGATGAATGCTTACAGGCATGTAAGAAATGTTGTCAATAAGCAAAACAAAGCACTGAATACAAAGCTGTGATACGTTTACGAAGACACAGTAGACCCCTGATCGAATTAAAAAGAAGTTTCTTTGAGGGACCTCTAAGAAATTCGTAGAAAAACCTTCAGTAATCAACTAAATAGAATGTGTATAAACCTTGGTACTAGGTACAAGGAAACATTCTCCTCCAAGCAATAGACACCGGAAGTAAACTTACTCGCATGCAGAAAGTGCATGCAACCCCCTTGAATTGGAGGGACTCCTTCAATTCCGTGACTTACGTAATTCCCCAATTAGTTGCTTTTGAATTGTTGGACATTTATTAGAAACAGTCTAGACCAGATATTGCATGCCGTCCGACACCAAATTACTCGATTGTTCTGCACGGTCGATTAAAGACTTGCCGCAAAGAAGTTATTTGGCATTTGATGTCGATTTTTATGCTTTCCTAAGTGTCTTTTTCAAATTTCGTTATGTCCCACATTTAGGCAAAGTCCTCAGCATCATTTTCGCACTAAAATCATGCTCATATGACCAGTAGTTTTCAAGTTCCCCCTTTTACAGATTCCCCCTTTTACAGATTTTGAAAAGTTGCTTTCTTGTCGTTTACATAGGAGATATCTATTTTTTTATGCCAGATTCGAGATTTGCGTGCAAAGACCTTCAATGTGATGTGTAGCACTTCCAATTTCGACGTTTGGTTTTAAGATTCCCCCTTTTACAGATTTTGAATGAAATCTGTCTTGTTGGATTTATTGACGCTAGCCCATAAGAGGAAACAAAAAGATTTCATAATATGGTATACAATGTGAGCAGCTGCTTCATATAAAAATATGCAGAAAACTGTGAAACGTGCAGTTGTCAAGTTCCCCCTTTTACAGATTCCCCGATTCCCCGTTCCCCCTTTTACAGATAGCCAATGCAGAACTGCCATTCTTGCATGCAACCTGTGACTTTTATTGTCCCTGTGATTGCTGTGGTCAAGGTTGTGGGGAGATGAAATACCCTTACTGTTTGGAGGGGTTCAACAGTATGTTTTGAAAATATCACATGCCTACTATTATCAAGTTCAACAGCAGCTTTTCAGAACTAAGAGATCTTACAATGATTTTGTTGTATGTGGCTTTGAAAATGATTCTGCCCACTTCATCCGTGAACGTATTTATCCAGATGAAATCCATTGGGAAGCCCAAGTTCCAAAACTGTCAATATTTTGGAGAACTTGCATTCTCCCTGAAATTCTTGGCAGATGGTACACCAGCAAGCCAAAAGCTGTAGAGAAAGTTTCAACAAACAGCATATGTTATTGCACTACAAATTCATCATTGCCAACTATCACATGCGCAAATAATGTCTGCCCGATTAAAGAATTTCACATTTGAGCGTCATGACAAGGGGTCGTGGACTCGATTAGGTCTTCTCTACTTCTGCGATCCCAGCGCTTGGCGCTAAAAACGCAACTTCTCCTTCACCTTCATGTGAGTATGGATCTTATTTTCATCTTCCTTGCCTCCAATACAAAAGAATGCCAAGCAATTCCAAAACCACATGGTTGTGTCAATGGTGCAAGTGCAAAGGTATGCAGCCTGAAAACCCCAAGCCCACTAAGCCAGAAAAAGCAGATTTGGTCATTACAAAGGTCACAATTGGACAAAAGGAGANTATTATCAAGTTCAACAGCAGCTTTTCAGAACTAAGAGATCTTACAATGATTTTGTTGTATGTGGCTTTGAAAATGATTCTGCCCACTTCATCCGTGAACGTATTTATCCAGATGAAATCCATTGGGAAGCCCAAGTTCCAAAACTGTCAATATTTTGGAGAACTTGCATTCTCCCTGAAATTCTTGGCAGATGGTACACCAGCAAGCCAAAAGCTGTAGAGAAAGTTTCAACAAACAGCATATGTTATTGCACTACTTATTCATCATTGCCAACTATCACATGCGCAAATAATGTCTGCCCGATTAAAGAATTTCACATTGCATGCATTCTTCCATCTGCCATCACCAAAACCCCAAAAAAGGTGGTACTGCCCTCACTGCAATTAGTTGCCTGAATTTAAGCCTGGCCAACAAAAGAAAGAAAAGAAAGCTTTACCTAAAGAAAAGAAGTCTTCCGAAGATTTGCCAGTCAAAAATGGGACTGTCTGTATCTGGAAGAGCAAACCTGTTGCAGGAGAAATTTTTGTGCAGTGTCACAATGATTCATGTGAGTATGGATCTTATTTTCATCTTCCTTGTCTCCAATACAAAAGAATGCCAAGCAATTCCAAAACCACATGGTTGTGTCAATGGTGCAAGTGCAAAGGTATGCAGCCTGAAAAACCCAAGGTCACAATTGGACAAACGGAGAAATATGCCAGAAGTGGAGAAGTAACTGAAAGAGACTAATCAAAGCAGAAGATGGGTGGATGAATGATGTGATAATACACCAAGCTCAGGTACTTTTGAAAAAAGAAAAACCCCATTATTGAAGGATTTATAAGCACGCTTGCAAATAAATTAGCATTAAAGCAAAATGAGTCATACGCATCAACGATAACATGGATCAGAACTAAATTCTCCTTTAAAATTCTGCAGTCAGTAATACTTTGTGTAAGGGGATCAAGGAGGCCATGGCGCGTTAACAAAGAGCCTGAACTTGGAGAGGATTTTGGACTGAACATTTTTAATGCTGACATTTTGTAAACTATTTGAGGGGGGGTTTGGACATGATGGGGTAGTTTTTTTTGTATTGTACTTTAATTAGTCTTTAGGTTTTAACTGTATTTTCAATTATTTAAATTAAAGGATCTATTTTCTATTGGACTTGGTTTATTGAAGGATTTCAACGGCCTACACTGGGACCTGTAAGAATTGTTGATGTTTTTTCATCAGAATTCATTCAAATTATTCACATAGGTAACAGTCACTGGGTTTATGTAAGCTCAGTTGGCTGCCAGGAAAACCAGCTAAGGATTTAGGACAGTCTCTACAATAGAATACTTTCAAGTGAGGTGGAACAACAACTTGATTGTATGCTAGGTGGTTTACCATTTAACATCACAGTTGCTCCAGTTCAGCAGCAACAGAATGGCTTTGACTGTGGCGTATTTGCAATAGCTTTCGCAACATGCTTGACTCTTGGACAGGCCCCTACATTTGTTGAATTTCACATTCCACAAATGAGAAAACATTTCTTAGAGTGTATTGAATCTGGTAATATGGAGTTGTTTCCAACTCTTTTATAAGTTTGCTGTTTACCATATCAGTTCAGTTTATATATATTTCACTTATCTCCCCCAATAAGTGCCCCCCCCCCCATTTGAACAAGCAGTTATTAGATGAAATACAGTTGTAATAAGTTGCTCTTAAATTTGAAAATACGTTTTGTATACGGCTTGTATAATCTGCAGGCTCCATATTGCAGGTTGCATAATGCAGGCTGCAGGTTATGATTTATGGTCTCAAGGGCTGTATGGCTGCATCAAGGGGCTGTCTCCTTGATGATGCTAACATTTTCCGTCTCAGAGGGTTCTCATGTGGGTCTAGTCTTAGATCTTCTGGTGCATTCCTATGTATGTAAGATAAGAACAATTGTTCCTTTAGAAAAGATATTGGTATGTGTGTAAGAACCATTGCTCCTTACAAAATATATTGCTGTAAGATCAGCACATCAATTAGGAGGCCCCCTATATTTGTACGTGAAGCGTTATTTGGCTAATTTACCCACGTGATTTCATGATTTTGATATTATTGGGTCGTGAATTTGTGATCAGAGACTCCTTCGTGCAGCGTGATTTGTTAAAAATTTGGTCGTTATTTCGTGAAATGGATTTTAAAGCACGTGATTGATTGATGCACCTTGAACGGTAATATAATTTTTTCTTACTTGCGTATTTTCAAGTTAATCACAAACCGAAAATCACAAGTTCTTGGCAATGATTTGATTCTAAAGCTAAGAAGTGTATTTGCCAGTTATTCAAGTAAAACACAAACCAGACTACAGCATTCTTAAGTTTTGCAACGTGATCGTGAAAATGCTGTTTTAGAGTCTGTGATGGCGTGAAAAACGATTAATTGACTCGTGAATCCGTTAATCCGTTATCCAGGGGTACTAAGGGGGGGGGGGGGCTACAATCTACTATGTACCAGGGGTACTATGTACCAACAACCCTTTCAGCATTGTTGGTACTTTTGTTGTTTGACAATGGATTGTCACTAGCCTTTGGAAGCTGTTGATTCATGTTAGGCCTATTCAATTGAATCACCTTTATTTTATGGTCACAGTTTTCTTTTGTTTATTGATCTACTTTGTTTCTTTCTTTGGCGATGGTCGTATTGAGTCCCCTGATATCGTCCATGAGTTTGTCCATGATATTGAGGAAGGAAAACAACTCCTCGTGGTCATGCTTCACTGATGGCTCTGGGGTCCTAATACTGCCTAGGCCAAGATTAAATTCATCGAAGGATCTATCGTGTTCCCCATAAATCGTGACTTTGCTGCGGGTTTTATCTTTTTCAGTGAAAACTTCTTGACTCTCTTGAGCTCCAGCTTGTGGGATTTGCCCACTACTTTCATTGTCGGTTTCTGAATCGCCGCCAATATCAACGCCTTTATTGGCGAGCCAATCTAGGCCCTCTAGGCCACAGTCGGGACCATAGATGGCATCTAGAAGTCTCGAGGCGAGCTCATCCTTTTTGCCCTTCGCAGACAAACATCTCGCGGATAGTTCAGCCTTCAGTTCAGCAACCTTTAGCTTCGCAATAGCAGCGGCGGACAGTTCGCTCGTGGTTGTTGTACATGTATTTCCCTCAGTTAAAGTTTCATCAACAATTTCACGTGCTGTGGCCATGTTGTTACGTAGTACTGCCAGTTAATTGTATAACATTGCTCTCATGTCTTCTCTTTTATATCAGTTCAACTCAACTCACCTAAATATGGTTTTAGTCCTTGATTGATATTGGTTGATATGGTTTTAGTCCTTGCAAAGTTGCTTTTGGTTATCTTTGATCATAAACTGCAAAAGAATAGCTGGGCATGCTTGAGCTGCAGAGATTGCAATATATTTTTATCACAGAAAGACTCTGTCATATATCTTCACTAATTCTTTAGAATCATTGTTATATGTACACAATGAGCAAATGGGTCTATATTTATAAAAAAAAAAAAAGAACTGTCATTATAAAATTAATTAAATATCACAAGTCCAAGAATTGCAAGATTGCATTTCTACAGTACTACAGTCTACTAGATTGTATCAATGATATCATGTGTTGTGATTTTGCTCTAATTGTGTGCATCTTTAACCCTATCTGACCTGGGGGGCGGATTCCGCCCCCTGGTATATTTTTGTTTCCGCTATGTTCGATATATGTAGAAGGCTGCTGAGATTTAGTAAGTTTAACTTTGTATCAGAGAGCAATGAAATTGTAACAATTTTGATATTATATATTTAGCACTGCAATGCAATAGAATTGTAACAATTTTGATATTATATATTTTGATATTATATATCTCTCTTATTCTTTTTCAATTGGTCCAATTAAGCTCAAGTCTTTGATTTACATATATTTTGATCTATATTTTTCATTTCTGTATGAAAAGTTAAGTTTAATGAACTTTTAACATCCTTTCATTTTTATGACGCCATTCAACATCATAATGATTATTATGCTCTAGCAACAACAACAACGGCGCTAATTGAATTATAATTTTAAAGAATCCATGATTATATGATGAATAA
>REGM01000798.1:0-10623 GCA_004194415.1 Aurelia aurita | reverse complement strand
TTAACTATCTAGTAAGGTTTCAGTCCAGACACAATCAGATCGGCTACTGGAAAATGCGGGTCTGCAGGTCCTGTAGAATGCAGGTCCCACTGACAGATCAGTGGGTGGTCTGCTTATGCAAGGCATGTTACAGCGGCCGATGGGTGTTTGTGAGGCTAGTGCCAACTTCCTGTTTATGGAATCCCCCTATAAAAGTACAAATTTCTCGTATGCTATGACACTTCCATGATAACTATCCATGATTGTATTCGCATTAAAATTCTTTGCAATTTGTTACTCCCACCAAGAGAATCTTTTCATAGAACAGGCACTCAAGTATTTTTGACGATTTCACAATCGTTAGCAAGAAAAAGAGTGGTATTTGGCTCAAAACATAAAATAATCACCAATATTACTCAAGGATAAAGGTTCAACAACAATTTTCCCATGATTTTCTTGGATTTTGCTTTAAAAGTTTCTTAGCGCTTCTCAAACATAGCACTAGAGTTTCTTAATTTTGTGGCCGTCCTACATACATACATATATACATGCAAATTTATTTTATTAGGAGGTTAATTTTACTGGCAGCTAAACAAGCTGATGATGACCTCCTATAAAGGATCGTCAGAAAGGTCACGAAACGAAAGTTACATTCTGAAATCGTCTAGAAGTAGTTTCTTATAAATCAGTTTCTTGCATAAAAAACGTGTACAGTGTGAAAAATATCCAAGGATGATGTAAGGGGATGTCCGCATGTGAGGGGATCCCCCTATAAAAGTACAAATTCCTCATATGCTATGACATTTCCATGGCAACTATCTATGATTGTATTGGCATTAACATTCTTTGCAATTTGTTACTCCCACCACGAGAATCTTTTGGCTATCTTTAAAACCAGGAACGGAACGGCGAAACAAAACGATGGAACAGAACGGCGGAACGGAAGGACGGAACGGAAGTACGGAACTGAAGTACGGAACAGAAGGACGGAACGGAACCCAAAGTTAAATGTGATAGGTACTTTAAGTGTCGCATTTAGTGATAGATACACTTTATGAAAGAAGCGGCTTATAAGAAAATGTAGTTGCCTCTTCCAGAGAATCAAGGAACTATACCAGAAGCCATCAGAGGTCAATTCAAAATTAAGAAACTTTTTCAATTTTACCTTATGAGTTGCGAAGTGTTTTCATGCAAAAAGTGCATTACCAAACCATTCTTTTGTTTACTATTATGAAATTCACTTCGCTGATAACCAATTCATTAATTAGCATCACTTTTTTTTTTTATATATATTCCATTAAAAAGTTACAATACATATTGCGAGCTACACTACTAACACAATTACTATACAATACTACTTGAACGATACCTCAAGGAGCAAAAGGCTGTGACTACCCTGAGGCCATTTAACATAGAGATAGAGATAAAAACTACTATACTACTAAAGTCTATCTCAAATTACATGACACGAGCAAAGTCTGCGATCAAAAACAAATTTATGTTTGGAAGGGTAATTAGGCATTGTCGCAAGTTTTGTGTGTCATCTAACTCAAGATAAACGTTAAAAATACACGACTAAAACAAAACAAATAGATAGAAATGGGACATGGTGGATGTGGTTGAGTAGCTTATGACGGAGTTTGAAAATTTTCTAATCAAACCGACCAGATTTTTGGATGAATTGTAGAGTTAGCAGGAGTATATTTCTATTAAGTTCGTTTGGAAGATTTTTATCACCATACAATAAAATCTGCATTAGAGCGTTATTTGGGAGATTGGTATGTCCGAAAGGTCGTAATAAAGCAAAAACTCCAGCGAGAAGATCTCTACGTTGTGCTGCAAAGGAAGGGCAAAGCAACAAAAAGTGTTCTGTATCCTCGATACCATCGTTCGTAGGGCACATTGGGTTTATGGTGTCTCTAAAATTGTGCTTGAATTTGTGAAAGTTTAATTTGCTGAGACCAATCCTGAGTTGGGTGAGGTAGGATAAACCTTTTGGGTCATGAATTCCAAATATAGATCTTACAGGGGGTCTGATTATTGATAGAAGCTTGCTCTTAAAAGTAGCAACAGATGGTGCAAGTCTGATCTCAGGATCAAGTTCATTCCATTCAGATACGCATTGAGGATAGAAGCTAGATTTAAATTTTTCTGTTCTGGCCTTTATTCGCCCAATGACATCCTGCTTGCGAAGAGANAAAAAAAGCTTAGAACGTCCATAGTTTTTGCCTCGCTTGTCCGATTGATCTCAAACATGCACTATTCGATTGCTTTTGATGAGAACTTTCATTTGATATATAATTTTTTCAAATTTGCTGACATCAGCAAAATTTAATATCTATGACGTCATGCACCTTTATGACGTCATTGTTCTAATTAAGAAGTGTAAAATATAAATAAATTGCATCTAATTTGGTTCATCTTCATTATTTAAGTCAATTTGAGTTCATATTTACTAGAAAAAGGGACAAAAACTGCGAAGATAATCAGCACATGAAACAAAAGAATAATTTAAAGCTAATTATGCTAAAAATAGATACTAAAAATTGCTACAAAGTATGTATTTTGAATCTATGATATGTTTGCTACTATTTGCAACAATTTTGGAGAAAATCGGTAGAGTAATTAATTAAATAGAATTTTTCTTGTCAAGAAGCTATAAATTTGTCAAATTTCCCTTGTTTTTTGGTTGCCTAGCAACGAATCACGTGACTAATTAATTACAATTGTTATATTTGTAAAGCTAATTGTCTAAAGAACAATACGAGTATGACTCATTGTTATACCTCTTGTAGTTTTGGAATAAAAGAGGGGGGGCGAAAAACGCCCCCCCCCCAGTAGAAACTAAACAAAAAATCACCCAGTACGAATAGGGTTAAGCTAGCATACAGCATGAACAGCCTTTGTACTTTCATTGTGTTATCGTTTCCATACTACCATACTATATATCATGTCAATAAATGATTTTGGCTTTATTTGGATATCTTCTGGTTTATACTCACACAGTGGATTTTATCATGATTGTAGACCAAGTTCATTACAGATCCATGTAAAAGAAGACGTTTTGATCAAGATAAAATTAGACAAGTCAAGGGGAAAGTAAGTATTTTTGCTTTTCTACGTAATGATCTGTATATATATATATATATTTATACATATCAGTTTTGTTTTAAAGTCACACTCTGATCACGACATAAGTCAGAAAGGCCTCAGTGTGCTAAATCTTATCATTTTTTTGCATCTGAATCTCTTTACCATATTTCGTAAGTACCTTTCTACCAAAGGTATTTATATACAGAGGTACATGTTATTAATAATTTATTCATACAGTACATACATGGTACTCTAGCTGAGGCTAGATACAGTATGACCAAGCTTTTTCTCAAATAATCAGGTTGCAAATGATTAGAAATACAGTTATTTGTATTATAGTTTCCTCAGTTTCTTAAAGATCAGATCATTTTGTACTCATGTTGGTATCATGTTTTTTGTAGTTTTGTCGATCATAGCCTGGCGTTTATAAAAAAAGTACTTTATTTGACAGATTTTGCCATTACAGTGCAGAAGTTTCATTTTTAGCAAGCTTAGTTGATAAAAATCTGTTCCATTTGTGAGCGCAGACAGTGTTTTTAATTGAAATTTTATCTTCCCAAAAACTCACCCATTTTTCAAATCCCATAATATCATTCTTTAAAAGAGAAATCAGTATAATCTCAGCTTGATTAATTTGAAAATCAGTATCTGAGAAGAAAAAGAATCAAGCAATTTTCTCATTCCAGGCACTACTAGACAGTTTCTTGAGACAGTTAAATCCTTTGCTCCTGCTTCTATTACTGCTGAAAACTTATTTAAACTCATTATACAAGAGTTTATATTTTTACAGATTGCACATTGGCATTCAAGAACAAAGGCATCTATTGCATTTTTCACTGTTCTGCAAGGGAAGGTTTATTTTTCAGGTAGATAGTGATAAATACTCATTTGGATATTGTCTTTAGTATTTAGAAGTTGTACAAGTAGCACCACGTTTTGGAAAAAAACCAGAGAGTTGCAGTAATTGCAGTGATCTATAAATGTAAGGAATGTTTTAAGATTTGCCCACAAATGTTTTTAAGGCAAGAGAGATGAGGAAATTTGCTTCAAAGAGGTATTTGTAGCAGCAAATTCATGGTATCAAAATAAAGAGAGTATATTTGCTTTGGATTTCTTAGGATTTCATGATCTCAAGTACTTTCAAATATTCTAATATGGTGTTAAAGTTGTTGTTCAAGGGGCAAGGTTTATCATGCAAGTCATCACAACTGTTTTATAAATTTGAATATGTTACAATGTAGCCTCTCCAGATCTCAGTGGCCTTGCAACTGACCCAGTGGTAAAGGAAAAAATCATAGAGTACATGGAAAAGGGGGTGCAAGATGGAGAAGAGGGAGGTATGATACCTTGTGTTCCATAAATTGTTCAAAACTCAAATATATTGCTCTGGAATTAATTTACAGTCACATAGTTTTATTAGTTGATTTCTGGGAAGAGTAGTGTGATAAGACTGGTCTGCAGCTGATCTTGAGGTGGCCTTGATCTTGAAAACTACTTGAGTGTGCTGACATATTTGAAAGTATTTTGCTCTATTGACTATTGATAAGTTTAAAATGGCACTGCTGAGAGGAGAGTATCCTCTCTCAAGAGGACAAAGAGGAATGCATGGAAAAAGTTGCGAAACTTAAGGAAAACATCTTAATACCTAGTCAGTTTTAGTAATACTTAAATCAAACAACCCCAGCACAAGATATGTGAAATATTAAAAGGACTTTGAGTGAGATGTGAAAATTGAAAATGAGTAAATAGTCCAGTAAAAATAGAAAGTCACCTCGTGATCTAGCTGTACTGATGAGCCCTGACATTGGGTGAAACCAGTAAATATAGGGCTCAGTAAAATGAATGTTTGTTTTTTCTTGTCCTATCTTCTGCCATTTAGAAACATAAAATAAATATGCCACCTTTACCCTATTTTCACAAGTTGGTAATAAAAACATATTCTACAACATTTTTAAAAAAAGGTTAAAATGGCCCAACTTGTACAAGGCCTTGTAAACATCAACATGACAAGAATTCTCAAGAATTCTTCACATTACAATTTGGAAATTTTCTGAAGAATTTTTACACAAGAAAGGAGTGTTGATGTGTGCAAGGCCTGTACTGCAACCACAAAATTATGTTCACAAGTCAAGCACAGGACCAGTCTGGCACGTAATCAATTCAACATGAGAAGAACACATTAAATGTGAATTTACCAGTTGTACAGAATCAAAGCATGCAAAATTGCAGAGGAATTCAGACTTGGTTATGCCAAGTCATCTGTTGGCAAAGTCTCCAACAATTTCTGGTCCTGTCCAATACAACTAACATGGAATTGACTGATGTTTGAATCTGTTTGACAATTCTACTACAACAGTTTTAACATAATTTACAACTCTTTGTATCAAGGACTTTGCGTTGTTAGGCCGTCTAGTCCTGGAAGTATTTCACAATGGCTTGCAGCTTGCATTATGACATCTAAATTAGCACAATTATTCTATGACTCTCCGTTGGGTTGAACCATCAAGTACTTGAAATCAATTAATTAATCAATCTTTCTAAGGTTCACAAAGTGAAAAAATCACGATTCCGAATGACTGGCGTGCCAAGAATACACAGTTCAAAAGGAAGTTAGTGCAAATGCTCGTCACAAATAAAGGTTTGCATGAAATCAATGTTTCATTACCCATCCTTATAGAATCATTATGAGATGTATGCAGTTAGGAAGATTTTCTAGGAGACACGACCAGGAGCATGAATTAGCTTTGCCCAATTCACAAAGAGGATTTCAAACCAGTTTAGAAATTTCCTTGGGAAGCGTTGAATTCCTTTCCAACTAGAAATAAAGCCAGGGTAATCATGCACACCATCTTTTAAAGAACTCCCTTCAATCCAAGTTTCGTTCATACCTTGCTGCTTGCTTGATTCAAGCTCACTATTAACCAGGATTAATCTAAATTGGCTGAAATTCCTTTGGTTGAATGTGGTGAATACAGCATAACACTGTACTAGCAGAGTAAAAGAGCATGCGACGTTCTTAGGTTGGCGTAGGTTTGTCTTATATTTTGGCGTTGTCTTCTTATTCATAGATTTCCTGCTACGCAAGCAACATTTATCTTACATTATTACTAGATGCACAGCATCATCTGGTATAACAATTTTGACTGCAAAAGGTCATGCGTTGATAACATTTTGACACAAATGTACTAAAGAACATTGCCCAGGATAACGCTTAAAAAGAACAAGGAGCAATTTCAAGCTACATGGTCATACTTGGAAAGAAATTTTCTTCAGAAAAGGTTGAAATGTCATGCAAAATTAATGCATGAAGTCTTATTTTCAAAATCTTGAGGAGAACAAATCTCTCAAGATACAAAAGAATGAGTCAATGACCATATGACCTGAGGAGACAAATGCGTAGGATGGGGTGAAATTTGCCAGAATGGAACAAAATATGGGCCATTAATTATCTTTTGTCTCAAAAAGAATGACAAATCTTCAACTGTAAGAAACTGTTATATTTTTAAAGACCAACAAATTTGCTTTCATTTTCAACGTTGCTTTCTTCAATTGAAGCATTCTAGAAAAGGAAGCACTAAATTATTGGTGACCCATTGTAAACTATTCTGACCGACTTTGCCCCTAACCCTGATTGCTATTACGCATAGATACGAACGTCATTTGGTATCAGCGCAGTCATTGGCTGCAGAGACAGATTTGTCAAAAAGAAACTCATCTATATTCCCTCTTTAAGACACTTCAACAGATTATCTCCGACCAAAGTTACATATTTTAAAATGCTTTAAAATAATTTCAATCGATTACTATGTGGAAAAATCTTAGTTTCGTAGTCGTAGACTGACTATGTGGTTTTATTTTACAATTCTATGTTTACAGGAACTTTACTACCACATTGGGGCAAAGAAAATTACAAACCGTGCTGGTGGCCATCGAACATCCCGTTTGTAAATCCAAACGACAATCGCACAGGAAATCGCCCAAGTGTCTGCACACTCGAAGACATCGTTGGTGCGTTTATTGACAGCAGGACGGGCAGAACAACGAGCAGAAGAATGCCTAGTGATGCCACAGCTAGAAGGGAGAAAGTTGCAAGTGGAAACAGCAGACCAAGAAAGACTGGTGGCAGACGCGCTTGGGGCACAAACACACGCACTTGGCACTACAGAAGAGGTAATGGGCGACCCCACCAACCCGCATCTTTGGAAAATTGCAGCAGCCAAAGCTCAAGCGATGCCACGATCGAAGATTCAAGCGATGGTGGTGACGATAGTAATAATGGACTGACCAGAAAAGACAGAGAAGTGGCTGCAGGGCTCTTGTCTGTAAGTATAATATCGCAATGTCGTAATATCGTAAATCGCAATATGCATATGATATACAGCAGTGATCTATCGTACTACTAAGACCTAGTTGGTGAATAAATAACGTTTTCAGCAATAAATTGTTCAAGAATCATGCGTGATTGAAAAGGTGCACTTTCTATTTGATATATGAAAACCATTTTCTTGAGATGTGTTTTGTTTTTAAGTTACATTCCAAAGGAACTTGCTGTAACTTTCAAGAGAGCAAATCCTTTGGAGAGCAGGTCAGAATTCAAATCAATATAAAAATTCAACTCCTTTCTATGAGAGTTTTTGACAGGTGTCTGTTTGATAAAAGGTTGATAAATCGTGCAAAGTTTATTGCCAAAGGCGTTATTTGTCCATCTACATCTATCTTATCTGGCATTTGGGAACGTGCAGTTCTGATGGTTCATGTAGAGTATTGTGCCCGATAGCTTTGTGCCCGATAACGTGCAGTTCTGATGGTTCATGTAGAGTATTGTGCCCGATAGCTTCAATGTAACCCAACACAAAGGTTGTTCGAACCCACCCATTTAAAATAAAGACGGAGAAACTAGCAATTATGTATACAAATTGCCTAGCTCGTTAAGAATGTTGGCATGTTCTGCATTGTTTCCCATAGTGTCGGCACAAATTTAATGAAAGTAGAATAGGCACAAGAAAGCAAAGGCAGTTTTCTTGAGAATTGGTAAATCTAGTAAATTGCTACTTGCACTGTCAGAATTGAGGTTTCACCTGGTTGCAAAGCTGGCATTGTTCGCTTATCTGTTCTAGGAAATCAGAACGGACGATAAGATTTTCCAGCACATGAAGACAATGACTTGGGACCATTTAAAAATGTTTTGTGAAGCCCATGCAATTACATTTGAGGATATATACAATGCTTCTCCTTATGGGCAGCATAAACTGTCAATGAGCGATGTAGTGCTATGGTAAGTAAAACGTTTTTCACTTGGATCTCATCAATGGAGCCACGATACAATTAAATGATATGTAAGAAAAGTTCTCTCTCCCTCCCTCCCTCCCTCCCTCCCTCCCTTAATTTCACATAAATCTTAAAACCAATCATAAGATCAGCTATACCTTTGGGAAAATAATTTGGTCTTTGATCTACTTGCTAAAATAAGAACTTTAAAGATCGGCCATGTAATCAAATTTTGGTACATTTTTGGGACATCCGGTATATTCACTGTATAAATATACATATATAGTTTGTGTTTGAAAAATAGACCAGTTTGAAAAATAAGAATTCATGGACAGCTTTGGGAGCCGACAAAACATTTCTCGAGAATTGTGGACCTAGGCATATAAATGACAGGCAGGTCAAATGTGTGAATATTTTTAAGAAAGTCTATAAACAGGGTGTCCCAAAAAACTTGTTCGACGTTTGATTAAATATTAAAGAATAACGATATGATGAACGGGCTCCATGGAAAGACAATCCTTCCCTAAGATCTTTCATTAATTTTAGACACTGGAATCTTGCAAATCCGCTCAATATTCACTGAGCTACAAGCTCTTGAAGTTCAAGTTTGTGCGAAAGCTGAAACCAGAGGCTTCTCCATAGCATTTGTAGTGAATGTAGCATGGGGCTGTCGTTTCTTTTGTTTCTAGTTCATTTCAGGGCAAACCAAACGGGATTTAGAAAGGATTTTCGATAACCAAACTCTCTCGAACATTAATTCAAGCGTATGGATACTTTGAGGAATTCTGTTGAGCAAAGTTTGAAAAAGCAAATTCTGACAACGGTTACAAGAATTAAATTACNTTAAGAATGTTGGCATGTTCTGCATTGTTTCCCATAGTGTCGGCACAAATTTAATGAAAGTAGAATAGGCACAAGAAAGCAAAGGCAGTTTTCTTGAGAATTGGTAAATCTAGTAAATTGCTACTTGCACTGTCAGAATTGAGGTTTCACCTGGTTGCAAAGCTGGCATTGTTCGCTTATCTGTTCTAGGAAATCAGAACGGACGATAAGATTTTCCAGCACATGAAGACAATGACTTGGGACCATTTAAAAATGTTTTGTGAAGCCCATGCAATTACATTTGAGGATATATACAATGCTTCTCCTTATGGGCAGCATAAACTGTCAATGAGCGATGTAGTGCTATGGTAAGTAAAACGTTTTTCACTTGGATCTCATCAATGGAGCCACGATACAATTAAATGATATGTAAGAAAAGTTCTCTCTCCCTCCCTCCCTCCCTCCCTCCCTCCCTTAATTTCACATAAATCTTAAAACCAATCATAAGATCAGCTATACCTTTGGGAAAATAATTTGGTCTTTGATCTACTTGCTAAAATAAGAACTTTAAAGATCGGCCATGTAATCAAATTTTGGTACATTTTTGGGACACCCGGTATATTCACTGTATAAATATACATATATAGTTTGTGTTTGAAAAATAGACCAGTTTGAAAAATAAGAATTCATGGACAGCTTTGGGAGCCGACAAAACATTTCTCGAGAATTGTGGACCTAGGCATATAAATGACAGGCAGGTCAAATGTGTGAATATTTTTAAGAAAGTCTATAAACAGGGTGTCCCAAAAAACTTGTTCGACGTTTGATTAAATATTAAAGAATAACGATATGATGAACGGGCTCCATGGAAAGACAATCCTTCCCTAAGATCTTTCATTAATTTTAGACACTGGAATCTTGCAAATCCGCTCAATATTCACTGAGCTACAAGCTCTTGAAGTTCAAGTTTGTGCGAAAGCTGAAACCAGAGGCTTCTCCATAGCATTTGTAGTGAATGTAGCATGGGGCTGTCGTTTCTTTTGTTTCTAGTTCATTTCAGGGCAAACCAAACGGGATTTAGAAAGGATTTTCGATAACCAAACTCTCTCGAACATTAATTCAAGCGTATGGATACTTTGAGGAATTCTGTTGAGCAAAGTTTGAAAAAGCAAATTCTGACAACGGTTACAAGAATTAAATTACTTTCGAAATCCTATTTGGTTCGCTCTGATATTAACGAGAGGTGTGGCATTGGATTGCCTTCCTTTACCTCGATTTTGGAGCATTTTTGCATAACAGGTCGCTTTGGGGTCTCTGGTTTCGGCTTTCGCACAAACTTGATCTTTAAATGCTCCCAAATCAGTGATTTTTCAGCGGGTTTGTAAGATTCTTGTGTCTAAAATTAATTTAAGATCTTAGGAATAGGGGTATCTTAACATGGAGCATGTTCATTTTATCGTT
>REGM01000797.1:0-16473 GCA_004194415.1 Aurelia aurita | reverse complement strand
TAGACTTGCCCCAAGTCTATTCCATGAAGTCCTTCCGACCGATCCCTTTCCCATAGTTCCCGGACCCGCCATTCCGTTACAAAGTGGAAAGAGAGAGAGGTTCCTCTCTCTCTTTCCACTTTGTAACGGAATGGCGGATCCGGGAACTATGGGAAAGGGATCGGTCGGAAGGACTTCATGGAATAGACTTGGGGCAAGTCTATTGCCCGGGGGATGGGTCCCCGGGGATGGTTGGGGAATTCCAAACAGAGCATAAGATTTGCCCCATGTATGGGGCCCTTGGTCATGTAAAGTCCCCGTTTATCATTCGTTTATTGTATTATTCTTTTAACAAACCTTCCTGCGGCAGCATCAAAATCCCGGGGGCCTGGGGCAACATCTCCCGGAAAGTTGCTGAATTCTAACGGAATCACCCGACCATCCCCGGGGACCCATCCCCCGGGCAAGAGCATGACACGTGCATTATCAGGAAGAAGGATTTTGTCATTTTAGTAACAGGAATCTGGGATAGAAACCCCCTTTTTTACCCCTCATGGTAGCAGTGGAGATTGCTTGTATATGCTTCTTAACAACTTTTCATTCATAGCATTGGAAGACCAAAACATGTCAGAGTTATGGCTGGTGCCTTAGAAGGTGACATATTCATTGGAAAAAAGGCTGAAGTAAGTTTTCCATTGGTGTAGCCTACTGAGGGATGATATGAAATTGTTGTTATCATATTCGAAGTAATAATAATAATGACTTTATTAAAGTGTTGATACATTTAGCATTTCATCTAATTGAGGACACAAGTTGCATCCATTGTAATGTAAAGTTTCAAAATGTCTACTCTAAACTGCATAGAAGATATTTTGAAGATACAATTATTAAATCAATTTTAATCGCATGTTGATGTTTTTTGTTTTGTTTAAAACTCGACCTAGTATTCCATCATTCTTGATCATCAATTTTCTTGACAACAGGAATACAGAGGACTGCTGAACATAAAGTATCCTATGGAAGTAAGCAATATTTATACACATACAGTACAGGCCTTGTGCACATTAACATCGTTTTTGTGCCTAAGATCTCTCAAGAATTCTTACAAATTCTTTAGAAGGTTTTTATTTTCTTGAGAATTCTTGTTTAAAAAGATTTACAATCTTTCATCTTAATTCACCTCTTCTTCAAAATTTGTTTATTCTTCATTGAAGAAACCTCATTGTATTTTTGAGTTTTTTCGATTGTATACACCAAAAGACCTTCCAAGCAAATCACCCATTTAGGCATTTGACTGATTTTATTGAAATATATTTCTTCCATCAATCTTACTTCCCAGGAAACACAGATATCTTTTTACTCACCAGTTTCATTTACATTTCAGCATGGTATTGTTGAAGATTGGAATGACATGGAAAGAATATGGCAGGTGCTTGTCCTCCCATTTTTTCTTTACAAAAAAAATTTAAAACTACTTCTAACTTAACTTGTTAAAAGATACAGTACATCAAAGAGTAACTAAGGGAAACCAGAAGCTTTATCACTATTACTTATTTTCAACATCATAAAGGTCTTCATTTAGCAAATTAACTATTAACGAACCTATATTATTACAGTCTTTGAGATCTCAGTTTAAAGAGCATCAACAAGTTGCTCAAACAACTCAGGGGTCAATTTGATCTTTTGCACATTTGTTTTCTGCTGACTAGTTTGGCCACTAGGCCACTGTCTAGTTGATAGAGTTTTGATACAATTTATCTTTTTTGCTTCAGTATATTTACTCAAAGGATCAACTTCAAACTTTTTCAGAAGAGGTTTGTATGCTTTGAAATTAGTTACACTTTTTGCATCTACCATTTATAGTGATAAATCATACTGTAAGCTTCTTTGATTACTAATCTATATACAATTAATAAAGATGTTTAAAATAGAGGCACTTGCTCTAACGTTTTGCCTTTGCTTGATCAGAAATAAATCTTTTTTTTTTTCTGATGAACGAAAGCAAAACATTAAGGCAAGTTACTCTATTTTGAAAATCTTTATGTACCATTTATAGCTGTGTTTTAAAGTTGAAGCATCACAGTTTTACGCAATGCATAAAGGACTTTCATACACACACTACTTCAATAATATATAACAAAGACTTTTAAAATGCCATGACAACAAGATAAGCAAGGTGCTGGAATTAAGTACTCTCTACGCTTCTAGATTATTACACAGATTATTACTTGCGAGAAGGCCTAACAAGAGACAGCTTGTTTGCTGCCCTTTTGCCCCAGAATTAGCTAAATTTATGGTGATAAGACATTTGATTATTTTGAAGAAAAGAATTGTGGAAAGTACCACAGGATGAATTGTTTTAGTGTGTTATGGGTAATGGAAAATTGTATAATGAAGTATTATAGAAACATGGACATATTCTAAAGGCATTGAAGATGTATTTATTTTTTCCTTCAGCATCCTGTGCTCTTGACAGAAGCTCCTTTAAATCCAAGAAGAAACAGAGAAAAGGCTGCAGAGGTTAGATATTCTGAGTAATTTCTGAACTGCCTTACAAAGCTTACAGCAAATCGTTGATAATTTGTAATCTTTCATTCTAAATTTAAAATGTTCTTTGAGATTATGTTAGCCATAAATAGAGTGTGACCCCCCTTCAAATGATTAGTTTTCAATGATATAATTATCAAATCGCAATACCGTTTAGAGATAAAAATTACTCAAATTAAAATAGTTGAGAAAGAATATAAAATAATTATTATTTTACTTTGATTTATTTCCTTCAGATCTTCTTCGAAACATTCAACGTTCCTGCTTTGTTCATATCTCTTCAAGCTGTTCTTAGTTTGTAAGTTTATTTCATGAAAATTTCGTTATTAAATCCCCTTACAGTTCGTTTACATAGTTGAAATTGTAGTCGTGTTGCGGTTGTGGAGGTTATGCAACAAAATTGGAAGTGTCTGAAGGCTTCTTCGATGTGATTTTTGCATATAGATTCTGAAAAAGATTCTGAAAAAGAAGAAAAAGTCAGTTTATTTAAAAACGAATTTTTGCCAAGATTATTCAGTTTGGGAGACCTTTCTTAGCTAGTACTGTAAAGATCAGCAATACGAGGCACTGTAAAGATCTCCAGATCCCTAGATATAGGACTGAATTTCCAAAAAAGGCTTTCACTACGCAGCTCTCAAGATATGGAATGACACACCTGCCGAAATTCGTGAGCTACCAACACTGAATCGTTTTAAAAAAGAACTTAAAACGCATCTAAAGAGCTAGACTCTCAAACACAACTCCCTGGAAGATCAGCAATGGTTAGGTTTTATAGGGTTTTAGGTTTTTATTCTTCAAATTTTTATCGTTGTAAGTAGTTATTATATATTTAATTTGCTGAAGGGTTAATTTGTGTATAAAGAATATTAAAAAAAAATAAAATAAAAAAAATAAAAGTAGTTGAACATTCATCCTTCCATGCATCCCCAACAATCTTTTTTCTCGTATTTCAAGTTGTTCTCTTCACTTTCCATCTAGGCTTCTTATTCCTCATTTTATGTAATCTTTTTCAACAGATACGCAACTGGAAGGACGACAGGCGTTGTGTTAGATTCAGGAGATGGTGTTACTCACGCTGTACCAATATTTGAAGGTTTTGCAATGCCACATTCGATCATGAGAGTCGACCTAGCCGGCAGGTTGGTTTGAGTAACATTTATATTGTATAATTGATACGTTTTAAAGGTCTTGTTATGGTGTACTTTTGCCCAGAGTCCCGGCTTTGTGCATACTAACAACACTTCTAGGTCATGCTGAAACATTTTCCATATGACGAGGGTATTTAAATCTTTTAACAATAGAGTCTATCTCAAATTAGATGTCACGTGAGATTTGCGATAACGCAAAATTTCTCATGGGAAACACTTCAATTGTTGTTATTCGCGGGCATTTTCATGTGGCATCTAACTTGAGACAGACTTTAAGTATTCCGCTGCATAGTTTGCGTTCTGTAATACGATGTTGCGTGGTAAAGGCTGGTTTTCATATGTCGCATTTCATCGCATTTCATCGGAATTAGTCGTATGCCCATAATTGCGATTGTCAAAAATTATGAAAACCGAGAACCGTAATTCGTTCCAAGATTAGGAGCCAACAATGCATGTAGTACTTCAAGAAGCTGCCTTGAAGAAACAGATCGTATTTACGACATTACGTTGAGTAGCAGGAGTTTTAGAAATACGATTACCCATATATCCTATCTGCATCGAATTTCGTCAACTGTTTTGTTTATAGTTTCGCCATTACGCCAGTGCATTTTGTTGTTCAAGAAAGAAAAATAATGTAATATTTTCCTCACTCACCTCATTTATTTCTGTTATAATGCATCTGAAATGTTTTTTCAGAGACGTAACAAGATATCTGAAACTACTGTTACGAAGGGAAGGATGGAATTTCCACACAACTGCTGAACAAGAAATCGTCAAGACGATAAAAGAGGTAATGATTCTTATCTTTTGTTATTCTATATTATCAAGCACAGCCCCGCATGCTTTTCATGTAAAAAAGTTAGATTTTGTGAATAAAATACATAGACTGTTGTACCCCATTCATACTTGCAAGTTTAGCCAGCTTCAACTAAACCAGGTTGTCAAACGTTGCGTTCTAATTGGTCAATCCAACAAATCGAATTTATTTGATTGGTTTAAATTTAACCTGGTTTAAGTGTTGTTGATTTTGGTTTGTTTATTTTTCAGAGAGTTTGTTATTTGGCATTGAATCCACAAAAAGAAGAATCAATGGAAGCTGAAAAATCAGCTTATGTTTTGCCTGATGGAAACATTTTAGAGGTTAGTTTTATCCTTATGGCAGTACTATTTTAAACTTCCATTGTTTAATGATATCACATATCAATTGGTTTCGAGGCTGAAGCAATCGGAATCAATCCTAGCTTCTACAGGGACAATGCCTCTCAGAAAGGGGACAGTTTGCAATTCTTAAAGTGCTTCACAGTTAGTTTCGTATTGAATTATAAAGTATTTCTCGTCTTGAATTTTAGGTTGGACCAGCTCGATTTAGAGCACCAGAGCTCCTTTTCAGGCCGGACCTTATCGGTGAAGAATTCGAAGGCCTTCATCAGGTAAGAACTTTGATTTCGAGCCTTTTCCTCTTGGATAAATCATTAATGTGTTCTATGACTGTTGTTGCGGACCAGCCAACTTTATATGAGCAAAACGCTTGAGATTTCAAATCTTTCTGACCTACAATATGAAAGCGGNAGCATAAAATGAAAAGTTTCGAGTTCTTTTTTGGGCTAAATCTCGGTCAACGGTAATTTATACACACCGATAACTTGTGGAAGAGATTACAAGGAACAAAACTATCCTCTATCTAGGGAAAGCGACTTGCACTCTTGACTAAAATAAATCTTGAAAATATTCGCAATACTGAAAGCTTCAATTCGATTTACGATTGAGTTTTACTGAAAGCTAAGCAGCACAATTTGATTGGAGAGCCAAAGTTGCCCCACAAACGACATTACCCTGCGAGATATGAGGAAGGAAGTACGACATTGCCTTTGCAGAATCTCCATATACAATCCGAACTGTGTATAAATATGGACGTAAAGAGAGAAGTATTTTCTTAAAAAGAGCGTTTTCCGACGATCTAAAGGGCCTGGTCTCAAAAAATTGTCCGGGGGCAAGCCCCCGGACCCCCATTTTAGCTCGCTTCGCTCGCTCTTCAGCCCCCCACTTAAAGACCGCTGCGCGGTCCCTGATTTGGGCTTCTTTAATCTCCATTGTATATGATCTTCTTCAACAGATACGCAACTGGAAGGACGACAGGCGTTGTGTTAGATTCAGGAGATGGTGTTACTCATGCTGTCCCAATATTCGAAGGATTTGCAATGCCACATTCGATAATGAGAGTCGACCTCGCCGGCAGGTTAGTTTGAGTAACATTTATATTGTATAATTGATACGTTTTAAAGGTCTTGTTATGGTGTACTTTTGCCCAGAGCCCCTGATTTGTGCATGCATACAAAAAACACTTTTAGGTCATACTGAAACACCTTCCATATGACGAGGGGTATTTGAATCTTTAACATTAAGTTTTGTTTCAAATTATATGTCACGTGAGATTTGCGATAACGCAAAGTTACTCATGCGAAACACTTTAATTGTTGTTATTCGCGGGCATTTTCACGTGACAACTTATTTGAGACAGACTATAAGATTCTGTTGTATTGTTTGCGTTCTGTAATACGATGTTGCGTGGTAAAAGAGTTATTCCAAGATTAGGATCCAACAACGCATGTAGTACTTCAAGAAGCTGCCTTGAAGAAACAGATGGTATTTACGACATTGCGTTGAGTAACGAGAGTTTTAGAAATACGACTACCCATATATCCTATCTGCATCGAATTTCGTCAACTGTTTTGTTTATAGTTTCGCCATTACGCCAGTGCATTTCGTTGTTCAAGAAAGAAAAATAGTGTAATATTTTCCTCACTGCACCTCATTTATTTCTGTTATAATGCATCTCAAATGTTTTTCAGAGACGTAACAAGATATCTGAAACTACTGTTACGAAGGGAAGGATGGAATTTCCACACAACTGCTGAACAAGAAATCGTCAAGACGATAAAAGAGGTAATGATTCTTGTCTTTTGTTACTCTATCTTATCAAGCACAGCCGCATGCTTTTTGTGCACAAGGAAGATTTTGTAAATAAGATAGACTATTTTATTGACAACTATATAAGCTAACGCCCATTCATACTTGCAAGTTAAGCCAGCTTCAACTAAACCAGGTTGTCAAACGTTGCGTTCTAATTGGTCAGTCCAACAAATCGAATTCATTTGATTGGTTTAAATTCAACCTGGTTTGATAAAGCTGGTTTAACTGTTTCAAATTTAACCTGGTTTAAGTGTTGTTGATTTTGTTTTGTTTATTTTTCAGAGAGTTTGTTATTTGGCACTGAATCCACAAAAAGAAGAATCGATGGAAGCTGAAAAATCAGCCTATGTTTTGCCTGATGGAAACATTTTAGAGGTTAGTTTTATCCTTATGGCAGTACTATTTTAAACTTCCATTGTTTAATGATATCACATATCAATTGGTTTTGAGGCTGAAGCAATCGGAATCAATCCTAGCTTCTACAGGAACAATGCCTCCAAGAAAGGGAACAGTTTGCAATTCTTAAAGTGCTTCACAGTTAGTTTCGTATTGAATTATAAAGTATTTCTCGTCTTGAATTTTAGGTTGGACCAGCTCGATTTAGAGCACCAGAGCTCCTTTTCAGGCCGGACCTTATCGGTGAAGAATTCGAAGGCCTTCATCAGGTAAGAACTTTGATTTCGAGCCTTTTCCTCTTGGATAAATCATTAATGTGTTCTATGACTGTTGTTGCGGACCAGCCAACTTTATATGAGCAAAACGCTTGAGATTTCAAATCTTTCTGACCTACAATATGAAAGCGGCAAGATATGGGGAATGTGNTATCTGCTAGCAATCAACCATTATGAAGACATTGAAAAATGATGAATTCAAAGCAACTAGAAAGTACCTTCGTAAGAAAGTATTCTAGGTCACAGGTTACAGGTCACAGGTCACATTCACAGGTCATACTAAACACAGGTTGCTATTTTTAAGTAGAATAGATCATCTAAAGACTCTGTAATTTAAGAGATTTGGGTATATTAGATACTTAAGGAGTTTATTTTAGATGTAATGTATCCTTATTCCTCACTGTTTCATTCGTTTCTAGGTTTTGGAGACCGGTTACTACACGAAGTCAAGAAACTTGCACCAAAAGATATAAAAATAAGGGTATGCAAACTACTTTTAATACATTTACTAATGGGAGTCATATGAGATCAAATCTCTCTTAAATCCAAAGGAACTTTTGAACTTTGATGTCTTTTTATCATTTTGAAATTGCAGATTGCATTCAAGTCAGTTGAAGAATAATTTATCTTATTTTAAAGTACCAAGTATGACATCAGCAAGCCCTTATACCTCTGTTATCCAATCCTATCCATTTCTATTAATTTACCCCAATATCACTGTTTACACTTTTCATTTCAGATATCTGCGCCCCAAGAGAGATTGTATTCCACATGGATTGGGTATGGTTTTTTAATTTTTTTCAATCATTGGTTGGCTACCGTTACAGTGTTGGTAGTCTTTGTATGTCTGGGTCAGATAAAACTGGCATTGGTATCGTTAATACATGCCTTGACAACTTCCTATTTCTTTCAACTTGTTGCAAGAAATACCCCTATTGCCTAATCGAATTTGAATATGGTGCCGTTAGTGCTTGAATGATACCCTATGATACCCATAGCTCGCGGTCTTAAATGGATGCTCAGAGATTCGGAAAATTTATCTATATCTGCTCAACCCACCGAATTCTCAACAAACCGGATCGAAATTTTATGATGTAGATTTAGAAGATCCTTGAATCTCATTTTACTGCCACAAGCAACAACCGCGTTTTTCGGTAACAAGAGTTGTGGTAATAATAATAATAATAATAATAATAATAATAATAATATAATAATAATACGAATACAGTAAAAACCCGCATATAAGAACCTTCATTTATTAAGAACCTGCAGCCTGAGATTTGGTATTTCTAACCCTATATATAAGAACCTGTTCACCCTGATTTTCTGTTCAGGCTCTTATTAACAGATTTTGGTTTACACAAAAAATAAAGAAGAAACAGAATCGGTCATGAACCTATACCCCATGTTAAGAACCTACACCCTGATTTTGCAATACCCCACATAAATAAGAACCCAAACAGGCTGATTTTAAAAACATAGGTTCTTATGTGCGGGTTTTTACTGTATTTCAACAGAATTAAAGCTTCAACAAAAATATTGCTGTTTTCAATGCCTGTCCTGCATACATCTGACAAGATATGTCCAGACGACTTGACTCAAGCATAACATTGCAATGATACTAATACCAGTAACAATAATTACAACAATGAAATTATTCTATTCAAGAGTTCATAGTGACTCTCAAATTAAACTTACGACAAGGGGTTTTTTGCAGTTTTTTGGCCGTTCTAGCACCAGTTCTTTGGTTGTTGTTTCAAAAGATTTCTTTCAGAAAATGTGTATTTTTTATCTCAATATAAATGAATTTACTGATCCCAGGAGACGTAAAGAGTCGAAAGGTTCCCCCTAGAGCTTGGCTTAATGCAGTACTGCTTAGGAATGGCCCAAAGGGAATATGTAGTATATAAGGTTGACACGAGGCTATGAATATCACAGTTCGATAGTGATTTTGTATTTCGGACCCCGCCCCCTCCCACCCATATCAACCCATATCTTGAAGTTAAAAGTATGACGAGACTTTAGAATGGTACTCGACACTGCATTCGTCATGTTTTGACTAGACTGAGCCTACTATACCTTGAGTTTATATCTTGTGTTAGACTGTTAGTTTTTGTAACGTAATTAGAATATAGTGTTGATCAGTAAATAAAGCTATTTTCGTTTGAGTGTAACGAATTAGAATATAACTTGATTTCTTTTATTGCAGTGGTTCGATTCTGGCATCCCTTGACACTTTCAAAAAGATGTGGGTCTCAAAGAAAGAATATGACGAAGAAGGAGTGCGTGCAATACACAGGAAAACATTTTAGGACAAAATAATTTATTCGAAACAACTCTTGACATGGAGGAAATCATCTGAGAACCAGGACTCGTATAATAATTGAGAAGACATATCACAGTGGGTGTGATGGACCAAACGTCTTTATGATTTCAAGTAACAAGACGAACGTATATAGAATCAAGTCAATTGACTGAGAAGGACCTTTCTTGGATGTTATAAAAAGTTATAGGTGCAACAAGTTACATGTTGATAAGTTTATGTTTTGCTGCAGGTAATTCTGGTATCTTCCAGTTTTGCAGGGATTTTTAAGATAGGAAATTTTGCTGAGATTTCAAATTTGAGATGAGGAGCAGTTATACGAATTTATCTTCTGAATTACTCCCCGAGTATCAGAACATTCTTGGAAATATGACAAAAGCTAGGAAACTCGCAGAGTTATAAGAAAAAGGTCGTAGTAGTTGAGAATCACACTGTTCGACACTGTTTGTGCTCTAAAGCAGGTAGAGGAGAACCTAGTAGCCTTCATATTTATACTATCTGCTGGAGTTAGACCGCTTGCAGGGCTGCACTCGCGCTGCTCTTGTCGCAAGAAAAATGGGAAGGTTGTCATAATTAACTTTCATAAGCACTTACTTTAAAAAAAGCTAACACAGCGGAAATAGTGAACTCAGTATTTGGAGTCTGATCTTTGGTGTATTATGACTTTATAAGAAGACTCTCGTTATTCTCATAAAATCCTGAACGCAATAGTCTAAATTACCCTAAAAAACGACTCTACGGGACAAGGCTTTCGTATATACATCTTCTGATGTCCTGAAACAGAAGTAGGAGTCTTGTGATATCCCGAAACAAAGTAGCTCTCCTTCTGCTGGACTTTGCTCAATCATGACGATAGAAAAATTCATGTCATTGAAAGTTTAATTTAGATCCAAAGGATGATAATCAAGTTTAGTATGATAATCTATGCGTCTTGTTATTATTTATGGTACTTTATTTTTGTATAATGTATCTCAGTTTCCTCTTCCTCGACTTATCTGAATGAAAATTAGACTGACAATCTGATCGAATTTTAATTGACTTTAACTAAACTGTGATTCTGAGGCTGCCGGAGTCTATAAAAATTAGGCCAGGTAACATCTAAGAAGCTTCCAAGAAACAATTTGCACAGAATTAGTCTACGATTTCGGAGCAGTATTTCTTATTTAAAAATTTTAAAGAATGCACAGCAGACATCAGAAGCAGAAACCATAGCTATGTTGCAGAATAAAAATACTGTTATGTGGCTATGTCACTGTTGTCACGGAGCAAAATGTTTCCTAGTCGTAGCGTAGGGAGCACCATTGCCAAAAATGGGAAAAGAACGTTTTCAAGGAGAGACGGGGGTTTTCAATTGCAGCTCACAGGCCCAGGGGGGTACTCATATATATTTAGGATAGGGGTGCTCAGGCTGGGGTACAAACCATCAACCCAAAAAAATAATTCCTAGCATAAAAATTGACCCAACCAAATAATTTATCTCACCCTACACACCCAAAAAAGTAACAAAAGTAACGAAACTCTTTCTTGACTCAGCAGATAGTTAGTTTTGTGAACGTTCCTTATATTACACTGACTATTCTTGTCATTATGAAGTCGGCATCTTAAATATATGGAAAAGTGCCTTAACTGATAAGTAATTTGATTTTAGTAATGTTGCTTGAGTTTAGTTTCGTTTGTAAATCGTACTTTTCTATATTTTTTAAACTGTTCTCATATTTGAGACCCAAAAATATAATCCAGACTTTCATGAACCCAAAAAATTACTTTACAATTGACTGACCCAAAAAATGACTCGATTTAGATTAGTTGTATGTATATATATATATGTATATAGCTAGATAACAATCGAATTAAAATAAGGTAACAAACAAACAATGACTTTAGTCCAGATTTTAGACCCAAAAAAGTAACCTGAGCATCCCTATCCTAAATATATATGAGTACCCCCCTGGGCGCACAGGCAGTGTTTGTTGCTGAAACTTGTTTAACAATTTAAAAGTGATTAAAAGAAAATGAAAAATGTTCAAGCAAGGTTCAAGGCAAACCTTGGTTGCATGATTCCTGGACTTGCTACAAGTCTCTCTCGCGAAAAACCGGAGAAGGGGAAAAAAGCGAGAGATTCCCCGTGTCAAAAGTGGCCATTTGGTAGCTCGTAGCTGCTGCGATGGATATCTTCCGTTGTCGCTACGGTGGAAATTATAATTTCCCCCCATTTTGTTGGCGCCATTTCTGCGAAGACAAGCTGCGAAGCGGAGCAGGAGTTGAAGCAGAAACTAAACTGGAGTTGGTTACAGAGGGCTGATTGGTAAATATTTATAATACGCCTCAGTAATTGTAGGTTTAAGCAATGTAGTGATAAATTCAAAGTAGAAGGCGATGACTGTATGATGATAGAGCATCGTGTCATCGATGCGTTTTTGGGCCTAAAATTTACGAAATAGGCCTATGTTTGGTTTCAAAATTGATAAAAAAAGAAAACCGTCAATCACTTATCATCCATTCACCCAGATCCCATAGGAGTTATTTATTATTTGTGCAAAACAAGAAAGATGGTACAATTGTGTGACAGGAAAACCAATGAATCTTATAATTTCTAAGGCGACTGTCTCAAAAATGTTTGGTTAGTGTCATTTTGATTGCAAAATATCGGTCGGTCGGTCGGTCGGCAATATGATCAAATTTAAATTTTTCCCAGATTTTTAAGTTCGGACAATGTATTATTGAATGCAAAATCACAAAAACAAAATCTTCGTTGTTGTTTTCCTATATAACGTTTAGACGCCCGATCCAAAATTCTGATTTTTTCATTTTTAGAAGACGGTCGGTCGGACGACACTAACCAAACATTTTTGAGACGGTCGCCTAATCTTAATGTTTGTTGTAGGTATAAATACAAATAGTCTAGACAACTCCAAATAAAGTTTTTCCTCCTAGGCTGTCAGGATGGATCGCCAATATGCAAAACACGTGAAACTTGTAAAGAGAAGACATCCCAATGTGCTTGCACTTTTACAAATACTCAACATATATCACAGGAAGTTGAAGAAAGCGCAATCAAACATTCCTAAAATGGCGAAATGGGGAAGACCTGTGAAATGTGGCAGTGCTGATCTCATTCAAGATGAAACGCTGTTTTTGAAAGAAAGAAAACCACAGCCTGACCTAATTCACAGAATTAATGCTGTGAGTGTTGGTTAGTATCTAGCGCTCTTTATTCATTAGTTTTCTTGTAGTATTTTTTGTACCAGACTTGAAACTTTTCTGTGCTGATCAAAGATCTTTGGTGCAGAATTTTTGGAACCAAAAATAGCTAAAAAGAAGACATATATAGATATTTTCTTAAAAGACACAAATTTAATTCGCTTTTTTCAAAGAGTCCACTCCAACTTGAACATGGTTAGATCTGACAGTGGACCTTTTCAATAGATCTTTTCAATAAAAGGTTTCAGGATGAAGTAAAAGCTGTATGTCCTACAGCAAATATATTCTAAAGAAAGACTTATTGAAAGCAGGCCTTTGCTTTGCTATTGTTCACAACTTAATAAGGAACGTGGGGAACATGCTTGCTGTTATTGGAGAAAAGAGAAGCCTGTTTCATTTAAAATTGTAGGTAGATCCGACAGACTTTTAACTGTGACAAGAGAGAGATGGGAGAACTTTTTGTGAAAATTTCATTCTGTTCCAAAAAAAGTCCTCAAAACTTCCATATCCTAGATGGGTACATGACCTACAGTACAGGCCTTGTGCACATATCACTGTTTTCCTGCCAAAGAATTCTTAAAAATCCTTGAGAAAGTTTTTTAATTGGAATTCTTCTTTAAAAATTTTTACAGTCTCGTGCCTCTCAAGAATTCTTATTAGTATGTGAAGAATTCTTGAAAATTCTTAAGAATTCTTGAGAATTCTTGACATGTTAATGTGCACAATTCTTGTACTGCAGTAAGATGTTATGTTATGTCTATTACTTTCAAGGCAACAAGACTGAAAGCTCCGCTACTGAAACTGCAGCATTGGTTGGCGAAGAAGAAATACAGCGTTCTTCAGCGTATTCAAAGAGATCCAGGACTTGTACAAAAAATATAAAATACAACACAGACCTCTTTGATGTTGATGATGATGATGATTTTCAAGGCATTGATGGTAAAGAGCAGTCTGCTAAAAAGAAAACAATGAAACCACGTTAGTGTAATTCAATTTATTTGCGCAAATATAGCCTTAGCTGTTACCATCGGGAATGGAGTGCTATACAACTGTTCTTTCTTGTGGAATAGTCATGCTCTTAAATTTGGCTGCAGTTTCATTGGACATTTTATTATTTCTAGTTCTAAATTATTTCTAGGCCTAGCCAAAATGTTAAGATACTACAGGGTGTCCCAACAAATTTGTGCCCTGTTTGTGCAGCTGCTGTGGAGGAGCCGTAACTTCAATAGACGATTACGGAAAAGATGGCGTCGGGGGGCATTTGACCAAGATGCATTGCGTTTGATAATGGAATCTCTATAGAACCACTGTTGATTCTATTATAGAACGCAATGCATCTTGGTCAAATGCCCCCCGACGCCATCTTTTCCGTAATCGTCTATTGTCCTGTTTTTATGCAGTTGCATAGAATAAGCTTCAACTTAGAGTTTGAGACCTTTTTTTAGTCACTCTGCCAAACAGTTGCTGATTTATGGCACAAGAACGTTAAAAGAATGGTTGCTTAAAAAACAGCAGATCCTTTGTTTACCAACAATACGTAAATCGAGTTGATATTGCAACAGTACATTGTAGCATTGTTTATTAATGTTCTCATCATTTGAAAAGTGTTAACGATGTTTTGTTGTTTATTTATAGTACAACATTGTTTATTCATCCTTTTCAAATATTGAAGAACTTTATTTGCACCGCTACAACGTACTCTTGCATACAAGGATGTTTATTTTCAGAAGGTGTCCTTGTTTCTGTACTCAATTTCTGTATTTAACTTCTGTGTAAATTTCATTAAAATCTTGTACTACGGTTCTTGTTTCGGACAGCCTATTTTTGTTTTTAGAAAGTTGCTGATTTTTCATATTGGGCCCGTTACTTTTCCTACACTTAGTGCTTTGAAATGCTCTCTTCAATTTTTCTGGGTGAAAACTGAAGGACATATGCAGAAATTTTAGGGAAGAAAGCTTTGCAAGCTTGAAACTAAGAATTTATTATATATTCATATCATTCTATCACAGTTGATGATTGGATGAGTTCCAATGGAAAGCTAAAACCCCCCAAAATCAGGAGAATGAAACTGACGATCTCAGAGGAAGACGAGCCATCAGATGAACCCAATGAAAATGGAGGAGGAGAAAATAGAATGGGACCAGAAGTTGCGCAGAATGAGATGCCAAATGGAAAAGAAGGGAAAGGCAATAAAAGAGCTAACAAGTTTTATTCTGGTTTCAAGTCAGGTGTCTCAAAAGTGTTGCATAACTTAGGAATATCAGGCACAAAGCCCAAATTAAAGATGGATGGAAGGTACGTAAAGATGTACATATATCTTTGCAAGGTATGTGAAGATATATAAATATTCAACCTAAACAAATAGTGAACAATGAAGAAGAGGGATAACATCTTTAGAGTGTAGGCATAGAGTTGATCTTTTGCGCTATTTTGTTTCTATTCAGTTATCTGCTAACTAGTTTCGGCCACAAGGCCATCATCAGAGCAACCGATGATCGTGGCCCTGTGGCCGAAACTAGTTAGCAGATAACTGAATAGAAATAAAATAGCGCAAAAAATCAACTCGATGCCTACTCTCTGAAAATGTTGTCGCTCTTATTCATCATTCACTCTATATATAACCTAAACAAATAGTTGTCCTTGCTCTCACGTTGCTTTGTGGTGCTCCTGCCTTCAAATATTTTATATAGCTCTTCCCTGCAAGCATCTTTGTCAAACAAGGTCCAATGCACAATCTGTTATCGTGACTTTTTCTTGATGCAATTTACGTAAAGATAGATAATATATAATTTAAACTAAAGTTTTTCAGAATACTGTTAAAATTTCTCTCTGGGGATTTTCGCATACCATCTCTTACTTGAAATGAGCAAAACTGAAAAGCCTCCTAAAGTCTGTCACAAGGTCAAGATGATGAGTGGAAATGTTGTGCAATCTTATTGTCATCAAATAATGACGTTTTAGTCTTATATTAATGGTGTTTTAGCCTTACATGGATTTTATTGCCCTTTGATGCAGATGTTCTATGGCCCCCAAGCTTTTGTGGATGTGTTTGTGTTTAGAAAATGATTCATCTCTTATTGATTACATTTTTCACATTTATAGCAACACCCATCCTTCCATTTTATGTTTGTAGCATGATATTTTGTAATTTCCGAAACAATTTCAGTTTGTTAGAGAATGATGCAGGCAATTGTCAATTATTCTGTAGAACTCTATGACCTTTGGTCTAAACTTTTCATCATTCTTCGAGCATTTCCAGATAACAACTTTGAAGAAAATTTTTCTTAACTTCCGAACAGCATAATGGATTCTCGTAAACTAAGACAACGTTTGCAATGTACTGGTACAGTTTTGATCCATCACAAAGTTGCTACGGTTCAAGAGTGTTTACACTGCTCTAGAAAAAGATTTTGCAATACATAGAAGGAACAAAAGTGTTACGGATTAGCAAGAACAATGTAAATGGGAGGGTGATCTGTTACGCTTTTGTTACGGATCCAAGTTGTACCGGTACAGTGTAACCGGGGTCTACATCTTTTTTTATACATTCCAATAAAAAGTTTACAATACATATTACTAGCTACGCTACTTACAAATTACTATACAATACTACTAAAACGATACCACGAGGAGC
>REGM01000795.1:0-12815 GCA_004194415.1 Aurelia aurita | reverse complement strand
GAATTTGAAAGAATAATATTTCAACTTTGGAAGCACCAATATCAATAAACGTGGTGCCTATGTTCAAGGTAACTTTTCAGGATTAACTTAAAAGTTATTGCGAATTGATTGGAGCTAAATTGGCATCGCTAGCCCTAATGAAATCTGTTACCTTTTATTTGGGACACTCTGTATACCGCGTGCGCCAAAAAAACTATCCACTTTAGACAGACCACGATAAATCGTTCACTGTACTGATTTTGAAGATTTATGACTTAATTTTAGCTAAAATTCATAATTAGATTCAAGGATTTTTGTAAAATGTTTAGTCTTCTTTTTCTTGAGCTGTAATCGAGTTTCTTAAAATTTTCGGTCTCGAAAACACTGAAAACGATAAAAAAAACATCGATCAATTTTTCAAAATACTCGACATGAATGCACAGAGAGAAAATTTTTCGTGGTGATTTGGGGATTTAAAAATCGATTAGTAATAATGTGCAACACGAGCCTTAGTTCAACGTTGGGAAAATGTAGCAGTATATTCTTTTAATGAATAAAGTGATGTGGGATGCTAATTTATAAAAAATCTGTTACAAAATGGTCAAAATTCTATTTTAGCACTGGCAAACAAGGGATTTGTAGTAGTGTTCTAAGCCAAAGTAGAAGGCGTGTCCCCGAAAATTTTCCTGGGGGCTTTGCCCCCAGACCCTCTCATTTTAATACCCCCACTTAATTTGCACTAACCATGCCGCTGATAGCGACGAAATTTTCTTTTTACCACACCCTCATTTTTTCAGGCCACACCCACTAGGGCCCCCTTTAGTCCTCCATGGCCGGTGAAAAATTATGAGCCAGTCCGCCACTGGCATTGATTCTTCGATATCTCCGGATGTATTTGCGTTAGCTTCAAACTGAAAAAAGATTCAGATGATGCACTAAAAGTGGCATCTTTTAATGCCAAAGTGGGTGGTTTCTGCGTACCAGAAAGGTTTAAGAGATCCACTTAAGTAAACGAGAACTATGAGTGAATTCAAAACGTTGTCATTCCTCCAAATCTTGTGACAATTCGTAGCGCATTTGATTAAGTATGCAGCCAAGTATTAGAAACAAGTCTGTGAAAGAATTTTTGCAATATCTTTATTTTCCATCCGTACATTTATATTTTCATGCGAGTAGGTAAAATCGCCTAAAAGCGAATGACAATTTGGCAATCCTGTGCTTTCCTTTGTTTTGTCCTATTGTTTCGTTAGCCAGTAAGGATTTAGTGCCTATCTTATAATCGATCACTTTTGCCATTTCACAGTTTCTAAAATCTGTAAACTTTGAGACCTAAGATTTAAGTTAGCCTTTAAACTATATGGTAATCTATAGGCTATTTAAAATGATTGATAATTGACGGTTATATATTTCAGTAAGTGCCAAAACTTTTCATGACTCAGCAGATATTGAACAAAAGCGTTGAAAGGCAGCTAGTTTGCTCGCTATCCTGTAGTTAATTCTTCTTGTATTAGAGAAGCTTAATTTACAGAAAAGGACAACGAAGAAAGCAAACAGTGATTGTTCAACGTTATATCCAAACCAATTGTTGAAATGATTGGATGTTCACAGCTTGCTACAGCTTCGATGGAATCTAGCAGAGTAGCTATCATGTAAATCAATCTCAATGGTAGTAAATGGAATTCTTCAAGAGTTGATTTAAGTTTTGATACCCAAAGTTTCAATGTTATTGCCTTGAAAGTTGAGCTTTGGATAAACTCTAGACCTAACTAAACGCTAGAGTTTAACTAAAATTAACGTTGACGGTGCAGCTGCATATCACTGGCGGAGCTCTGTTTTTTTAGGTTTTGATGCACTAGCAAGCTTCGCACTTTTTATCTCTTAAATGACTACTTCTACTGGCAAAATATTTCTTGAATTCTTCTTTCGCTAGAATAATTTGTTAGCTCTTTTCTTTTAATATTCAAGCTTTGCTATTTGGGAGGATAGTTGATAAGCAATCTTAGTGGCTAAAATCTTTCAATACTCTTCTCAATATTGGCTAGAATCTTTGGGTTTACAAAGTCTTTTCCTCGCCAAAAAACATTACACAGGTTGTAAATCGAAAGTGTTTTGTTTCTTTCAAAATTGAATAATTGCTTGATTACTCGACCTTAATTTGCTGAGAAAACTTTGAATTAAAAACTATGATGTTTTGATCGACAAAACAGGAGATCAGAAATTGACAAATTAATGATTGAGTAATTTAATTCAAATTTTCAAGCAATCTTTATTTAAATTTTCTTTCATTCAATAATTTGTTTCCGTAATATTTTTCAAAGAATTCGCATTGCTTGACAGTAGGATGTGCTTTTCAGTTACGTTTCATCATCCTTCCGCATCCGCATAGTTTTAGAGCAAGAGTAAAAATATGTAATCAAAACATAAAGTTGAATGAATTTGCTTTCTGAATAAAAATAACCAGGGGAGTCAAGAAAAATGTCGGCATTTGCTGAAAAATATGATCGTCGTTTATCACACCGGAGAACGTATGGCAGTAAAAGTGGAGGGAGTGCAATATGGCAAAGGGATACCATGAGTATGGTGGAGGGAAATCATCAGTACGGCGGAGGGATATCTTCAGTAAAAGTGGTGGAGGGTGCAAAGTAAGGCAGAGGGATACTATCAGTAAGTTATGGGGGAGGGGGATAAGTGCGAAGAAGTAATGTGGAAGGTTACCATCAGTATGGCGGATAGACTTGCCCCAAGTCTATTTCATGAAGTCCTTCCAACCGATCCCTTTCCCATAGTTTCCGGATCGGCTATTCCGTTACGGAACAAAGGGGAAAGAGAGAGAGAAATAGACTTGTTGAATCCGTTCCCTTATGAATTATTACTGAGATAGGGCTCATGCGAGTGATTGTGCTCGAAATGCGGGGGTATGTCTTCTATACAATAATCCAGGATATTTACGACTACGGAAAGACACTAAACACAGATGATCGTTATCTAAACTATTGAATTGGAAATAAAGAGAGGCATCAGGTAACCCCCTTACAATTTTCTGCCTCAGATACCAAGAGATAAGCCTTTTGTGCAATTATGATGCTGATTGGCCACATCGAGACATCTGAGAATGCCGACGGCGGACAGGATGCTGTCCGCTGCCAATTATGAAACAAAAGATCTATCTCATTAATAATTCATAAGGGAACGGATTCAACAAGTCTATTTCTCTCTCTTTCCCCTTTGTTCCGTAACGGAATGGCGGATCCGGGAACTATAGAAAAGGGATCGGTTGGAAGGACTTCATGAAATAGACTTGGGGCAAGTCTATATGGCGGAGGGATATCATCAATAAGGCGGATGGTGCAAAGAAATCTGGAGGGATACCTACGAGGATACCCAGTAAGGTGGAGGGATATCCTCAGTAAAAGTAGAGGGTGCAAAGTAAGGCAGAGGGATACCATCAGTTTGGCAGAGGGTTGCGCGTTAAAAAAAGTGTTGCATGGATGTTGCACTAATGAAAAAGCTGAAGGGGGCTTGGAATTTCTCATCTCTCACCTCGCAACGCACAAAGAAGGACTTTTCTTTATCTTATTATAGAGTTTGACACTCAGTTAAGTGTAAGAGGAATGTTTTATGTGTCCACATATAGTCTATCAACGAGTTTCCTTCTTCATCGAAATATAAAAAATTCTGGTAGCTACCATTGGGCCGCACAGAGATTATTGCAAGCCAATACGACAGACATACACCAGCTATCAGTAACAGAAAACGGGAACAGCCTGCTCAGGGCCGATACCAGCCATGAATTCATAGGGGGGGCAAAGAACCAACATTTTCCGACGATAAAAGCAACAACAACACCAGCAACAACGCAAGTTGTAGGAACATACGTTCAAATCATGCGTTAAATGTCTGATGTACTCCTTCAATATACAACATTTGGAATTATTTTTCAATCCAACCTTGAAATGCTGCAGATTCAAAATTCATGCCGTCATTTATCCTCGAACGTTAATATATTTCTGTTCAATGCATCATTGCTCCGACAAAATCTTTTAAAGGTGGACTTGTAAATCACGAAAAAATCCGAGAAGTAGAATGAAATTTCCGACAAACGGCCTGCTGGGGCCAGCCCCCCTCTGGCTTCGGCCCTGAGCCTGCTAACTTTTATACTTCCTGCAATACTGCTAGATGCCTTTGCACTCACTGTATTTATATCAAGAGATTGGATGGTTTTAGACAAACGGATCCTTTTATGAGAAACTAAACTGAATAAATTTGGTTAGGGAAATTTCCCTTATATATATACAGGGTGTCCCAAAAACAGCTTCCAAGTTTAAAATTCAAATATCTCTCGACCTGCATATCCTACCAAAACAAACAAAACACTTTCTAAAAGCGTGATAATGTAGTTACTATTTGAGCACTATTTTGATAAAGTTGAACAACTGCCTTAAAAAACGGGGGATCATCAAAGTTTAATCAACTTTTCACCATTTTGAAGCAGCACTTTAAATATCCAGTTATATGCTTGGCCTTCCCATGATGATCAGCCTATATTTTTAACTTACCTCAACATCAATGACACACATTCACAAATAAAATATCGGATAAGTGTATTAAACTCAATTTCTGTGAGCAGGACGGGGGTTAGTGTAGCGAAAATGATCATGTTAGGTTAAATCATCGAGAAATCAACCAGATGTAATCCGACTTTTCAGGAACAGTCTTAACCTGCAATAGCTATGAAGCTATGCTAATTCATTTTTTTCCTCGGTTTCTTCGTCTAACCAACGTATCCAATTTCAATTTATGTTCCGTGTTGTAATAAAGACAGTTGAATGTAATTGTTTTGTACTGGAATGGGAATGAGACAATAGCTAACACCTTGGGATTTGTGTGTATGGTTGTTAAATTGCTTGCATTTTTGGCCGTTTTGGGAATTGAAACTTATTCTTAAGCGAATGAGCTTTACGACAACAAGTTGAAGATATTTAGAAAGTTCCATCAAGAAAGTTCTGTGTGTGACTAAAATAAGAATTAACGCATCTTTTATGAAGTTTTAAAATTATGGAAGACATACAAAATTGTCTGTTTTTTCTTAATCAGCCCCCGTTCAAGACATTAGAGAGTAGATATATTAATCTTCAAAGGAAAAATTTGCCTCCACCTCCAAACCAGAGCTTTAGCGTTTTGGCCTAAGCAAATTCTTAAAACACAGCGAATAAGTCAACAATAGACTTGGACAAATCTGAACCAGGAAGAAGAAAATTAAAACTGCACAACAAATGCTTTTCACAAAATATAATTTACGTGACTCTTATCATCAAGGGAGCTCCGAAGTAAACTTTATTTATTTTAAGTGAAACAAATTGTGGATATTGCTTAGGCAAAAACGCCAAAGCTCTGGTTTGGAGGTGGAGGCAAATTTGTCCTTTGAAGATTTATATCTCTACTCTCAAAGCACAAATGTCAACAAACAAGGTATCTTTGTTCAAGTTAACTATCGAGTAATGTTTTAAAATGATTTCGGATTGATTCATGCTAAATTCTGATTGATAGGGTTGACCAAATCTGTATACTTTTTTTTGGGACACCCGGTACTTTTTCTGCAGTGATTTTTTAAACAGGGGGACACTTTTTTGAGTCACCCGGTATTTTAATATAGGAAATCTGTAGCATATTTTTATTTTATTTTCACTTGCTTCCTGTATCATATAACTTGGAAGGTACTTGAGTAATGTCTAAACATTTGAAAGGCTTAAAACAATTCGTTATGCAATGCTCACGAGGGCACAGGAAGTAAACGTGAAGACTGTTATGGAGTTCACAAGGGAACTTGTAAGAAACTCTAATTTTAAAGTACTCAGATTCTGATAATTTTAAGAAACTTTCAGTACTGGCTGAAATTCTTAGTTTCTTATAAAAATATATACGTGTACCACCGGTTAAAACTACAAACTTCAATAGAAAATCCGCAGTCGAATGAGAAGAAACTTCACACAACAGCCAGCTGTATTTCTTCTGGGAAAGGTGGTCGTGCTATTGTTTTCCTTCTCAAACTTTACCAGATTTGGGCGCTCGATGCAAACCTCTTTTCTAGCAAGTAAAAAGGTCTATTGCACATTCGAATGAGGATTACGGAATGGTTCCATTGCTAAAGCTGACTAATAGCTAGTAATTCTAACGCTTAGCCCCGGGGGGGGGGGGGTACATGACTTTTCGACCCATGTTTATGGAAAATCTGCCAAAAAATGACCCTTGTTTAGAGAATTTTGGACCCAAAAACCCACTTATATGGGCGGCACATACCCGTACCATCAACATGTTATGTACCCCCCCCGGGCACTTAGCCAGCTGACTGTTTTGAAGAGATAATTGCTTTATTATGTGGGTTCTTGTCGACAGGTGAAACAGTAATTTCGCATCCTAATGAGAATTAAAAGAATGGTTCCGCCTTTCGAAGACGGAATGGTTCCTCGGAAAGGTGGCTAATACTGATTGATAACTAAATATTTGACGCTTTAGTCAGCTGTCTGTTTCGAAGAGATAATTTCTTTATTAGTTCAGTTCCGTAGGAGCGTTTTGCTATGGGGGGTGGGGGGGGGCACCGTCTCGCGCCGAAGGCGCAACGAAAACTGGGTCTGGGTGAGAAGCCGCCATAAAAATGTTTTGGCCACACCCTTTACTTTGGCTTAGGATATCTCTCCCGACACCAGGCTTTACATTGCAAAATGAACATTTTGACGAATTTCATAGTGATTTTTCTATATAGCAGCACATATAGGGAAATTTTGAAGGTACACTCCTTACTTTAGCTTAGAATGCATGTTTTTCAATCAAATATTATGCTGGGAGCCAGACAGATATAACCCAGTTCTGTTGTACTGACGGGGCTATACCGTGCCTAAATAAGTAAAAATGAAATGAAGTGAACGAAATGAAATGAAATGAACCCAAGGGAAGTCTTTCTTTGAGGGTCAGCCTAGTACCCGCAGTACCCATTGGTTACCCACCATCGCTAAAATCGAAACTCGGACAGTTTTGCAAAATACTTGTTCTACCCAACTTATACCCAAACAATTTATCTTCATGTTTATCCTTATTATCGAGAGAATTCCAAGGGAATGAGGGATGCAAAAGCCAGCTACAACAAAAGTAGGGTAGGGTGGGGGTAATGTAGGTCTAAATAGAGCAAAATATCAAAATACATAGCTAGTAATTGATATTAAAGTACCAATACTTTCAAACTTTTTGTTTAATTGACATTCAATGCTTCTTGTTTCTTCCCAAAAGATCTCAGCTCTGATAGACGCAGTTACGTATTTAAAAAATTATCTTTTCAGGCAACTAAAATGGGCCCACTTTTCCCGACGAGCGGTAAAAGTGGGTCTATTTACAAAATTCGGACAATAGGGGAATACTATATGGTAAATGATTAAAGAAATTAATGATATCATATTCCCCAACTATTTTCTATTCAATAAAGTGCCAATCTTTGCCTTTATTCGCAAGCAATCCCGTTCCCGCGTCGAAATAAAACTGCTGTCCTTATACGTTGATTCACCATTGTTTTGACATAGAGGGCCATCGAATTTGATAGTAACGATCAAATACAAACTTTTGCAGTTTATTTGTATCCATTTACTGGTTACAAGACAGCAATTCCAGTAAAAGCAAAGCTCTTTTCACATTTTAGACACAAAACAACGAGGCAGGATGAATACAAATGTGAAACTTTAAGGACTTCAAGGCTTCGTTGAAATTGAGTTATGGCTGAATCCAAAGTAGGCCCACATTACCCCACTTAATAAAAAAATATACAGAAAAAGAATTATCGCTTCAATGACTTTGAAATAAACGTTATTTCATTTGTAAAAGACCAAATTTTCACTTCAATTTCATTTAATGGACCAGAAAAGCAAAATAACAGTGGCAGGGTAAAGTTTTTATGGGTTTTGAAATTCTTCCACAGTAGGCCTTTCAGCAAAATTATTTTATAAAGCGAATGGAGCTAAGCCTAAGAAGATTGTTTGATATAAAAAGGCAGCTTATTATGTAGGCATTACAAGAGAAATGGCCAACTTTTCTTCCATTTGACGAAGAAGGATATCCACACATAGACTGATTACATGAGTCTCCGTTTTCCGCATTGAATTGGATGATATTATGGCTTCAAACTGAGACTCATGACAATACAGCTTCAAAACAGAGACTAAAATGGCCTAATGCGCCACATTTAGGGCGCATCCAATCNAGAGGCTACCCCAAATAACATCCGCATATCGCATGTGACTTTCTATAACACTTCTAATATTTGTCTTCTCGTTTGTCTCCCACATATCTCATACGTCGATTTGCTGAGACCAATTTCCGATGGAATCTTCAGTATTTTTCATGATGCAACGCTTTTTTACAGCTTTAAAACTCGAAGACTTTTCATGAAACCCAGCACTCGTTGATTTGCTTTGCCTAAAGTTGGCAAATTTGATCTCTTTTAACGAGTTCCCATTGCCTTGACACAACTCACAGATGAATTTAATGATACAGTAGGCCGACGATAAAGCAGACAATATCACGATTTTCTATGACGAGGTTAGCTGCAGGCTCGGATTGTGCTGCAGCTTTATATTTTTTCCTCAAGACTGTAACAAGGCAAGATAAAAATGTTGTCAGTAAAAACAGTACTACTCGCCTAGACTGACGACGTGATTCCTTGTATTCGTTCAATATTTTTAATCTGATGTTTTTATTTTCTCTCATACAAGTTTGAAGCCATAAGTATCATTCAATTCAATTCCGAAAACTGAGACTCTTATAATCAGACTACTGCTTACCCAGTATTAATTGGAAATTAATGAGTGGATTCTTGAGCATTTTTGGTAGATCTAACGATGCACCACCAATTTTTCGACCTTCTTTCTTCTTTTTGCCAAGCAATCGCACTGTGTGGCCTGTAGATATAAAAACCTTATTATTTCGGGCTCTAACAATCTCGAACCCTACCTCATTTTGCACCTTGCTGAACCTTTCTAAGTTGATGCTAAAATAATTTCTTTACACACCATTTCCCTATTTCCAGACAAAAATGAGAAATGTCCAAGACCCTGTTGCTACTTAAGACTCCCAAATTCTCAGTTCTAACATGTTTTATCTATTGAGCTCATACCCTAGAAATAAGTGCTTCTCAACTCACTGCTTTTACAAATACCAGGGCGGGATAAACTACTTTAAATATAGCATAAAATGCTTTAGAATTGAAAGATCTCACACAGGGTCAGCTCATTGTAAACACAATAAGATAAAAGAAAACGATGCCTTGTAATGTACCGGGTGAGGCAGAAAAAACGTGGGATGTTTGCCAATTTTTATTGATGCAGTTTAATTTGCAAATTCGTTTCTTTAAAGTTCATTGAATAGAAGAAAAGCAAACTTTGATATGAAAATTTGTTTGGTCGAAACCGGTCTTTCCGTTCCAGAATTACTCACCCGGTATATTATCTTCCCATCTCTCTCATTTTTTCATGGAAGGAAATAAGGAAACTGATTATTAACTTAACACAATTTTCGTTCGTAAGAATTCCCCCGCAATGTTAAGGATTCATACGATTTTTCCTAAATTCGGAGAATGTCGATTTGATTGCTATACCGGGTGACCCAAAAAAGTGGACCGAGAAAATATGTTACACAAAGTAGCATAGCCTCCAAATCTTTGGTATCTTTAAACAAACATTGCACGGATGGTTACTGCACCTTCTGTTTTATTTAATGGCTTGAAAGGAACTTCAAGTACTTTGCTATAATCCTACATTCAACAGTTCTGATATCTTGATTATTTTCAGATTTGCAGCGTCTTCTTTGCTTGGGCCAGTTTTGAGAATGTGACGTCATCAAATTGCTAAATCGTAAACTAGAAAAGCTACAGATTTCTGCTTACTGCCATATTATAAACCTTCGCAAACAATGGTTTTCTTGAAGATTGTATCGTTTTTCATGTTTTTATTTAGGATCTACGATTATTTTAATTTTTTTCAAAACTTTTCACGAGTTCTTTCAATAGAAAGAAAACCGCTGTACTTCTGAAAATAATCAAGATATCAGAACTGTTGCATGTAGGATTATAGGAACGTACCTGAAGTTCCTTTCAAGCCATAAAATAAAACGAAAGATGCATTAACCATCCGTGCAATGGTTTTTAAAGATTTGGAGGCTATGCTACACAAAGTAAAGTAATGGACAGAAATGAGTGATTTAAACGTTTTTGTGTAGCTAAATGACCAGGCTACATCGCTACCATTTTTTGCTATTTTTATCGATATATCGCAGTGCAAAGCGTTAACACTAGTTGGGCCTAGTTGATCACAAAGGCTGTACGCAGAGACAAATAACGGACAAGGGCTGCTGCAAAGTGAACAGAATCAAGTCTTCTAGAATAAATTCATACATACACTTACGTAACAAAAATACCAGACAATAAATATCACAGATAGGCTAAGTTACGAATGCAATTTATACAGATATATAATCAATTTGTGCAGCTAATCTATAAAAAAACGGAAACATATCAATTGGTGCTAGGAAGAAAAGTATAAAAACCAATTAATGTAATCCTAAAAGGTTGCGTGCGTCTGCTGCAGTGTTACATGCCTGAATTGATCAACCTATTGCAGTACTGTTTATGACATTTTTCTCTATTCAAATTCAAACATACCGTAAAAGCTCTATTAAGCCCCCTGGGGGCATATTTAATTTCGGTGACTCCAGGGAGGGAGTGCATTATATGGCACACAGATGTATTCTTTACAAATTATAGTAGGATAGTAGGTTAGGTTATACTTGGATAAAGACCCTGTATCCTCAAAACCTCTGTTGACAACTAAACGCATTTTGTGTATACTGAAACGGAAATGCACGATCTCCAAAGCAAACAGAGGGGCCTACATTATCCTTAGATATTTCAGTGCAGTTTTCGTTTGGTGGTACAAGGCCGTCAAATTTCTTCTACTTCCACTGTTAATTGACAACTTCTTAAAGAAGGTTACGTCAATGTATTAAAAAAAGAGAAAAGAAAGCACCCAGGACAACAGTACACGCTCATACTACATGAACATATGGAGCAGATAAGTTGGAAAAGTTTGACGTATCAGAGCTTGACCAATCATTAGAAAGAGGCCTGTAAATGAAACTTTCATACATGTTTAGCCTAGAATCGAAATTTTAAATGAAGGGGGGTTATACATTATACTGTTGTCCAAGGATGTCAAAATATCAATCAAGCAATAACTTTAGAGCAGCGACTTATACACGGCGTGCAAATGGCTAAGAACAGAAACAATAATTAATAAATTAAAAAATACTTATTGTTGTTTACATTTATCCTTATCTTTCCCTCCCTTATCTTTCGATGTTTTTCGTTTTGTGTTCTGGATAAGTGGCGCAGGTTTTGACGAAGACGATACCCTAATACCACTGTCACCTATCGCCCACACCCTGTCTTCGTCCTTTGGGGTCTCCTCGACTTCCCCTTTAAATGTTGGATCCAAACTAGCAGCAACATTGACGAACTTTTGGTTCCCAGTGCTTCCTGTGCTGTCAGAGCTGTCATATTCTTGGTTCGACTGCTGCGAAGTATCTTCGTGCCTTCGCGAGGCCCTCTGTGCAGGAGTACCCCTTTGTTGTCGATTGCTTTGTGATTCTTTCTGTTGGGTGATATTTTGACGTTGATCTGATGCGTGCTGCGGAAGACTATCTCTATGCTGCACTTGAGGCTGTGAAGACATTTCCCTATGCTGCGATTGTTGCTGCGATGACCTCTGCGGAGGACTATCTTTTTGCGAATGATGTTGTGACGACTTTTGCGGAGCACTTTCTTTCTGTCGCAAATCATTTTCTAACCTCTGCGAATGTCTATGACTACTATATGGATCAATCTTCTGCGGAGGATTTTCAGACCACTGCGAATGATTCTCAGGCACTAATTCTTCATAAACATGCATACCATTCTTGGACCGCGACTCCGCAGGACCTGAATTCTGCTTCCTTTCTAAACTACTACGTTCATCACTTCTCGCAGCCCTGTGCTCTCTGTCAACATGTTCAACTTCAGTGTTTCGAGTGTTATATACGGGTTTCTCATAATAATGCTGAGACGGGTCATCATGTTTTGGTTCGTGTCTGGTATGGTTGGAGGTGTGCGATTCTCTTGGTGTTCTTTCGTCTCTCGGTAATTCACTCGCTTGGACCTCAGCACCAACGCCCTATAAATAAAGGAGACACCAACGATAATAGCCTTTGAGAAACAATATTTGCACGTTAATGAAGCTCTAGGCACATTATTCTTCCTTTTTCTCCGGATTAGAAAGCAACAAATATAATGTTCTCTCGATTATCTACCGGGGTGACCGGATAAAATGGAACATTTTGAATTTTGATTATAACATATATTTGATAATAATTTGACTGTCACCATAATTTGACTATATACCGGGTGAGTCAGAAAAAACGCGGGGCGTTTAGCAAGCCATATTCTGATGAAAACAAGTCAAATCGGGAATGTTGAGGTTTGATATTGTAGCAGAAAGATTGAATAAGTTATAGAAATTTGGTTAGTTAAAATCGGGGATTTCTTTCCTCATTTATTTGCGATTTTGTGATATAGCCATTTTAGTGAAAAGTATTGCTAGTAAAGAACTTTCAGCTTGCTAACAATGACAATTAAATGACTAGTCCCCTAGGGATACAACATAAGTAAAATTAGCTTTGCCTTTTGTGCTCCAACACAATGCATGCCTTTTTTCAATTTTTTGGTAGAGAAACAATATGTTTTTCATGGTTTTGAAGATCACGCGTGC
>REGM01000794.1:0-13346 GCA_004194415.1 Aurelia aurita | reverse complement strand
AATGAATGAATGAATGAATGAATGAATGAATGAATGAATGAATGAATGAATGAATGAACTACCGAAGCTTACTTGGCGGGATGAGCAGGAGTTATGGGAGAAGACATTTCATCATTTCATCAAAGAAACATAAGTGAAACTGGTCTTCTGATGCTATTGGAATGCAACGAAAACAACCCTAATAAAGAGTTCAATCAAAGAAAGTGGGCCTAAGTAAGCACATACACAAGATCAGATAAGTTCAAACTTCGGGAAAATGGACGCTTCCACAGTATAATCGAGTCAACGGAAGTCATTTTCTAATGCAAAGAACCAACAAATATGTGGTTTAGCCTACCGTAATTCTACTGTGATGTTGATCGATTTCAAAAATTGACAGGACCGAAGTTTGAACTCACAGATCAAAGAAATTGCACTACGATATATGAAATCTGAACTTGCAAACGAAAACGACAATTTAGAGAAATCACAAACTTAGCTGAGTACATTTTAAGCAAATGTTGAAGTTCTCAATCATGCAAAAGTTCTTTAAATATATAAATTAATTGTTATGTATGAGTAAATGTTAGGTCAGGTGCTGGTCAGATCTCAGGATGACCATATAGTTTGCAGTCATTAGGAGCAGAAGGGATGGCTGTCCCATCTTCAATATTACAGAATAATTGAAAAGGGTACTTGTCATGGGGCTGCTTAGCCAACCAATATGATAGTCTGACCCCCACCACTGCAAGTTTTCTTGCTATACAGTTATTGGTGTCAGCACTAAAGGTTGTTGGATACTTTCATTGTGAGTGATGCAAGAGTTTACACAATTTTTTATAAGAAACTTGGATCAGCCTGTAGCATTAATAGTTTCTTAATTTCAAATGGAAAGGTTGATTTTCCAATGCTAAAAGTTTCGTAATTTGTTTCTTATTTTTTGGCACAATAGTTATGATGTGGTCTCAGATGCTACTACGCTTATTTTTTTCTAAGAAACGGCTTGTAAGAAACTGTAGGCTCAATTTTCTTCAACTTAAGAAACTACCCTACCTGAATTTAAAAAGCTAAGACACATTTTGTAATTTGCAGCTTTGATTTTCCCAGGTCACTCGAAAATGTTTTGACATTGTACAGTAATAGTAAATGTTTTGACTTTGTTTTTAGTGCGAATTATGTTGTAACATGTTTTGAGATCTTACTCAGTAATTTGGAAACCCTTCTAACAAACATGTATTAGCTTTACACTTGGCACATTAACATTATAAGAAACTCAATAAGAAAGTTTTGGTAGCAAAATGGCCCAAACATTTAAGAAACCGCCTACCAACCCTGGACCCAAGTTTCTTATAAAAATATGTGTGTACTGTTGCAGATGTTTCCGACATATAAAACAACATTTGGCAAGAAAAACAAGTCTATCAAGCTATCTAAGGTTCAAAACATAAAGGTCCAATCAAAATTATGCAAAAACAAAGGTTCAGTGCCAAATTTTCTTGAATTTAAGTTTTAAAAGTTACTGCTTCTCAGCCATAGTACTAGAGTTTCTTAGAATGTCTATTCTATAAGATCAAATTTAGAGTTTCTTTAACCAATTTCTTATAAAAAAAACCTGTATTAATTTTCTTGCATGGTAAGAAAAGAATGCAAGAACCGAAAACCATCCAACTGACAGTGTTTCAATGTGGCCCTTAGGATCAGCAGCAAACTTTATACAAATTAGAAACAATTGCTGATTTTGGAGTAGTTTTATTTAACAGGATTGCACACGGAGAGTGAATAAATGTTATCCCTATGATTACAATTTGACTCATTTTCAACATTGACCATCCTTGTCTTTTTGCTTTTGATTCTCAGTGACCTTTGCTTCTCAAATGCAGATGATTTGCAACTTTTTTCCAGCTGCACAACGCAATCACTTGAAACCTGTATTCTTAAATTGGAACGATGCTGTAAAACAATATTGGACTGGTTTTCTCAAAATAAATTAAAAGCCAACCCAGATAAATTCCAATTCATTATCTATGGAACAAAGCAACAGCACAAAAACATCCCTGCTCAGCTCAAATCTATAACAATAAACGAAACATCTTTGACAGCAACGTCTGTTGTAAAAAATCTCCGGATGAAACTAGATGAAAATTTGACATGGAAGAATCATATAACAAACTTCAAAGATATGTACATCTTAATGTGGGGTTTGCGTACTTTAAATCAATACACTAACATGTGTACATCTTACAAGACTTTCCATTTCTGTGACGAAACTTTATTAGAAAAGTTGAAGGGTACTTATCAGGGACGTAAGGTGTTATTTGAAATTAGCCTGATAGATCTAAAGAGAATGCGACAATGCGTAGAGAACAACAGGACTCCCCTGATGGCTACAACTCGTTGCTAAGATAATCAGGTCGTTTCAGCTGGTTTCAGCCTCGATCCCGATTTTAACAGCTCGTTTCAGGTGGTTTCAGGTGGTTTAAAGTGGTTTCAGGTCGTTTTAACTTATATAAATTACGAAATCATATGTCATTTAGGGTTCTGGGCTCTCAGATCTCTTAATCCTTTAAAGTTCCTGCGAATTGCCACCACGCCACTGACAGTGGGGTTATTGGAAAATACCACATTTTCCCGATATGTACTTGTGAATGTCAAAGACATTTTGCTCTCTCTTCAGGTTTACTAAAAATCGAAGCGGCGGTTACAGACACTACAGAGAGAATTGATGCGACATACAGTGCGACAAAGAAGTTGCACTACGATATATGAAATCTGAACTTGCAAACGAAAACGACAATTTAGAGAAATCACAAACTTGGCTGAGTACATTTGAAGCAAATGTTGAAGTTCTCAATCATGCAAAAGTTCTTTAAATATATAAATTAATTGTTATGTACCAGGGTGGATTCCATGTAAACTCCACGCCGAAGGTTACGCCGATAACAAAGTAATTTACGCCAGGAAAACAATAGATCTATTCAATTCAAATACTTTTCTATTGTTTCCATCAGATTTTCACGCGACTGCGCCAAGAAAGTTTCTTTTCCACGCCGAAGATCTTCGGGCCTAAGTGCAGGAAATGCACCCTGGGTTATTATGTATGAGTAAATGTTAGGTCAGGTGCTGGTCAGATCTCAGCATGACCATATAGTTTGCAGTCATTGGGAGCAGAAGGGATGGCTGTCCCATCTTCAATATTACAGAATAATTGAAAAGGGTACTTGTCATGGGGCTGCTTAGCCAACCAATATGATAGTCTGACCCCCACCACTGCAAGTGTTCTTGCTATACAGTTATTGGTGTCAGCACTAAAGGTTGTTGGATACTTTCATTGTGAGTGATGCAAGAGTTTATACAATTTTTTAAAAGAAACTTGGATCAGCCTGTAGCATTAATAGTTTCTTAATTTCAAATGGAAAGGTTGATTTTCCAATGCTAAAAGTTTCGTAATTTGTTTCTTATTTTTTGGCACAATGGTTATGATGTGGTCTCAGATGCTACTACGCTTATTTTTTTTCTCTAAGAAACGGCTTGCAAGAAACTTTAGGCTCATTTTAAAGCTACTAATCATACCTTAATTGGGGTTTTGGAGGTGCAATTATGGCAAATTGTGTGTTTGGAAAATGTATTATATAAAATATTTACAGCTCAGTATATCCCCTTGGAGTAATCATGGAATTTGCATATCTATTTTCTTAGGCCAGCAATCTAACACTGGTCTAAAATTGATAAAGATTGACCATTTTGTTTTTATGAGATATAAACTTTTAATTGCTTCCATTGAACTCAGAACCATTTAAATAGTATAAAACCTGAAAGGCCTTCTAGAAAAATTAAGACACCTTACCAACAAGTACCTTATCGTCTCTGTACGATTCGTTCATCATGCCTCATATTAACTACGGCTTAATCAACTAGAGTTCTGCAACAAAGACACATCTAACCAACATAAAGAGCTGTTTAAAAATGGCAGTTCGTGCCATAAACTTTGCAAAAGCTTGAGATCAAAGTCTACCACTTTTCAAGAAACAAAAGCTTGTATGTTTTGACAACATAGTTGAGCTAATAATAGGACAATGTGTGTATTCTATTGAAAATAGAAGCCTGGACACAATTTCCTTAGATATACTTGAAAAAAAAAACAAATCAAAGACACACACAATGTATGCAGCAGGCGATTAGAAATTACTTCATTCTTCCAAAGACAAAACTAAGTGTCATTAAACGCACCACTGGTGCCATCACCTGGAATAAAATTCATAGCGCGATAAAGAATTACAAAACTAAAGTTACATTTAGTAAAAAAAATTTCTGAACAACTACAACAAATGTCGTTGAGTGTCCATGCCAAAATGTTTCTGAGTACACCCACTGGGACAATTATGCCAACAGTAACAATAACAGAAACGTGTCCAAATACAATGTGTTCTTTCACATGATGGAAAGTGCCAGTGAAGGACAATTTTCCATATATTGGGGGCTGAAAGGTATTGCTGTTGATACAAACCATTGTTTACTTCTATTGTCATGATGAGACCGTGTACACAGATCTGCACACTGGACTCATCGTTTACCATGATGATGCGGGGGAGGAAGCCATCAATAAAATTAAATCGGTGATGGTTCGTTCATTAAACTTCTCTTCCGTCTGCGTGCTCGCCTCCGTTATCGACCTCATTGGCAACACCACCTCCACGATTAGGAAGTCTTCAAACGTCCCACCCTCCCTGCATAGGGGCATGATGGGTCTTGGGGTTCCTCCATCCCAACTTGAGAGGTTAACCAACCCGCAATGCACTAAATAACAAACAATATACTAAATAACAAACCATCACCGATCTAATGACGACGAGTCTGAAGACGGCAGAGACGCAGGAGGTAAAAACCTATCACCCCACCCCACTGCATAAAGCTCGCTTATGAAGAATATCAAAAACTCGCCAGATATTGGAGACTCCTCGCGAGCAGGTACGGAGGGGTAGGGCGAGACTTGCACAGCTTCCCGAATCTGAGGAATAGGCGATTCCGGAATGTATAGTGGCTGAAGCTGATCACTAAAAGTCAAGGGTGCTTTGCCACTAGAACAAGCAGAAGAAGAAGGCAAATCTCCTCGTATCATCATCAGATGAGACCGTGTACACAGATCTGCACACCGGACTCATCGTCGACCATGATGATGCGGGGGAGGACGCCATTGACAAAATTAAATCGGTGATGGTTCGTTCATTAAAGTTCTCTTCCGTCTGCGTGCTCGCCTCCGTTGTCGACCTCATTGGTAACACCACCTCCACAATTAGGAAGTCTTCAAACGTCCCACCCTCCCTGCATATGGGTCATGATGGGTCTTGGGGTTCCTCCATCCCAACTTGAGAGATTAACCAACTCACAATGCACTGGGAGTGAAACACTCCATGGCATCGCGGGCACATCCTCATCTCCTCCTCCACCATACCCCCCATGCAAATGGTACACCACCCCCCCCTCATCGTACACTTCTTGTCCAAACATTCGACGCCCTATAAAACAAAAGTAAAAANCAAAGCTAATCACAAGGGTCAGTTTTTAGAGTATAGCCAAAGGAGAAAAGAGAGGTTGAAGAAAGCGGGACAACGGAATACTTACAGAGTACAATACATAGCACATTGTGCACAAGAAATGAAGCAATTTTAAGGACAACTAGCATATGAAATATAAAGAAAGTAAAACTAAAATAAAGAAAATATATTCTCCCAAAATTATTGTATTAAACAATGATACGAAAGATTCCACCCAAGCTCCTAAAGTTCAAAGTAAACAATCATTCATAAGTCACCATAATAGCAATACCAAATAAAACATTTAAAAATGAAAACCCACTCACCTCTCGCCGCTCCACCTCTCGCTGCACGAACACCTAAGAAAAAACCATAAATTCGAGAATAAAAAAAAAATTCACAAAAACAAAATTCGAAAATAAAACTTCAAAAATTCGAAAATAAAACTTCAAAAATAATTTATAAATTCGAAAATAAAACTCACCCCTCACACCACGTCGCAAGTTAGGTCGAGGGAGGGGAGGAGTATGGGGCACAAAGCACCAACCTCCCCTCTCAGTCCTCATAATCCTCCTGCCGCCATTGTCGGAGCTCATTTCCGAATGGTTAGATATTCAACAACTTAGTTATTAAATCTTGAAAATTTGGCGTCGGCTCTTTGCTTCAATATAGTGCTGTAAAGTGATCATTCCAGCCCGTGCGCAAGCTTATATACCCACCTTCTAATAGAACGCATCCAACCAATCACACAGCGTAGTATTTAACAACTCAGTTCTTAAATGGAACACGAATCTGTTGAATCTTCAAATCGCATGACAAATCTTCGAATCGAGCGCACCTGCAGCGATCGCTGAAGGCCTAAGGTAAAAGCTATGCACCTAAAAGTACCTGCCAACCTCAACCCCCAATAAACCCCCACTAATTGTCAACCCCCCCCCAAACCAACCCGCGCTCGTTACCAACCCCTAAGTCAAACCGCGCTCGTCACCAGGCTACTTGACCCCTAACCTAGGTCAAGTTGACTTTGTATGCTCACTTTATTATCTACTTCTCTGCCTGTGTCACTGATGACTGATGTTCTTTGCAAACCAGCATCCTTGAGATATTTCAAGCACAATGTTGCAGCACCAAGCTCCATAGCATTACTACTTTCAGTTTGGTTAGCCTTGTGAGAAAAATAAGGCACTAAGCAGAATGTACGCACAGTTTTGCAGATCAATTATAGCCTGTGATCTTCTGCCTCATTTAATGTTTTCTTTCCCTTTAAAAACACCGTTTAAGCTGTTCACAGTCTAAGAAAATTATTATAAGTCAGATATACTGTACAGAAAAGTGTTATTGTGGAAAATATAGCACCTGTCAAGTACCACAAATTTTAAAGACTTATCAGCTCATCTTGGTGGACCATGGCAACAGAGCTGCATCAAATTGTGAAAAAAGGAGATATTGTGAAATAATTAATGCCAAAGCAGAATGCTGAATAAACAGTCATCCAAATTCAAAGGATGACTGGATATGCGAAGGATGCATCCAACTTGCCTTAGCCCTAACGCAAGATGACATTTACGTATGCTAACTATATGAAAATAACATACTCTTGTGAAAAAAATTATTGTTAATAAATGTCAATTTACAACTGTTTACTGCTCTGATAATAATTTAATTCTTTAGATTAGTAAATGCAGCACAAATTGTAACTATTTCATCAACCAATGGTAACTGGAGAATAGGAAGTTCTTGTTTTAAAAGTCTGTATTCTTTTATTCTTCTTATAGCCTTCTCTACAAAAATGCCAACATTTGCAATTTTACATGTCTTCTTTTCATCAGATTGGCTCATTTGCATCGAGCTAAATGTAGACTTAGGAATCGTAAGAGTGCACTGGTGATAGGCCAACAAGTCCTTTATTTTGAAACCTCGGTCAGCCATAACTTGGTCTCCTGGTGATAGCTTCCTAGCTATTCCACAGTCCTCGGTTATGAAAATGATGAAAACGGCCTCTTTGGTCGATGCTAGGAAACTTCATCTGGTCCTCTTATTCCAACAGATAAATCAGAAAGTCTTTTGCTTGGTGGGAATCAGCTGTGGTATGAGACAAAAATGTCAATCAAATCACATGTCACGTGCAGTGGAGAAAATGCTGGATTGCACTTTGAAGCCTTGCAGCATGATGTCGCAATGAAGAAGAAGACAGGCTCAAGGAACAAGAGTAACTGAGAAATTGATCCTTATTGCACTGTCAGTAATCAAATCGAAATCAGCAGCACAGCATTTTGAGAATGAAATTACATGCCATATTGCAACAGGCAGTGATCTTGGCGACTTTGGGCATTCTAGGAATCATCTGAACGAGATAATGAAATGCATGAATGTCTGGATCAACAAGGAAGTAGCAAGAAACATGTCTAAGCCATTGGCATTAACCAGGTTTCCTCCCCATTTCTTTCTGACTGCAGACAAGAGTACCCCAGCAAGATTTTCAAACCATGCCGTAATGATGTGTCCAATGATGGACGGAGAAAGAGTTGCAATCCCTGTTGATTCACCCATTGTGTACCAGAACCAAGACAAGCAGAATCCTGGAAATGTGACTGGTGGTTGTGGCGATGAGCTAGCAAAGCAAATAATTGATACAATAGAGCAAGCTTACAAGGATACTGAGGGCTTTGACTTGAAATCAAGTTGGCAAGGGACTTGCTGTGACGGTCAATATCAGGCCAATAATTTCAAAGAAACAAGAAACGAAAAGCTGCAAATTCCAACAGATGAGACTTTTTCTGCAGTTCTTTGGGATCCATCACACTGGCTAAATTTGTCAATTCTCAATATTCGTGATGGAAAGAAGGGCAACTCAGAAGATTACCTCAAGAGAATCATCAACAGAGCCAAGAATATACATGCCATGTTTCAACGAGGAAAAATGTTAAGCAGTCTTGTGGCACTCTCCAAAGCAAAAGACATGAAGTTTAATATGACAAAAGGTAGCGATACAAAAACTTGTAATCTATAAGATTGTGGAGTGATTTTTAGATAATTGCAGGGTTTGAGATTTTTCCACAGTAGGCTGTCCAGTAAAATTAATTCCAGTAAAACGAATGCAGACTAAGACGAACGTTTCATATAAAAAGGCAGGCAGCATATTATGTAAGCATTACAAGAAAAATAGCCAACCTTTCTTCGATTTGACCAGGCAGGATATTTTTAGTGAAAAGCTTAATAGACCTACCCTTTTTACCCCGTACGCTACCCTATGATCAAAGAGTTAACACATATTTGATTTATGGAGGCTTAGCTGTACAAGATTTCAATGAAGATCATTTGTTAAAGTCCACCATGTTTAAATTAAGATGTTGATGGATGCAGCAGAACATTTGGAAATACGGCGGTGGGCGGCAATGTTAGGAAAAATTTGGACAGAGCGTTAGACATCGCAGACAGGCAATAGGCTACTTTTGGTGGAAATTTTGTGGGGCTTTATAATAGAAACAAGGATAAACATTGATAAAGGAGGGAAATAATTGACGTGTTAATGGCTTGTTAAACGTCCCACATTTTTTCTGACTCACCCGATATAAGAACATCTTGATGAGAATTGAGAAACTCAACTCTCATTGCCAACAAATTAAGAACCAACCGCAATGGGAAGAAATTAATTTAATTAATTTGTTCCCATTGCTGTTGGTTCTTAATTATTAAGAAGCATGTTTTTTTCACCGAGGAAATTAATAGATTATTATTTTCTTTTTGTTGTTATTGTTTACTCAGATAACAAACAAGTTTTTAACTTAAGGGGGGTCTTCTATTTGGTATCGGATAGAAGGAAACTTGACAGATCAAAAGCAACGTGATTAAACAAACAAACGCTGTGAGGGAGCGTCACGGGTGTGCGATGAAACGTTGATTAAACTTACCCTTGCATGCTGCAATCTTTGGTTTCACCTGTCTGAGCAAGAACAATTGATACAGCAATAATGCATTCCTTTATTCGTAAATTTGTGGAATATTCAATAGAGATCTTCATCGATTTCTCTCCCATTCATCAAAGTTAAAACAAACGCCATTGTTTGAAGGCACTATGCAAGTAGTGTCTGACAGGAAATGATGTAAGCATTTTTTTGTAAGCATATGGAATTTTTATTAAACTTCAGAGCTAAATTCCTGAAAGCACATCAAAATTAGAAATGAAAATAAAATAAGAAAACTGCACCGATATCAAGTCTGGTTACATTTTTGGGGCACCCGGTACAATTCACTACTTTAACTATGACGTGTCGCTGAATGCCAGAGACTTGCACCACAAACAGATGTTATTGTGGGAGATTACATAATCTGCAGATACGAAGGAGAGTTATTTTCAGGGCGGATTACAAGCATCCACCCTAGTGGAAAAGGTGCCTAGGTAATGGCAATGAAAAAGTGTGCTAGTGGATGGAGGTGGCCAAAAGAGAGGGATGAGATTGATTATTTGGAAGAGGTTGTCATGGAAAAGAATGCATATCCAGTCCCCATCAATATTAGAGGCACATACAGAGTCTATGAGCTAGAGAAGACATGGGGAAACTAAACAACTTAAGGAACATGCATCTTAAATTTATGTTCAAACTAAAGTACTCCACACTTCAAGACTATGCAAATGTTATACATATATTATGTGACTGTTTTATTCATGTAAAGTTTAGATGATAGTTTGAAAATTTACCCGCTTTTTTAGAAAGCTCTGTTTCCTACTTTACTTACACTGTTTTTTAGGAAAAGTAAAACAGATTGTTTAAAAGTAACATTTTCTATTTTTATACTGCTTGATGACAGTGTGATTATCATTCATACAAAATTTCACAAAATTTTGATGAAACCTCAAAGATTTACAAGTATGTGACATATATCTAATATCCGTTACGCTACGTGTGGTATGTCTGTTACACAGATTTTTCACAATTTTAGTAAAATTTGGACCAAGCAGTAACTAATCGTGAATGATATCATTAAAAATTTTCTTTTTAAATCAAAGATTCAACTGTTTTCCTTCAATAAGAACTATAATTGAGACGATCTGTTACTTTGAAAACTTGCACTGAAAGGCATGGGTTTTTCAGTGTAATGTCCGTTACAGTTGTAAAATCATTAATAAATCAAATATGACAAAATCCTTTCAAAATCTAACAAACCTTTTGCTTTCATATGTAACTGATTAATACTGTTTACTCATTGAATAAGAATTATTTATAGTCACAGATGAAAGATCACATAATATCTTTGATAAAATGGCAAACCCTGTAATGTCCGTTACAAGGAATCGCCCATATGGTAACAACAGGAATTGGGCATTGTGAAATTTAGTATTTTGTGTGGTATCAATAATTTTAGTTTGTTCTTGAATTTGTATCAACAAGGTTTTATTAAACATTTTATTAAGATGTCAAGTTGTGTTTGTATTTAAAATGTAAAAACATATTTTGAAACAATTGTACATTAATTCTTGATGGCTTTGCTTCATTATTCTATTTAATATCTAGTTGTTTTAGCATTGATAGCTTACTGTATGTAGACAAAATAATTTGGCAGGCTTACCCCTCCAGAATTGGTGACTTCAGAACCTATGTCTGAACAGTCATTACTGCTGGAGCTTGACAAAGAGGCATAGTCATCTTCTTGAATAGCAGCCTGTTAAGGGGAATAAACAGAGTCAAAAAATTCCACACACAGGTCTTGAATTAACATTGTATTTGATGATCTTGGCACCTGTATTAAAATTATTTGGCTAATGAAACAATGGCATGCGTACTATGCGTTTTCTTTGTCATACATAGCTCCCTTGAGGTCTGGCCCCTAATCACCAAGGTCCTGGGTTTTAAGTAGGTTTACCTCTTCTTTCTTGTTTTGGCATTTTGATATTTGGCACATGCAGTTCTCTCCGCATTTGACTTGAACCGTTGTGCAATTGCAGTTTCTCTTGCACATCCCTTTACAATTACATCTGATAAAATCCTCTTGGCTCTCATCAATCTGAAGAAGGGATCAACTTGGATGTCATCTTGTGTGTGTTGTGAACTGTAATGCAGAAAATTCCACAAAGGAAATGTTAGGTTTTCTATGTAAATGATGAAGCAAGAGATATTTTATTCACAGAGGTATTATATGGAAGGCACCTTTCTCTAACTTTTTGAACTCCTAAAATCTAGGTAGGGTGGTCTCAAACATGGTTTGCCCTAAGATTGTTGCTGCGGTTTTAGCAGAACCCTGGAAATTATGTAGGAGCACACCCTTTCACTATTCCTCGTATGCCACATACAGAGTAAAAATATAGCCTAAAAATGTGTTATTTTCTGTAATAAAAGTGTTTCTGTTCAACAACAAATAGACAATGTTGAGCTAATGTTATCCAAGATGGCTGCTGAGAATCCTTACTGTGTTATCATTACTGGAGATTTTAATGCTCGCTCCCCTCAGTTGTGGGAAAATTATTTAGAAAATGATGTGGGAAAATCCCTCGAGCCATTCATGGCGGATCTTGGGTCCCAACAATTAATTTCTTACCCAACAATTAATTTCTTACTCCTATGGCAAGGGTCAAGCGTGCCATAGGAGTAATTCATTTTCAAACTTTGTGTTGTCAGATATTTCCAGATTGCGCAATCTGTACACGAAGCTTGGAAAGCCACCTTCGAAATTTTTAGAGCATTTCTGACAAATGACGATTGGCACATATCTGTAAAAGGTTTGTCTGATCTGAGGCAAGCTATCCCTCGCATTCGCTGCATAAGACCCAATCAATTAAATTTTGGCTGTTCTCAACCTCTTCCAGGCCGCACCCTTTACATTTTTCCACAGTTGCAGTTGCTGCAATTGTGTACCTCTCTTTCTCCTCCAAGGAGAGTTTAGACCAAGATTCACGTAATTTCTTGTTCACCTCTCCCTTAGTCTTACTATTCCGCCTGATATCCTTGTAGACATCCCGTCTAAATATTTGATAGCCGATGGACTTGTCATCTTTAATACTCTTGTCTACTTCCATATTTTCCGTTCACATTAGCATTTCATCATTACTGTCTTCATCTTCGATTATCAGATCATTCTCTAATATATATTCCCTTTTGACCTTTTCCTCCGGCACATGCTTGTTTCTAGTAGCTTTTTTCGTCCTTTTTTCTTGTGTTGCCTGCAAAACTGAACTTTTTTTCCTTGCCTTGTGGGCCTCCTTCTAAGACTTTGTTGCATTGAATTTTAATTTCGTCCGTGGAGGTTTCTGAAAAGATTTCCCTACATCGGACCGTGTTGCAGTGGAGCCTTCTTTGCTACCCTTGTTCCATTCCTCCTCAACTTTATACAGCACCGAATTATCCTCATTAATTGCATCTGTGGTTGTTTCCTGCTCGTCAAGATTTTTTACGAGCTTCTGCAGTACTTTGTAAGATTTCTTTCTGCTGCTATCTTTGCTCTTTTTCATTCCTTCCTTAAGGCCCAAGACAAATAGTCTCCCTAAAGCCCTATTGTCTTTCCATCATCTTTTGATAAAATCTGCTAGTGAGAGCACGGGCAATAATGCACCGTATTTGTATGTTAGAAATGAAAGTTTATTACCTTGGTAATGTTGTTTTCCCTCGTTTTGTTGTCTCTTCGGCATGGCCTAACCACGAGAAGTTCGCCATTGGTGATTGCTAAATCGAATTGAATTGCGCCCACGCCTCGCGTATCCTACGCAGCGATGTCCTCGTTTCAAACGTCCACTGAAAAACTAACTGGGTAAGAAACAGGGGGACTTTCTCTAAGTGAGGTTTTCGTCTACACCGCGACCAATTTCAGTTACCATATTTGGAATCTGGCATGCCAAACGTCACA
>REGM01000793.1:4688-23883 GCA_004194415.1 Aurelia aurita | reverse complement strand
CCGTGATTTGGCGCCATAAACCTTTATGGTTTTGCCTCATTATCAGAATTAATTTCCTAGTTTCCGCACTGACCATAAATTTGAGCGGCCAAAAGCGTTTACACGGGGCCGTTCAAAATTATGGCCGGCCAAGTTGCAATTCGGTTGCTTTCTCAAGCGTTCAAAAATTCGGTCGCCTAAGCGTGCAAATTGTTGGTCATTTGGCAGTTCCCGTGTAAACGGGAAGCCTAAGTGGCCGAATATTTGGCCGCTCGAATATTTAACCGGCCCCGTGTAAACAGGGTCTTAGAGTCGATTTCCGCCAAATGTGTCTAAAAATAGAACATGAATTAAGATCGTAAAGAAACAGAAGCATCCATTTACGTAGCGAAAGTGTTACTGAGCAAACTTTGTAAGAAGCGATATTCATCATATTCTTTGTGCGAATTTAAGAAAAATAAATGATCCCTTTTCGAGTAGAAAGAACAGGCAAGTGATCTTATGCCGACCCTCATTGGTTTACTGCTCGTTTTACATGTCATGTTAACGCATCTATAGTTGGTGGCAGATTCTCGCTTGCACTTGATTGCCCTTTCTTTGCAAACAAACTTCTTCGGCATTCATTTATATCTTCAAGTGTACTTGTATGATGGTAGAGCAAGATGGTGTACCTATCAATAGCTTTCAAATCTTCATCGGATATTTGTTGACATGGAGAAGATAATCTGTTGGAGTAAATAAAGTATCCTAATGCAAAGAATTGAACTATTGTTTTTGCAATCTATAGATATAACAGTTCTTGAACGCATACACTTCTAAGCCATATAAAACTACTTGCATGTATCAAACATCCCTAACATATACAGAAAGTTTGTTAATTTGCATACATATCCATTGAACAAGTCTTTTTGACGGTTTTACTGAAAAATATTCGTAGACAAATAGAAATCAAATGCATACCTTGTCAAGGATTCGTTTGCTTCTGGATGTGATCTCCATACTGTTCATGAAATCTTGTTTCCTCTACCAGCAAAAAACTCGAAACTGTATCACACAGGAACTATTGGAGTTGTCTCTCTAATTGAAATCAGCGTACCTGCACTGCACCACTTCTTTCTCGTAATTCTGATCTGTTTCTCCTCTTATTTCATTGCATTAAACTGCGTATCTTCACCAAATTGCTGAATTCTACCTGTATTTGCTTGTATTTGCAGTAGAGTTGTGGTATATATCCCTCATATGGACTGGGTCCAAGTACCCCAATCTAAAAATAGCATCTGGGGGCAGATTTTTGAAGGGGTCTGTTTTTCACCTTATTCAGCGCATCAAACTACGTATCTGTACCAAATTCCAGAACTGTATCATTATTTGCAGTAGTTTTATGATAGATACCCCTTAAAGGGACTGGGTCCAAGTACCCCAGTCTAAAAATAGCACTTGGGGTAGATTTTTGAAGGGGTCTGTTTTTTACCTTATTCAGCGCATCAAACTATGTGTCTGTACCAAATTCCAGAACTGTATCATTATTTGCAATAGAGTTATGATAGATACCCCTTAAAGGGACTGGGTCCAAGTACCCCAGTCTAAAAATAGCATTTGGGGTCAGATTCTTCAAGCGGCTGGTTTTTCACCTTATTCAACGCATCAAACTACGAACCTCTAATAAATTTCAGAAGTCTATCGTTATTTGCAGTAGAGTTATAACAAATACCCCTAATAGGGACTGGCTCCAAGTACCCCAGTCTAAAAATAGCATTTGGGGCAGATTTGAGTTGGGGTCTGAATCTTATCTTTTTCGCCGTATCAAACTGGGTAGGTTTACGAAGTTTCATGCTGGTATTACAATCTGCACCATTGAGCCTATTTTGTTACTTTAGGGACCTCACTAATATGAAGATGAAGAATAAATTCATGTAAAAAGGTATGTGTATTTTTATGTCTTGTGTATTTTCCAGCTTTCGTATGTCGTTTCTCTATCATAACCAGGCATTGCTATGGCTGTTCATAAAATGCTTTTGGCGCCATCACCCAACTAAACTGGCCTAGGCCTAATTAGTTTCATTTTCCTCGAACTGGCTGGCTAGACCTTGGATGCTGAAAAAGATACGATCAGGCAAACAAGATAATTCTCAGAAACGTTTGGGTAAGCAACCTTAAAACCCTATTTGGACTGGGTTGGAATTTGAGCATTTTCGACCGGGGGGGCCTTTTTCGCCCCCCCTCTCTTTTTCCAAAACTAGAATAGATATAACAATGAAACTTACCTCAATTGTTCCTTGGACAATAAGCTTTAGAAATATAACAATATAGTTTAATTAGTCACGTGGTTTGTCGCTAGGCAACCAAAAACAATAGGAAAATGACCAAAATTGAGCTACTGGCTTAAAAAGCAAAATTTGTCCAGATTACCATAAGATAACAGGCATAATTGTAGCTAAAAGTAGCAATTAAGAGTAGAGGAAGATATTTACACCGAAATTTCTCAACTTAGATCGCAACTCTTGCTAATTAAGAGCAATTAGCAAGAGAATAGACTAATTGATATCTCTATTGTAATATATTTTCAATTTTTAGGCTTCTATATAGTGAAATTAGTTAGTACAAAGTACCCTAACACTGTTTTCTGCATGTTTTAAAATATATCACACTAATTTATTCAAATTATGACGTCATAACGATAAATGACGTCATGAACATTAAAATTTGCAAATGTCAGCAAATATAAACAAACTATATATCAAATGAAAGTACTCTTCAAGACGAATCGAATGGTGTATATAACTTTATGATTTACATTAGTTGCGAGAAATTAAAGAGCTTTTTAAGATTTCCTTTGTGACCTGTCTCCAATTAACGGCATCTGAAGGTCACATGGTGCAACAATGGACAATGAAATTTTTAAAATTTGGTAGCCAATAAAATTTTAGCAAAAGTCAAAAAGTTCCAGCTTCATATTTACACTAGCGGCGGAGATATTTGGGAATGTTTGGTATGGGGCGCGAAAAACGTCCCCCGGTCCAAATAGGGTTAGCAATTATTGGCCAAGGCTGACCAAACCTTTTATTCAGCTCTGTTTAGGCCTAAATAGACCTACATGGCTAGTCTAATTTCAAGCTCTCACTGAAAATGTGAAAATGATCTCGTCCAAATGATAAATATTTCTTCTTGAATTTCAATGCAAATTGAGGAGTTGCTGTGTATGCAGTCTTGACACACTATCTGTTTAATATGGTGCTGCAATGGACCTTTGTTGGTTCAATAAAAAGGAGCAACTTTATTTAGATAAATCAATGTATGTTTTCAGTGCTGCAAGTGCTGTCAAGCAATACCATATGGTTGTACTTATCATCAGAACATTTTACAATTATGTATTTTGGGACTTCCAAGACAGTATGTCAAGCTAAGATTGCTTGCCTTGTTGCGTGATAGTCTTAGCTAAAGTTAAGCCACACACTTAGACCCTGTTGTGGCAAAACTAACATTCCTTTGCCCTTTCCCTACTGAATCATTATATGTAAGCCCCTGGCCAAATTTTTCCTTCAAAAGTGGTTCTAATTTTGATGATAACAATCTGCCAAAAGTTAATTACTTCATAGATAGCTAGGTTAAATGACTATAAAAATATGTTTGTTGCGTGTGGTACCATTAACAATGAAACAAAAATATAATAGATAAATAATTGTAGTACCATAAAATAGCGTAGATGTATAAAACACGACGTTTCGAGCATGCACTCGTTATCAAGTGAATCGAAATTAATCGATTCGAGCAAAGAGAAGGCAAGATTCGACAAATAGGAAAGAACGTGAGATACGACGTGACGTAACCTGAGTAAGAAATAGGAGGAAGGTAAGAACAGAGTAAGAAAAGAAAGAACCTATTGTAGATATGTAAATTGCTTATTAAGTCCATTAGGATAAAGAGTTTTTAAGCTAAAAATTAAACGTTTCTCCAAAGTCTTGCGTTTGGTGCTATCTTGAGGTGCATACAGTAAACCAAGGATGGACATGTCGGCAGTTGAATGGTTGGCTGAATTGAAATGTCTTGATATGTTGCTGTCAGGATCGTTTTCGTGGTCTTCTTTAAGATGGATTTTGTTTCGAACATTTCTCATATGTTCTCCAAAACGGTTGTTGATTTGTCGGGAGGTTTCACCGATGTAGAAGGATTGACATTTGGTGCAGATGATGCAATAGATGACACAGGATGAAGAGCAGGTAAAGTTACATCTGATGTTGAAGGAGCGGTTTTGATTGGTGATAGTGGTCGATTGGTTGACGTGGGTGCAAGTCAGACAAAGGCGATGTTGGCAAGGGGAAGTACCAGGCTGTTGCATAGTTTTAAAGTTTGTTCTGACCAGGGAGTCCTTTAGATTTTTGTCTCTACGAAAAGCCATCAGAGGAGGTGCATTGAAGATGTTCTTTGTTTTTGTGTCATCAGTGAGGATGTTGAAGTTGTTATAGATGATGTTCTTTATGTTGCTGTTAAAAGGGTGATAGGTCAGGGTGAAAGGAATGCGGTTGTTGCTGTTTTCGTTGTTGGATGGTCGAAGGGCATCGTCTTGAGAAAGATCTTTAACTTTGTTGAATGCTGCTTGGGTGATGTGATCTGGATAGTTGTTGCGTTTAAAGAAAGAAGACATCTCGGATGCTTTTGAATTGAAATCATCATCATCCGAACAAACACGGCGGAGACGGCGCATTTGGGAGTAGGGGATGGAGTCTTTGCATTTCTTCGGATGAGATGATTCGTAGTTAAGAAGGCAATGGGCATCTGTAGGTTTGTAGTAGATGGATGTGGAAATCTGGTTGTTGGAGATGCTAAGGAGGATGTCCAGAAATGGCAGGCTTTCTTCGGTGATAGAATGTGTGAATTGCAGGGCTGGATGAAAATTGTTAGTGTAGTTGATGAAATTCTGGAGATCGGCCAAGGGAAGAGAGGTTGCTCCAACGATGTCGTCGATGTACCTTTTGATGAGGCAAGGCAAAGGGCCGTCATAGGTTTCGTAGATAAGCTGTTCCTGGTGGCCAACGAAGAGGCAGGCATAACTTGGGCCAAGTTTACTACCCATGGCGACACCAGATGTCTGAAGATAATATTGATTGTTGAATGAAAAGGCATTAGTGGTAAGGACCAATTCAGCAAGGCGAAGAAGAGTGGTAGTTGGTGGGCTTTGAAGACGTCGTTTGTCAAGGAAAAACTTGAGTGCTTGTAGACCATTGTTGTGGGGAATGCATGTGTAAAGTGATTTAACATCCATGGTAAAAATATATTTGCTGGGTCCTGTGAATCTGAATTCTTTGAAGATGCGAAGGGCGTGTGAAGAATCTTTGACATACGTAGGAAGATCTTGGACGATTGGTGTGAAGATGGAGTCCAGATAGGCTGCTATTTGAGATGTGGGGCAGGAAACTGCTGATACGATGGGGCGACCAGGATTATCAGGTTTATGAATCTTGGGCAGCATATAAAAAACGGAAGTCCTAGGATGTTGAAAATAAAGTGCAGAAGCGTTGGATGGAAGATTTTCTTTGTTAATCTCTTCTTTGACAAAGTTGATGATGGTTTTGTTGAAAGATTTGGTTGGGTTCTTGTCTAGTGCTTGGTAGGACGTGGTTTGCAGTTGAGAGTGGCCTTCCTGTAGATACAATTCTTTACTCCAAACAACTATTCGTCCACCTTTGTCGGCTGGTTTGATTACAATGTCGTCCCTATCTTTGAGTTGTTTTAACGCAGTCCATTCTTGTGATGTGAGGTTGGATCGTGTTTGCCTAGATTTAAAATTAAGTTTAGAAATTTCATACCTGCACTTTTCGATGTAAAGGTCCAAGGCTGCATACTTTCCTGTTTTGGGGGTCCATGTAGATTTGGTAGGGAACAGCTTGGCTATTTTCTTCGCCTGGAGATCGTTAGGAGATTCTTCAGCATCAGAATCTTGGGTGTCTTGATCAGCATTATTGTTGTGGAAATGGGCTTTCAGGCGAAGACGGCGAAAAAAGGATTCAGTATCATGTTTTGATTGAAATTCATCAACTGTCTTTTTAATTGGAACAAATTTAAGTCCTTTACTTAAAAGATTTCTTTCTTCTTGGGACAATGGTAATTCTGGCGGGATGGTTTGCACAATGTTTTGCGGGATGTTTGATTTTTGTTTGTTATTATTGCCATACTTTGTCGATACAAGTTCTTTGAATTTAGTTTCTTTAGTGTGTCTCAGTGCATCGTAAATCAGCTGGTTAAGTTCATGGATCTTTAGACGAATTGATAAAAAGTCTTCAAAGTCAGTACATAAATTCCGTAAACGATTGGCCAGTAACGGTAGTTTGTCGGAACTCAGTTGCGCTGTATATTTATGTTGCTGAAGAGTGGTGCGGATGAGATTTCTTGAACAGGTTTGAAGATGTTTCTGAAGTTCTCTTGATAAATTGGCGGAATGAAAATTAAGCATAAATCCTTTTGGTATAACATTTGATCGAAGACATTTGCCAAGGAAGAAGACGTGGCTTGTAAATCTTGTTTTCTTAAATGTAGACATACCAAGTTCATAAGCAGTGTTGTTGATATCATCAGGATACTTTGCAATGAAGTTGATGAGGTTACGTCGAGCATCTTGAGTAGAATGCTTGATTGAAGGCATCGAGAATGAGTAGAAAACAGAGAGATAGAGCCAGTGACACGCTTGATTCCAGTGTAATTCAATAAAAATGTGTTTGTTGCGTGTGGTACCATTAACAATGAAACAAAAATATAATAGATAAATAATTGTAGTACCATAAAATATCGTAGATGTATAAAACACGACGTTTCGAGCATGTACTCGTTATCAAGTGAATCGAAATTAATCGATTCGAGCAAAGAGAAGGCAAGATTCGACAAATAGGAAAGAACGTGAGATACGACGTGACGTAACCTGAGTAAGAAATAGGAGGAAGGTAAGAACAGAGTAAGAAAAGAAAGAACCTATTGTAGATATGTAAATTGCTTATTAAGTCCATTAGGATAAAGAGTTTTTAAGCTAAAAATTAAACGTTTCTCCAAAGTCTTGCGTTTGGTGCTATCTTGAGGTGCATACAGTAAACCAAGGATGGACATGTCGGCAGTTGAATGGTTGGCTGAATTGAAATGTCTTGATATGTTGCTGTCAGGATCGTTTTCGTGGTCTTCTTTAAGATGGATTTTGTTTCGAACATTTCTCATATGTTCTCCAAACCGGTTGTTGATTTGTCGGGAGGTTTCACCGATGTAGAAGGATTGACATTTGGTGCAGATGATGCAATAGATGACACAGGATGAAGAGCAGGTAAAGTTACATCTGATGTTGAAGGAGCGGTTTTGATTGGTGATAGTGGTCGATTGGTTGACGTGGGTGCAAGTCAGACAAAGGCGATGTTGGCAAGGGGAAGTACCAGGCTGTTGCATAGTTTTAAAGTTTGTTCTGACCAGGGAGTCCTTTAGATTTTTGTCTCTACGAAAAGCCATCAGAGGAGGTGCATTGAAGATGTTCTTTGTTTTTGTGTCATCAGTGAGGATGTTGAAGTTGTTATAGATGATGTTCTTTATGTTGCTGTTGAAAGGGTGATAGGTCAGGGTGAAAGGAATGCGGTTGTTGCTGTTTTCGTTGTTGGATGGTCGAAGGGCATCGTCTTGAGAAAGATCTTTAACTTTGTTGAATGCTGCTTGGGTGATGTGATCTGGATAGTTGTTGCGTTTAAAGAAAGAAGACATCTCGGATGCTTTTGAATTGAAATCATCATCATCCGAACAAACACGGCGGAGACGGCGCATTTGGGAGTAGGGGATGGAGTCTTTGCATTTCTTCGGATGAGATGATTCGTAGTTAAGAAGGCAATGGGCATCTGTAGGTTTGTAGTAGATGGATGTGGAAATCTGGTTGTTGGAGATGCTAAGGAGGATGTCCAGAAATGGCAGGCTTTCTTCGGTGATAGAATGTGTGAATTGCAGGGCTGGATGAAAATTGTTAGTGTAGTTGATGAAATTCTGGAGATCGGCCAAGGGAAGAGAGGTTGCTCCAACGATGTCGTCGATGTACCTTTTGATGAGGCAAGGCAAAGGGCCGTCATAGGTTTCGTAGATAAGCTGTTCCTGGTGGCCAACGAAGAGGCAGGCATAACTTGGGCCAAGTTTACTACCCATGGCGACACCAGATGTCTGAAGATAATATTGATTGTTGAATGAAAAGGCATTAGTGGTAAGGACCAATTCAGCAAGGCGAAGAAGAGTGGTAGTTGGTGGGCTTTGAAGACGTCGTTTGTCAAGGAAAAACTTGAGTGCTTGTAGACCATTGTTGTGGGGAATGCATGTGTAAAGTGATTTAACATCCATGGTAAAAATATATTTGCTGGGTCNTGGCACGTAACATGCCATGGCACGTAGGCACGTAAGAAAACTTGGCACGTAGGCACGTTGGCACGGTGGCAAGTAACATGCCATGGCACGTAAGCACGTAAGAAAATTTGGCACGTAGGCACGGTGGCACGTAACATGCCATGGCACGTTGGCACGTAAGAAAATTTGGCACGTTGGCACGTTTGGCACGTAATTTAGCAGAATCGGCAAATCGTTACGGGACCCATTTTGGGGACCCATTGGTAAGAAAATCCTAAAAATACCAACCCATTTATCAGAATCAAGCCAAATATCGGACCCATGTGTAGGGAATTTCAGGTAAAATAACCCATCCATATGAGCAGCACGTCCAGTATGACTTCACAATGAAGTACCCCCCCGGGTATTTAGGCAAGTCTGCACTTCAATGAAAATATTCATCATGAGAAGCAAACATCACAAAGTGGTGAAACCTACATGAGAGTAGTCTGGCCGAAATACAAACTGGGTGAGGAGGTTGTTAAAGAAAGATTTGTCCCAGCAACTTATGGTAAGAATAGTACTACTTGAAATATCTTTAACATTTCTTTTATGACTGCAGTATGCTGATTTTCCTCTGTTTTGTGGGAAAACAAGATATCTTCTGCTTCAACGGACAGATCTGTTGAAATAAGAATGTCGTGTTAACAAAAATTGATGTTAAGCAACTAGAGTTGTGGCATGGGCTTCAAGATTGATATGCTTGGAGTATGGGTGTGGTAATAATACTACAAGGGGACCACAAGGCACAAATAATGAATTATGAACAGCTCCATTTGGAAATTCACGATTGTTTAATAGAACAAATTCCAACAACTTCAGGTAAAAACAATATTTATTTCATCCTTAATATGGCAGCTATTCACAATTGATGCTTTCTCCTGTAGACCAAAACATTCTGTAGACCCTACAAACATTGTTTACACAAAATGTTCAATTTTTTATCTCCCCCAAGTTATGTGGATGAAATTAGAGAAATGTTTTGTTCACAGTTCTATTGTCTGATCATCAAGGAGTTTATGAAGAATTTAAAGACCGTCAACCTGAACGCTTGAATACACGAATTGAGAATAGGAGAAGCAAGGAAGATGCAGGGCCAGTTGAATAACGCAGACCTTGCGGACCTAGCCATTTTGGTATGCGGTGTTAAAGGGTTCGCGTAATTCAATTTCGCTTAGGAAAACTGAATAGCGCTGACCCCGCTGACTTCACTTCAAAATTTTGAAATGAAATTGAAACTTTCCTCTGATCTATGTTTAGCTTTCTTGTGAAGCATATCGAACGCCCGTCGAACATCATTTAGTTTTATTTACTTCTCGATTGAAACTTTGAAGGCGATAAACTTAGGTCCACTCAGTGCAAATAAGTTTTTTCCCGCAGACCAACAGAAAAATGATTTGGAAATACATTATATTGACTTAACAATCAGATACTTTACATAGTTATTGTGCTGTAGTAAAAGATCATCTTCTATTTGGGCAAACAAATTTGCCCTTATATGATTTAAACAGGGTCGGCGATATTGAAGGGTTCGCGTTATTTAATTTCCCCTAGGCAAAATTGAATAACAAAGACCTCGTCATTTCACGGACCTTGGTTAAATTTAAATATTGTATGAAAAAGAATTTATTATTGCCATCGAATGCTATACTGCCTTCTTTCTTTCCAAATAAATTGTTATTTTTTCGCGTGTCTCCCCTGTTTTCGCTTGAAGAAATTTAGGCGATTTGCTTGAAAGTTTGAGAAACTTGTCAAGAGGTATAGATATTACAAAGACATCAAAACCCCGATGGCACCATTAGAACGAGGATAAGGGTAATGAGCAAATGTACTGAGAAAAGGTGTCAAATCGCTTTCCTCGGGAGACTTCTCTTAAAGTGTGATGAAACCCTAATGTATCAAATAAGGTCATTTGGGAATGATTATGCAAATTCGGCATGCACGTTTTCAGAGAGGAACAATAAAGTAAGTCAAGCAAGGTGGGCAAAATGATGAGGTCCGTGTTATTCAATTTTGCCTAGGGGAAATTTTGCGTAGGTCTGCGGAAAAAACTTACTTGCACTGAGAGGGCCTAAGTTTATTGCCTTCAAAGTTTCGATCGACATGTAAGTAAAACTGAATGACATTCAAAGGGCCTTTGATATGCTTCACAAGAAAGCTAAACACAGATCAGAGAAAAGTTTCTATTTCATTTCAAAATTTCGAAGAGAAATCCACGGGGTCCGCTTTATTCAGTTTTTCCTAGGACAAATTCAATAATGCGGACCCTCTAATACCGCAGACCAAAATGACTAGATCCACAGGGTCCGCGGGGTCCGCATTATTCACCTGGCCAAAGATGTAGGGAAATTAGATTTTGAAAAGAAGAACCAAAGAAGCCATACCAACCAAGTGAGTCCCCAAATACGCATTTATTTTTTAGCAGCTACAATATGAGCTCAGAGTCTGAATAATTATATCAACATGGGGATGAAATAGTTGTGTTAACAGGAGCAAATGTTTTTTTATTAAAGTGTAAATGAATCGAAATTTTTTTTCATACATTTCGAGCAAATCGATATCGTAGATTTCATTTTTCTTGGTTTCAGTTTCANATTTCTTTTCATTTTCAAGCACATATTTCATGAATAAATTATGAAAGAGATTAGACTTGCAATGTTGATAAAAGTGAAATGACAGGCAAACACGTCAGTTTATGCTGTGACATTCAATCATGCTTCTAAGACTCAGCAGTAACATAACTTTACACAAAGCATCAGGAAGCAATGTGATGTTATGCATTGTTTAGTGAAATCTTTAGAATGTGATTGGTGGGAAAGCAGACAATTCTAAAAGACTGTTAATGATTGATTTTAAGGTTCTGTGCACAACTAACTTGGGAGATGATCAAAAATATGCTTTGCCATATAAATAATCCCAAATCATGTTTTAGCCACTTAAGGGCATTGAACCTTCAGTTAGGTCAGACTATGTGTTGTCAGCTACACATACTAAAATCACAAAAAAAGAGTCAGAAGCGGATAGATACTGTCACTTCATTCTAAACAATTCACTAAAAAATTTAATGGCATTAAAGCCTTGGTTGGGTCAAGCTATATTTTGGAATCTACTATCAAATTGCAACAAACAGCAGAAATTGATAACTTTCTTAGCAATTAAATTCTGTACTAAAAAGAAAACATTTCCACTGATACACAATAAGCCATGTTGCTCATATAGCCTGCAAAGTTTAAGCCAATCACAACGTTAGATTGGTGTTGTGGCAGAGGGCTGTAAATTTCTACATTGCATCAAATTTCACACAGCCAGCACTATTACGTCACAAATACACAATTAGAAAAAACTTAGAATTACTAGAACTGATTTAGATTATCTACAGTATATAAGTTGGTGGTTGTTTGGGCTACATGAATTGCCATATGATAAACTTTTTATTATTACTCATACCGTGGGCATAAGCACTCTGGTAGCTCACAAATGGATGGCACAAATTCAAGCCACAGGGCCGCAAAACATGGTGCAAATGAGTTCAAATGTGACATGGTTCAAAACGAAACCTTTCCAAAGCAGAGAAAGTAAAGTTTTGATTCAAAGTGAAGTTTCAATTATATATTTAGGAATTCATGTTTGAATTACCAAAATTGTAACTGCAAATGCTTTGGCAAACATCTCATGCTATATTTATGTCACCGCAGCTATGAGTAATAATATAGTAATAGCATGATTTTTCTGGGCATGTGGCTAATTTTACTGCCTGTTTTAAATTTAAGATCCTCCAGTTGCTGATTGCACCATCTACTACACATCAGGTGCAAATAGCAACAATTGGGCCTCAAATTTAAAACCTTGGCTGCAAGTTAGCCCAATGTCTGACAAAGCACGTTGTTACATTAACCAAATTTGCTCAGCCAGTACTGTTATTTACAATGCCCTTTTTCTTCTACAGCCCTCCCGAGCATATGCTGTACTGAAGACCAAGGGCATTGTAAATCCTGGTACTACCCTCACATTCGGTTATTAAAAAGTAAATAATTTGTGAATAATAAATTTTGGGGTTGCCAGCTGTCATCCCTATTCTATATCTGTAAAGGTGTACTACTGTAACTATGAAACAAATTTTGATTTTAAAATATTTTAAATCAATCTAATTTTCACTTCAAAGAGACCTAAACTTAAATCTAAATGTTTCATTAGGTTTATGGGTATTGTAACCCACTTTCTTGGACAAAATAATTTAATAAAAGGATTAAAGGTCATCTTTATAGGATTTTGGGATGGATGGAGTTTCTCAATGGATTTGTCTGGGATTGAATCTTGATGATTTTGCCAAGTGTTAATTCCAAAATTTTGGCACAGAGGCAGGCCTCTTTAAAAGTATTCTGTGCCTGCGAGCAAATAATTGGGAAAAATTGTGCCTGCAATCAAATCACTCTGAGTACAGTAAAGATGCCAGCAACAAATGTGAAATGATGTTTTGTGCCTGCGAGCGGCGCTCGTGCGCTCGCGCACATTAATGAGGTCTGCACAGAGGTCCACAAACCCTGACTGGATCCCCTTGTAAGGTCTTAGTACAAGTACTGGATCCCAAGGCACACAAGTCAATCATATAACATTTAAATGAACAATAAAGGATGCAGAAGCTCATATAAAAACCCTCTAATAACCAAACTAACAAAAATCTCATTTAGCTGCAGGCAGCTGGTAAATTGCCTGTTTCATTACTAAATCTATGACAGTGACAAGCAAAACAATCAGTAAAGAATTTGATAGATACAAGGTTACCCAACTAGTTCATCTAAACATCTTCCAAGATCAAATCCTTAACAGTTAGTCGAACAACAACATTTTGGCGTAATTTCCTAAACCTCTTTTCAAAAATTTAGTCTCACCAAAGATTTGTTTCCCTGGCTCTAATCTAGGGATGTTGGATTTCATGGGCAAATATGAGTTTGGATATTACTTTCTTGCTGTCCATTTCTATTAAATTAACTTATTTTTTGGGCATGCACCTGTTGGCAACAACTATTTGTGATAATTGTCATCTCATGTGATAACTATTTGGCACCTTCATGAAAGGAAAGAGGTCCAATATGATCTCAGAACTAAGCATCTCTGCAAGTTACCGGTCGGTCACGAGAACGACAAGATTTGGCATTGAGTTGCTCTCATTCAGAGGAAGCTTATTGTGGAACTCTCTTTGCGATGAAATAAAGGAGCTACCAACAGTTGCAAGCTTTAAAAGAAAGATAAAAGCCTGGACGGGTGAAAATGTAATTGTAAAATCTGTAAGTAGCCTGTTCATAAGTTATGTAGCTTGTAAATACCAAATGAAATGTTTATCGAAGGAAATAAGAACCATTTCAGAACATCTTGAGACTTATTCGATGTTAACAGGCCTGAACTGTATCAACTCCTCTAATTTAGAAAGGCTGGTACCAAATTGGAACATAAAGGTGGAAGGCCACTCTGTCACAAGACTCAGGGATATCATCACAAATTTGATGACAATTTTGAGACATGAATGCAATGATGTTTGAGTTTTTACTATTTTAATACATTTTATACTTTAAAATTTTTAAAGAGCACAAAAGGTAAAAAAGGTTCCCTAGCAGAACAAATATCTGGGGACCCTCCAGTAATCTGTGCTTTTATAGCAAATTTCTATGCCTTTATGACAACAAACTAGTCTCCATACCCATGAGTTGTGCCAGTGAAGGATAATTTAGTTCTACAAGGTACATATAACCAACTTTATAGCATATTTTGTTTAAGAAAAATAATTACCTCAGTATAATGGGTTGGACATTTTCACCTAATTTTACCCTCTGGTGCTGTCCTTGGCCATTAGTAAACTTAGCCCCCTTGTCTGGCAGGACAGACTTAAATGACGTCTTCGGTGACTGTTTAATAGCATCCAATAGTTATTTATTGTGAACCTTTTTACATGAGAGATCACATAGAATCTGATCCAAAGGCTTGGTGCAAATAGGTCTTGCATCTACACAGGGTCTATGTACTAGATCCACACAATATTCTGGATCTGTTTGGGGCAGTCCAGGATCTGTTTCAAAGATGGGCAAGTTTGGGTTTTGATCTGTTCAGATCATATTTAAATGCTTGAAGATTGCATCCAATCCAAGTGGTACTGATGGATAGAAAAACTGGCAAGAGGCTAGGTGGAAAGACACCATGATTTGACCTCCAATGTAAGATATTTAACCTTTCAGTTCAGAAACTACTTTTGCAATTGTGCCCCACAGCAAAATATAACCACCCAGGAATCAAAACAACTTATCAGGAACACTTTTTTGCATAGATTGAAGGTCGTACATGAACTGAGTTGCTGGTTCCAGATGGCATCAATCCTGTGCAAATGTATAACCATTCTGCATCAGATTAGAGCCCATCCATAATGCATAGAATTAGAATATATTAGAAAATATCACAGCTTGTCATGTATAAATAGAGTCTGTTTCATCTGTGTTTCCTACTGTGCTCAAATATCTCCAGAAAATTTAGGTGCATCATTGTGGTCTTTATCTCAGGAAAAAATTGTATATTTATTATTCATCAGCATTGACTCTTATAGGAATTCTAATTAAATTTTCACATTTTGAATAAAGATCTTAATCTCATCACAATTAATAAAGCCTAAAAAAATAAATAGAAATAATAAATAGAAAAAAATGTTATCAGCAATGGAAAATTATCTTGAAATGTTACTGTATTCCTCAGGCATACAACTGGGAAATTTTAAGGGCAGGGGTTGTATGGTAGAAATGGGGCATGAAATGGGGCAATTTGTTTCAACATGTTTATTTTCCTTTGTTCTCTGCCAAAAAGGGCAGGGGTTGCAACCCCCACAACCTACCCCCTAGATGTGCCCCTGTTCCTATATGAAGCACCCTGAGTGCATATTTACAGTAGATCTGTAATTGTTTTAAGGCTAAATGACAAGTATTTAATCACAAGAAAGCTTACAAAATCTAAAACTCCAAAATTCTGAGATTGTTACACTTCCACAACATCGTAGGCAATTTCTAAGCTGCCTGATACCTTGGTTACCTATATAATGTGTCATGCCTGTGTTCTATCAGCAAAACTTTACAGGGAGTTGTTGGCGCCTATTTACTTTAAATTTCATTAGGTGTGTGAGCCAAAGCTGACTGATCATGCAGTACTTTTAAAACCCCAAAATCACAACAAACTTTGCTTATAGGAAGGTGCAATTTTATGCAGGGGGAATACATGTATTTTTTTTATAATAATAATAATAATAATCACTGTAAGCCAAAACATTAAGAGACTCCAAGCATTTTTTTCTTTATTCTCAAGTTTATTTCCTGTATCATATTATTCGGAAAGTACTTGAGTAATGTCTAAACATTGGAAAGGCTTCAAAACACCTTGTTTTGAAATGTTCTGGAGGTCACAGATCTGATAATTTTAAGAAACTTTCAGTACTGGCCCAAATTCTTAGTTTCTTATAAAAAAAGATAAGTGTATGGCAGTTGAGTTAGCAGCTTTGTTAGTTATCATATCAGATCACTATCAAGTACCTATGCAACATCTGCAGCAACCTTCGTGTAAGGTGTATTTTACATAATAAAAATAACTCCCAAAGAATAATTATCAAACCTAGCTTTATAAGTTTCGGAAAAAGAATATGTCCATAGCTTAGGAATATTATAAATTAGTCTTTATTTGAATGTGGCTGTACTAATTTCATGTACCCAACTTTGCCAAGGAAAAGGCGCTTTCCAAACGAATGATCACCTCCTTGATGGAGGATTGCATAATGGCTGATGGCAAATAGGCCACGGGCGTGTCTGTTTACTTCTCAACCTGATAATGAATTATTAGAGTTCTGGTGAGACAAATGAATAATCAGTTGACAAAAGAAAAAATTACCTGAAACAATTGGCCTGGCCGCTTCTGTGTAAACATGTTCTTGTGATGAGGATGGTTTGAAAACTTTGTCGAAGGTATACAGCCGACCCTAAAAAGTAGAGTCAAAATTTGTAGGGATTAATTAGTTAAGCAAAACTGCAATCAGTTAAAAATTACGGTTGTCTAACTACTCAAGGGTTAGGCTAGGCTAATCAAATTTAAGCGAAATGATCATCAAACCGGCTCGACCTGAAGTACAGATGCAAAGAAAAGACATTCAAAGTTTACAGGTTCGTTTGCTGAGACTTACCGCATGAATAACTGTATCATGAGCGGGAAATTTAACGGTCAACCCTCCTCCTAGTTGATTCTCACTCGATGACTGGGGTCTGAACCTACAAACAACTTTGATATTGCATTCGCTTGCATCTGCCGCCATGCTGCTGCTCCCTAATACGATCAGATGATGTTGATGTCTTCCACAAATAGGTGGGCCTAGCCCTCGGCGTAAGGTTGTTTTTGTTGATGATCTCTTCTGTAGTTTCCAATTTCATGACATCCTTGAAGGCAATGGATGCTCCAGAGATGCAGCAGTTGTTTTATGGTGCTTAAATGGTGATCCTACATGTCTAAAAGTTTCAAAACAATCTATAAAGCCAGAGAACGTCGTTACGTTCCACCCCTAGCTTTGGATCCTGTGATCGCTCATNGATGCAAAGAAAAGACATTCAAAGTTTACAGGTTCGTTTGCTGAGACTTACCGCATGAATAACTGTATCATGAGCGGGAAATTTAACGGTCAACCCTCCTCCTAGTTGATTCTCACTCGATGACTGGGGTCTGAACCTACAAACAACTTTGATATTGCATTCGCTTGCATCTGCCGCCATGCTGCTGCTCCCTAATACGATCAGATGATGTTGATGTCTTCCACAAATAGGTGGGCCTAGCCCTCGGCGTAAGGTTGTTTTTGTTGATGATCTCTTCTGTAGTTTCCAATTTCATGACATCCTTGAAGGCAATGGATGCTCCAGAGATGCAGCAGTTGTTTTATGGTGCTTAAATGGTGATCCTACATGTCTAAAAGTTTCAAAACAATCTATAAAGCCAGAGAACGTCGTTACGTTCCACCCCTAGCTTTGGATCCTGTGATCGCTCATCAAAGAACATTTTTGAGAAACCTGCTGCAGAGGCCTGGGCCCTACGACGTCACTTGGGAAGGAAGGGGAAATGAGAGAAAAGAATACATTGCAAATCTTTTATGGGCGATTTTTGTAAGAATTGGAATTCTTAATTTTCCTCTATCAGTTTCAAGCATAGTAATAATTTTTTTAACAGGCTTTTTATTCATTGTTCTAAAAAAATATAGGTAGTACTCAAGAAAATATGGTTGCAATAAAGGGCGGCGATTTTAGCTTTTAAAGCTTGTTATTGTTGGCCTACGTGGGGCTTGCTTCTAATAAACGAAGTTTTTCATAAAGACTTGTATGCTTTTTAAAACTTCTAAATTGTAGAACTACAAGACGCGAAACGTAGGCCTTTGCTATTTCGACTACTGGTTAGGTCAAACTTTTATCGACAATTTCCTATGTAAAATGGTGAAGGAAACAATTTTGCAGTGTCATCATCATGTAGTCTGCGCGCAGGCTATCGTCATGCAGCACTGTCCAAATAAGAATGCTTCGAAAAATTTTCAGCACATGTCGACCCTGCTCTTCGCTGTTTCCCCTTTCACGGTGATGTTCCAAAAAATCAAGTTTGATATGAAGTATAAGGTGTTGCCAGCAAGCTGTCTCAATGGGATTTTTTCCTACTCATTACTGGGGGGTGTCATTATTTAATGGACACTGTAACAGGCATTCAGCACCTTACCCTCGTTAGCCACAGAAGTAATACCACAATAATGAAAGAATAAAAAGCGTTCAATGTTACCACACCGTTGACTCCTAGTAGAGAGTGTGGCTTGCATGAACCTGAAAATTTGTTTTGGTTAGCTCTTTACTGTGAATTCACCCTCCGGTAGCCTGTGTTCCATACCATAAAGGGAAGGCTTTCCTTTCTCTGGTGGTCTGTAATACAGGCTACCCTCCAGTCCAATCCAGTGTGTCAGTGCTGGGACACCATACAAAAACACATGTTGTCCCCTTGCTTTGCTAGCAACGCATCTGTTCAGAGGTCATCATTACTAGCAACAGTCAAGTACAGGCTGCCAAACACTGCTACAAAGTAAAATTCAAAGTCAAAGTTTTTATCGACGCTTGTAACCAGAGATATTAAGACTTGAAAAGTCACACAGAAAGTGAGCAATTTTTATGTTTGAAACAGAGATAGATAATTCTTTGCAGTCTTTTGACGTGGTTCGTATCTTCGTTTTTGGACCTGATATTCACGTATGACTAGCGTTAGACAAAATTTATCAGGAAATAATTCAGGTAACCTGCATATTCTTTACAAAATTGTCTTCTGGTATAACATCTGTACTGTTATACCAGACCCTATTCCTATTCCACAACTCCAAGAATCTGCTTACTCTTTTCGGACAAGAGCAGTGATTGGGCAAATATGTGCAAGAACTGACAAATATCAATCAAGTTTTTACCCTAGTTGTCTGTCAGAATGGAATAATCTTGATCCGGAAATACGAAGTTCACCCTCATTAATTATATTCAAGACAAAACTGAACAAGATTATTCGTTCCATTCCAAAACAGGTATTTGGTATTCATGACCCTACAGGATTAGCCGCTCTCACACAGCTTCGCGTTGGGCTCAGTGTATTAAATTTTCATAAATTTAGGCACAATTTCAGCGACACATTAAACCCGATGTGTCCTATAAATGACGGCATTGAGGACACGGAGCACTTCTTGCTGCACTGCCACTCTTATAATCTGCAGAGAAATAATCTCCTCAACCACGTACAAGCAACATTGCTTTCAAAC
>REGM01000792.1:8719-23991 GCA_004194415.1 Aurelia aurita | reverse complement strand
ACAATGTTTGGCGGCTGCTCAGTTGACAAATTTGGAGCTTCAAGGATCAATCCTTTTGCAAAGCATGCAAGAGCTGTGAATCACCAACATCAAAAATTTCATCAACAGTTTCAGGCTGCCACCCTGGAGCAGACTGCACTCCTGCCAAGGGTAAAACAACAAAATGCAAACTTGAAACACAATGTACATGTTATTTGGCCTAATACCGGAATTCCTTGTAATTCTCCGTCTAATTTTTAAACACTCCTCCTCTATCCATCTGCTGCCTATGGCACCTGGCGTACTGCGTATGCCTATTCATGATTTGTGGTAGGAGTAACGCATACTGGCCTAGGATGCTGCTAGGCCCACACAACACTTTCCTGTCTCTGAAACAGATCAGCTGCAGAACCACTTCTTTGAACAGATACAACAACAAGAAATCCTTTCATATTTGCAATGAAATAGGATATACAGACAGATGTGATACCACAATCAGAGTGTGTGCAATCAAAGTGTGTAAAATTAGAGTGTGTAAAATCCCATCATTCTTCTCGCCCTGAAACTCTAGCCCAGCAGCCAGGTAGCCAGCTTCAATTAGGTGAGTAAATTATACGTTTCCTCGTGCGCGTGATGGTATCACAAAGAAAATCCCAAGAACTCCAAAATCTCCTTTGGAGTATTTCTCCAATCCAAACTTAGATTCATTCTGTATCTATCCTTGCACAACTCATGAAGTATCCTCTCTCATACAATCTTTAAAACTTGGTAAATCAAGCAGGCCCAACAGTATTCCTGTCAAGCTACTAAAGATTCTTGATGTACCCATCTCAAATGATCTTTCTTTTTTATCAATGAATCCTTTGTACCAGGGACCTTCCCTGACAACCTAAAAATTGCCAAGGTGGTACCAATCTTTAAAGTGTTTATGCAATGTGGAAACCGATTTTTTGTTCTCCTTAAAGGGGCTCTGTCGCCTATTTTTAGACAAAACGATGATTTTTCCAGTTTTTTTAAAGGAAATATCAGACAGGATTTTCATATTTTTTTCCAAAATGAAAGCGCAGTTTTGAAGATAAATCATTGTATTTCACTGAGGAGCAAACCAAACATTCATATCTTCTACGATTGCTCGGATATAAGTGGATTTTTAACGGTCACTTTTTCGTGGCTTGGGTGAAGCCACCAAACAAATTGCAGAAAACAATGGACGAACAATGGATAATTGGCGACACGAGCGGGTTTGCAGATTTGTTGATGGTTTGGCGACGGAGCCCCTTTAAAAACAAAAAAATATTCTCAATCGAATAATATTTAAAAAAGCGGATTCGAAATATCTTGTTCCGTTGAAATAATATTTGGCTTCAAAGTTTACGATTTCTAGGAATTGGAGGTGAACTAGTTTGTTCTTTGATCATTTGATTGTTTTTGTGGTTTGCCTAACCCTAACCCTAGATTTATGATGGTTTTGTGGTTCAACATTTGTTCTTTGAGCAAGTTTTCGTGGAAAACTGTTACAAAAGCTATTTCAAAGCATGTACAGGGATGCAAAAATCGGCCATATTTAGGCAAAAAATCTGCCTAAAGTCCAGGCCAAATGTTCGTAGGCAATGGCTTTGGTTTGGGGCCGCCCCTCAGATTTTATCTTCCCGTACGCTTATGACAAGACTTCGAGCTTTTAGATCAAATGACAATACAGGCCAGTACAGGAATCGTTGAAAAAAGCTAGCATGAGTGAGAAAAAGGCATTGTACATGGCAGCATGAAGGAATTAGGGAAGTGATCATTCAGTAAATCCTAGAAAGGCTAGCAATTTAGGTGCATGAAGATGTGCAAAGATGGGTGGGTAAAGAAATGCAATCTTACATTAATGCGCTTGTCTCTTGTATTTCAAAAGACAGGTTAAAACCACACACAAACTTTGATAAATCACGGAAAATAAGTTGAAGGTCAAGTTTAATTCTCATGAGAGTATTTAGTTGTCACTTTTAACGGTGTGTCATCTCAAAAGATGTACTGTGTATGTTGTATATGGACAAGAAATTTGCTAGCAGTTGAATTTTATCGAGTTGAGATAGTAGTTAAAATATTGGTTTTTCCTTTGTTTGTGTTGATTGTCTATGAAATAGTTATAAAAGACAACTTGTAATGTAAGAAGTGCCGTAATAACAATGATAAGATTACTTTCTGGAAACCTGATTATAACCGTGACCGAAGACTTGTGCTATTGTAAATGATTCAGAAATACGTGCCTTACAGTTGCTCGACAGAACTTTGAAAAACTGGCATAAATGAGAATCCGATAAAACAATAGAAGGAAGATTTTTATTTCGAACTCGCTTCGCAGGAAGGCAAAGTTTTTTTCCACCACTGACCTAACCATACTTTAATCTACAATGCAGTAATATCAATAGTTTGATGTAATTCTCCTCTGCTCACAGCAGGAGGTAATATCAGTAAAACTCCTCCGCCGCAGCGATAGGTAGTAATAGTAAATTTTCTCCCCATAACAGGAGGTAGTAACAGTAAATCTCCTCCGCCGCAGCGATAGGTAGTATTAATGATTCTCCTCCACCGCAGTGAGAGGTAGTATCAGTAATTCTCCTCCCCCGCAGTGAGAGGTAGTATCAGTATTTGCTGTGCTCATGCAGTATTGGTCTTAAAACTACAATAAACTACCTACATTGTCAACTGGGAACAACTGGTAATTATGGGAAGGTCAGGTTATAATAAGCTGCAAACAACTATAGTTAATCTGGCCACCTATCGGGTGGCCTTAACCGCCAAAGTACAGCCAAAATTGCGCTCCCTAGATCCTACCACTGCTAGTGAAATAAATGGGCATGTGCCTTAGTACGGTGACCAGACCATTTACGCTGTGCCTGAGGTCTTAGCTAGGATATTAGGGGCTCTATTGAAAACATTGCTAGGTGTTCTAATATATCGTTCGAAAAAGTTGCTGGACCAAGGGCCCAAGACTTTTATCAGCCAATCTGGGACGTTTGCTGCTGCCGTTGTTGCTGCTCCGATCCTGAAGCTGTGTGAAGATATATTTGGACCAGTGGCATCTTCACAGAAGTATTGGCGTAGGATATTGGTGATGGTGGATCTGGTGAGGTAGGAGTTGTCGGAGAAGGTGAAGAGTGGTTTGTCTTTTGAGGAACAGTTTGGAAGGTGTGATTGCAAGGCACGGACTGGGCAGATGCTGGTGTGGGAGGGGGCAAGTTGTAGCGTGTGACCATCGCGAAACGGGTCTGATTTGGAAGCTTTGATATGGAGTGACAAGCAGTCTGGGCCAATTGTGAGATTCCTTACCAGCAGTGTTGTTTGGGGGTCGAATGATGTTGTTGACTTACAGCAGAATTCCAATGATCTTAAGAATGCGAAAAAGGATGTGGTGCATGCAGCCCATAACATCAGTTTGTCCTTGGGTGTAAAGTCTGCTGCCCGAATATACTCTTTTAGCTGTTTCATACGATCCAGGGTAATTGGGGTATGCTTAGGCCTGCAGGATGAACCTTTGACACGCTTGATTCCACGAAGCAAAAGGCGAAGGAGATGCACCTGGCCAAAACATGGTGCAAAACCGAGTTCAATGTGACGGTGGCGTACCGCAGTTAGATACGTTTGAATGGTTGCGTATGATAGTGTGCGGGCAAGGTGAGAGGCAAACAATCGAAGAGACAGCTCTTGTAATGGGTACGGCGTCACATTGTGCGGGCTGCAGAACGACAGGAATGCGGACTGTCCTTAGTGATATGTTTTTCTGGAACAGTCTGAGATTGATTGTAGTTGGAGGAATTTGAGGTCCCTTTTTAGACGTTCCAGACTGATACTGGAATTCTGGTTGGACGCGGATTTGCTTCCGGAGCCAGACAAAATAATCTGTGTACCTGTGAATGAGAAAGAGCATCGGCGAGAACATTGGATGTACCAGCAATATGTGAAACATTTATAATAAAATTTGGGGGCATTTGGACGTGTGTTTAGACCATATATTTACGACTGCTTCATTATCGCAGTGAACGCGGAGTTTCTTCCCTACAAAACGTTCTGCTCAAATCAGACAAGTTACATATATAGGAAACAGTTCCTTCCAGGCAATCGAGTAACTTTTGAACTGGTTTGTCCATATTTCCGATATCCAGTGGCCACTAAAATAGATTCCAAACCCGATCTCAGCGGAGGCATCAGTGTAGAGTTCTTAGTCTGGGCACTTGGTGAAGAAACGGTCTAGGATCTTTTGTTTCCATTCCAAGATGGGAGGAAGTCAAGCCACCATTGAATATCCTCACGTGCCGACAGATTCAAAGTAATGTGGTGGCTGTGCTTAACAACAGAGGTGGACAGGTCAATTAAGTGTCTAAGGAATGTGCGTCCTGGTGGAATGATTTTTGCGGCAAAGGAAAATTTTTCGATTAAGGATAATAGTTTGCGTTTTGTGCACTTTTTCCGCTGATGTCATACGTGAAGGAAAGACATTAAGTTGTGTAATTTTTCTGGAGGGAGGTGGGTTACCATAGCAGCAGAGTCAATTACTATGCCAAGGTAGGTTAGTTCAGTTGTGGGGCCTACCATTTTTTCAGGGGCTAGTGGAATGCCTAGACGATCAAACAAGTTTTTTGTCTTGCTAATGTTTTGGGCACACAATGCTCCATCTCCTGGAGCAGCTAAAAAATAGTCATCTAAGTAATGTGTACAGTTTGATATTCCATAATTGTTTTGCATAATCCACATTACAGCATCCGCAATTTGATTGAAACGGTTTACTGACGATCTTAGGCCGAATGGTAGACATAAATCGACAAAGTATAGACCACAAAAGGAAAAGCCAAGGAGGTGCCAGTCGCTTGGCGCAACTGGACAAATCCTATAAGCGCTGTTAACGTCTAACTTGGCTAGAAGCGAACCTTTCCCTAGCTCTGGAACAATCTCTACGGCTCTGTCAAAGGTTTCATAGCGGACCATCGCTTCATCGTCTGAAATAAAGTCGTTGATGGAATAACCCTTCGGAGATGACAAATCTGTCATCATACGGAACTTGTTAGAGTCCTTTTTAGGGACAACTCCAATTGAGGAGGTCCTGAAGTTTGCGAGTGGTGCAGTACGAAATAAACCTGCTATGCGGTGAGCCTGAAGTTCAGTCAGTATATTGTTTGTGATTGGCTGTAAATTGGTCTTTGCAGATATCAGATTAGAGGTTGTGTTGCTAAATTCTGGGCCTGAGTAGCCTATGTGAAAACCAGATGCAAAACCAGATAAAATAAATTCAATAAAATGTTTGTCAGGATAGTATTTTAGTTCTTTACCAAGTTCAAAAATATCCACTGGAGTAGGAATGGATGTAGGCAACGGTTCAAAATTTGCTAGAAGAGTTTTTGCAAAAGGCTCCCGCATTTGTTGCAGGCATGGGGGCGAGTGCATTTTTGGGTAGGTGCAACGGTTGCCTGCATTGAATTCCCGGCAAAAGGTATGAAAGGGGTTCCTGTAGGACATGGTGCTGGCTCGGGGACGAAAAGACTCCTTTGGGCAGTTGGAGGAGTAGTGCCCAGGTTGAGAACACTTGAAACAGGTTGGTTGGGCCGGTGATTGGGTGGGCTGGGTGTGTAGAAAACGGTCAAAGGCATAATCGTACAATTTATCCCATTGGGCTGATTTATCTCTGGCTATGTTTAAACGAAATTCTACGTCATATCTGTACCACATAGTGAAAGGATAAACCCTTTGAAAGGAACAGATTGACTCTTGGTAAGATAACATCTGGGGAGCAAGGTCCAGGTGAAAGTGGACCATACCCCTTAAGCAAACATTCCAGGCTTCAAACCACTGGCTTGTGGTTGTTATGCTCAGCTTTTTAGACTTGCCAGTTGAAAAGGTTACCTGGTCGGGCCTTGTTTCAGTTGGAGAAAGCTCAAAATGCAAGTGTGGTTCAATAGAGGCTTTTGGGGGGCCAGGTCGAAAACGCGGAAAACGTGGAAAACGCGGAAAAGGCAAACTTTCCGTGTTTTCCGCGCTTTCGTTTTGGCTATAGGTGATTTTCGAAAACGCGGAAAACGCGGAAATTTCTTCATATCAAGTTTGATAAGTAGCTTTTCGTAGATATTGTTCAGTATTACGTTAAGCTATATTTAAGAATAAAGAAAATCAACTTAAATCATCAATGGGGTCTGGGCCTGANGAAAAGATCTTTGGAAAATTTAAATCATCAATGGGATCTGGGCCTGATGGCATTGCTAACTTTTTCTTGAAAGCGGGACTTCCAATCTTAGCCGAATCTCTTTGTGACATTTTTAACCTCTCTTTAGCTACTGGTGTTTTCCCAGATAGTTGGAAAATTGCAAGAGTTGCCCCTATATTTAAAAGCGGACAACAGAATGATCGCTCAAATTACAGACCTATTTCAGTTCTCCCTTTTTTATCAAGAGTGTTTGAAAAGTTGGTTTACAATCAGCTTTATGAGTATTTGGACGGAAATGAGCACCTTTTCTCACATCAATCCGGCTTTAGGAGTTTGCACTCTGTAGTTACGTAGCTCTTAAACAATACCAATGATTGGTACGTCAATATTGATAAAGGAAAATACACTGCTATGGTCTTCATTGACCTCAAGAAAGCATTTGACACGGTCAATCATCAGATTCTTCTCGCGAAGCTGAAGAAGTATGGCATTGATGGCCTCGAATATTTATGGTTCCAATCCTACTTAAAAAACAGACGTCAGTTCTGTAAAGTTAATGGTGCACGATCTAATTTGCAAGATATTGATTGCGGTGTTCCGCAGGGGTCATGTTTAGGACCACTTCTTTTTCTAATCTACATTAATGATCTTCCATTGGCTCTCCATAAATGTAATTTGACTGTTCATAATGATAATACCTCAGCATAATAATTGTTCATTAATAGTAGATTCAGAATCTACATGGCTGATTTGGTTGATTCAGCTAAAACCAAGAACAATGTTTAAAAGATAATCCACAAAAAATCATGCGAAAATTGTCGTCAAACCTCTATTCTTGAGTAATATTCACAGTGATCTTATGTTTTGAACCCAATTATACACATCTTTTTCTTGATAAAACCTTAAAGAAAATCATTTGAAAAAAAATTTTCTTGCCAAGAAAATCAGTATAGAGTCCCTTTCAGATCTAAGATGTCTATTTTGGTAGAGGAGTCATTCGTAAATATAGCTTAACGTAATATTGAACAATATCTACGAAAAACTACTTATAAAACTTGATATGAAGAAATTTCCGCGTTTTCCGCGTTTTCGAAAATCACCTATAGCCAAAACGAAAACGCGGAAAAACACGGAAAGTTTTCCTTTTTTCGCGTTTCCACGTTTTCCACGTTTTCCGCGTTTTTCACGTTTGCCGCGTTTTCCATGTTTGCCGCGTTTTCGACCTGGCCGCTTTTTGGGAGAAGGGTTGACAAATCGATTTACTCCTTGTTCTTTAGGGCCTTGATAACTTTGTCTGACAAAGGGGGGAGGGAAGTTGGGACAAAGTTGAAAAAGTGAAGAGCAAATGCCTTGGAAGGTCCCATGTTCAGCTGATGATGAAGGTAAAGGCAAAGGAGGGGGGCTATTCACAGAATTTTGGAGCTCTTGCAGAGGAAGGGCTGTGACTGGAGCTTCTGTGGCTTGTTGTGCTTGCACAGGCTGGTTGGCAGTTGCTGAGGCTGGTGATAATGGTGGGATGATGGGGCGTTGCATGGCATTGGAGACTTCAGACCTGATAAGGGCACACAATTCTTGCAATGAAAAGCCAACAACCTCCTTGGTAGCAGTAGTTGTGCTGAACTTTTGAGCAGCCCCTTGCTGAATTTCCGGGCCTTGACCTGCTGCTGATATCTGGAATGGTTCCTCGACCATGGATGAATTTCCTTCGCCAGGTGGTATGACATTGAATAGCCGCTCTGCTAAGGTATTCTTTGGGCCAGTAGCGGCTAGGTCATACCTGTAGCATCGGGTTTTCTAAGACACCTTCTTCATTCTTTTCCAGTCATGCAAGGTTAAACTTATTTCTTCTTCCTCAGACGGAACTGACTTTGACGAAGGTTCTTCCGACTCAAACATGACGTTGGAATTAAATTCAAATAGATATTCTCTTGCAATCAAATCACAACAAATTCATGAAAGAGTGGCCTAAATTCGCATGTGCTCTCAAACTGGATGCATGCTGGGAAGCAAGAAGCATGGCGGGAAGGCGGCCTACGCAGAGGGCTTAAGTAAATTCACCTACGCCTTTGTGTTAAAATACATGTATGGGGCATAAATGTTCTATTACCACACCGATTGTTATCGGCTTCGATTGTTTCTGCTCGAAGCTATTTGCCGCTCCATGCCTTGTCTTATGAATTTTTTAAAACATCGCCACATTTCTAAAACAAGAGTTTTTGAAAAGCGGTTTTCACAGTTGCATTTTTCAACTTGTTGTTTATTACCTGTCAAAATATCATTTCTGATCCACTACCGAATCCCCTTCAAAAACACATTTTTCCACACCAATTATTATCGGCTTCAATTGTTTCTGCTCGAAGCTGTTTGCCGCTCCATGCCTCTTCTTATGAGTTTTTAAAACATCACCACATTTCTAAAACCAGAGTTTTTGAAAAGCAGTTTTCGCAGTTGCATATTTCAACTTGTTGTTTATTACCTGTCAAAATATAATTTCTGATCCACTACCCAATCCCCTTCAAAATACATTTTTCCAGACTGATTGTAATGTTTCCCTTTGAATTCAGGTGTCAAGGATATTGAGAAGATCAATCATAAATGCGTTAAAACATTGCTTGAAAGTTGAAATAAAAAAGCGTACTCGCTGTAGTCTCACTCCTAATTTTGTAATCTTGATCTTGAAACGGTTCATTAGTAATTAAATTGCCATTGGAATCCTTGAGTTGCTTGTAAAACCCTTCAAAAGCTGCAAGCCGAGCACAGGTAACATTCGTCTTGCAAGAAGCACAGGTGACATTCGTCTTGCAAAACATAATCAACAAATTTTTTCAAAATAATTAATATATCAAATTAAAGCTGAAATTCTCCCGTCTCTTATGGTGTAATTTGATTCGGAGTTTGTTTGGTTTTGGAAGGGTGGTTGATCCAAGAGGAAGGAGCACAGGTGACATTCGGCTCAAATTTTTTGCAAGCCCCTAGGTCAGCGGTTGAATCAAATGAGAGCTATGCTGAATCTGAATAGACGTTTTGCTGTTACTACTTAGAAAGGAAATTTTTAAATTTGTAAACTTTTCGAATTTCAGTGATTTTTCAAACCAACGTGGCCCACACTTTACATAGTCCCTATCATTATTGAGGGTGGTAAAGTGTATTTCGTGAAACGTGATCGGCTATATTTTTTTCTCGTGAAACGTGAAGGGCCAGCATTTATTTACGTGCAACGTGGAAAGCAAAAAAGACTTTTATTTGTGATCATGACCCCCCCCCCCCTTTACCACCCTCATCGCATTTGGCTCAAAACTCGTTTTGAAAAACACCACTGACATGCTTGGAGGCATTTTGCTAATATATTTTGGCGGTCGGAGGCACTAAAAAATCTTTGCCAGCCCTGAACATAAGGGTGGGTTTTGGAAGAGAAACATATCTAGAAGGGGTACAGTTGGTAAAATTCCCCTAAATATGGATAAGAAATGTGGTATTTTTTATATTTTAAAAAAATGATGGCAGTAATTCATGAGAATCCTTGTGACTTGTTCTCACCATTTACAATACAAATGGTATCCACCAAAATATTTTAAGCAGCTCCAAGGCAGTGTGGTAAATGAAAGGCCAAAAAAGTAAGAGGAAAAACTTGTAAACAAAATTCTTTCAAGAAAATATGTAATTTTTACAGAAATCAAGCTGACATGGAGAGAAGCATTGGTTCCACTTATTTTCAAGCTAAAATTTGTGCAATGCAAAGAATCTGTGGCAGAAAGTTTGGATGTGAAGTGTGTGGGGTTTGTTTGTTGAATTTAGCTGACTGTTTTACCGGACTGTTATAAAAAACCACAAACATCTTTTGATGAAGGCCTGTGATGCTGCAAAGTAAATTTGTTCTTTCTGTAAGCTTAAATCTTGAATCACTTGCAGTGTGGTCGAAGGGGAGGGGTACATGACTTGGGGATGGACGGGGGTCTGCCACCCAGTTTTCAGAAAGCTAACCCACTTCTAATTGCCAAAATGTGCCTTTGTACCCACTTTTATGATGAATTTTGGTGAAAAGCGTCCATTTTAAACTATTTTTTGCCGATTTCAGCGAAACCAACCCATGTTCAAGGAAAATCTGCTGAAAAATGACCCTTTTTTAGAGAATTTTGGGCCAAACACCCACCTATATAAGTGGCACATACCTGTACCCTTGACATGTTATGTCCCCCCCTCCCCGGAGTGTGGTATGTAATCAGTTTCATGGGCTATCCATATAGCCATCAAATATAAATTTCAATTAATCATGATAAATTTTCAGAGTTTTACACCAGGCATTTTCAGCATTGATTATACTGCATCACTTTCCTCAAGCCCAAGAATGAAGAGGCAGGCCATGAAAGAGCATGGGTGGGATATGACCTCCTACTACTCAAAATTTGGGTTGGCACTAGATCATGGTGGAGATAAGGACATGACGTAATAGCTAATATTGCAGAACGAGGTAGCAAACACCAGAATGAGGTTGTCTGCCGATGCTTTTGTTTTGATTTCAGATTTTCAGATTTTCATTCCCAATCAATAGCCTAGTACATAGTTTTAAATGTATACTTAATACAGCTATTGACGGGTAAATAATAAAACAGAATAACATAAACAACAATGCGTTTAATAACAAGGTTCAACATAACATAAGTGATAAAAAGACACAATCTAATCATGATTAAAGCTACTGCCATTGTTAGATAGTTGTAGGTTCACATATCTGTTTTGCTCTGTATGTTGATTTTAAGCAGTTTTCAATGAATTTATTGATGGCGTGATTTATTGGCATAGTTTTTTCATTCATCAAATATATAAATTTATTTTGTGTATCTAAAAAGTTGAATATTGGTTTTACTGAAGAGATTACTTCAAATAGTTTTCTCCTCTCCTCGCTGTTTAAATCACATGTCATTAAGCAATGTATTTCATCCTCCATGGTGTTACAGAAAGTACATATTCGTTCTTCTGGTTTTTTTGGTGGTCTAAAGTAACGTCCTATTTCGATTTCTAAGCGATGATCTGACAACCTAAACTTGCTAACGATGGTTCGTGTTGTGATGTTTGTTTCGTGCATCAAGTATGATTCGATCTTTACATTGTCTTTAAATAGACAATATGTGCGCATTTTTGGTTGGTTTCTTAAACTCGTTAGAGTGTTTTGATAGCTACAATCAATAATACGTTGGTGGATAATATTTACAATGTTCATTGGCGTAGTTGTCTGGTTCTGAAAATTGTTTGACGGTAATAGCCATAAGTATCCTAAGCCATGTTTATAGAGGATGTTGCTAAATGCAGTGGTCCAGTTGAGTTTCATAATTATATTGTTGTTATAAACATTGCGCAGAAGTGAATTGTTGTCGCTTTTGAGGATACGTAACCAATTTTTGACAGTCGATTTGAATCCAGTAACATGAAGTTGAAGTCTACCTACTTCACATCTACAAGCGTTATTTGAAACTGTGTTTTTCACCCCTAATAAGTGTTTACAAAATTTTATGTTCAATTTTTCAATCGGATTCATGTCACTAAATCCATGTTTCAGGCAACCCCAAAAATCTATCCCATACAGAAGGATTGGTTTGACTAGACTATCAAATAGCTTGATGGTAAGAATGATATTACGTTTAAATAGGTCATCTAAACAACTTCTAAGTTTAAAATATGCTTTTAGGCCACGTTTATATAGATCGTTTAGCAATTCCTTAATATTTAGGTTTGGGGTTATTAAAAAGCCAAGGTAATTAAATTTTTTTACGGTTTCTAGTTTTTCATCTTTGAAGTGAAATGTGTTACTCTGTAGGAGTTTGCCCCCTTTATTCATGACCATGCATTTTGTCTTTTTTGTGTTCACCTTTAATTTATTTTCGTAGCAGTAATTGTTTAGATCGTCCAAAGATCGCTGTAAACCTAATTTTGATTCAGATATGATAACGATATCATCTGCCCAGAAAAGAGATCCAATGGTAGTATCTCCCATTTTTGCAGGTTCATTTGTAGGTTTTTGAAAAATTTCGGGAAGATCGCTCAGAAAAGTATTGAAAATGTTTGGGCTTAAAATACATCCTTGTTTGACTCCTCTGTTAACATCAAAGAAGTGTGTTATTTTGTCTCCAATTTTGATGCAAGTTTCGTCATTTTTGTACATGTTTTCAATAACCTTATAAATGTTGCCTCTTACACCCAGTTTATATAATTTTTGTAACATCAGTTTTCTAGATATACTATCAAAAGCTTTCTCGAAGTCTATGAAGGCAACATATAATTTTTTGCCATTTTTGTTGCAATAAAGGTTGATCAGGGAGTGTATAATCATTAGATTATCGGATGTTCTATTTCCTGGAACGAAGCCGAGTTGTTCAGGCTTAATTATGTTATGTGTAAAGATATGTCTACTTATTCTGTCGTTAATTATCATGTTAAACAATTTCCCTAGGCATGACGATAAAGCAATTCCTCTATAGTTCGTTTCCAATGATTTATCTCCTTTTTTATGTAGTGGCACTGTCATACTTTTTGTCCATTCTGAAGGAAATATTCCGTTATCTAATAAACTGTTAAACAAATTTATGAAAATGTTTGGATATAAGTTCACAGAGGTAGATATCATCTCATTTAAAAGTTGGTCCGGTCCAGACGCTTTACCGCCTTTTAGTTTTTTTACTACATTATTTAGTTCTTTTAAGGAAATTTTTTCCATCATCATGGTATCAACTTCGTCGTCTGGATTGATATTTGTGCCAGTATCTAGCTCATCTTTGTTAAAGAGTAAGGTCTGGAACATGTTAATCCATTTTGTTGAATCGATTGATGTAACGTGATTATTTTCAGATTTTGTAGACTTTTTAAGATCNCATCATTGGAGTGTTTTTAATGGAAAAAGGTGGAAAATATTTTAAAAAATTGCTAATTAGCCCAAAATGGCGGCCAAAATGACGTCATAATACAAAAATGCTGACGTCATCAAATCCCAGAAATTGCGGTATGAAATTAAAGCCCTTTGTTTGCTGATTCGTTTGATATATAATACTTCATAATTTAAGCAAATTTTGCCATTGAAATCATCGAAAACAATGATTTTGCTGTTACCTGCTTCCAAATATGGGCATGTCACGTGACCTGTGAGTTCTATTGTTCAATTTTTTTCATCAAAATGTAGCTAATAGATAATTAGTAAAAGTCAAGGAGACTGGGGGGACATAGCTGATGTCGTTTAAAAACGCGGCACACAAAAACCTTGAGGGGGGTGGAATCCACCATATGGATTAGGAAGAGAGACATTGTGCAGCATGATGGTATTTGTCAATGAACATGGCAGAAGAAATTGTACCCAGTATGACAAAACACTGAGCTTTCCTTTTGCTGAACCTTGGGATTATGGCGTATTATGTTATGGTTCCTAAATCCTAAACCACCAAATTGTAGAAACTGTAGTAGTCAATTTTTGCTTTCTCTTGTGTATTTATAAAACGCACAATGCATGATTGATGCACAATGCATGATTGATTTGTGTGTTTGACATGTCATCACACGGACAGGACATGTAAGATTTGATGGAGCAGTCACGAAATTTTCCGGACATATTAGAAGCCCAGAACTTAGGAGTGGAAGGTGACGTATCCGTCAGAAAATGTTACAACACCCTGAGCGGTACAGTAGTAACTTGTTTCCTAATAAGAAGGGGACTTAGGGGTATAGTAGTGGTTGCTCATGAAAGCATTTGACTGCATTTTTTTGCTGAAAACAATAGGCTGATTGTTCCAAAAACAATTGTGATATTGTACTGTAGGCATGAAACAATTAAATCATAAACCTGCATTTCCATGATGGTATGATGATGATAAAACACATGTCGTTAAATCATTGAGCTGCTCCGGCCTCTGATTGGTCCATAGAACAATAGAGCACTGAGACAATAAGACTTCTGATCTTAACAATCTTGTTTCCCTGTGATTGCGAAGCTGCCTGTAAGAAATCTGCCGCTGAGCCGCTTGAAGCTGGCTTTAAGCGCTTTAAGTGATGGAACTGCGCGGAAGGAAAGATAAACGAAGTACTTCCAAGATGCTTAGATCCTCAAGCAAGTAGAGACCCTGGGTTTCCCTTTGTGTGGTATGTTTAATTTATCTTGTTGTACTTTGTGGGCTTATTTCTGTCCACCTTCTATTAGCTATGTAAACCCAAGTACCGTACACAGCAAGAACATCAAATGAAGTGAAGCAGCCCGTGGGCCTAAGCTCCTAGTTAGTATAATTGGGCCTAAATAGTTGGCCTCACAAATATAGGTATATTTAGAGGATAATCATGACAAAAAAAAACTACACATATATCAACTATAATGTGGCAGGATAGGAAGAAGAATGATAGCAACATTAGCAACGCTATATCCTGAAATACCAATTAACAATCATACACCTTTTAGTTGTTATGTCCCTTATAAATTGGCTGGTAATAAAATACACTGCCCCCAAGAAAAACTTTAGAAAATTTATAATAATCAAGCAATTTTCTTTTGCTGAATGTTGGTAAATAAAATTACTAAAGCATGCAATGCTAGAGAGGATCTAACATCTCTGACAAATTGTATACATATGATGACATCCAGGGTGCATTCCATGTAGACTCCACGCCGAAGGTTACGCCAATAACAAAGTAATTTACACCAGGAAAACAATAGATCTATTCAATTCAATTACAATAATTTTCTATTGTTTCCATCAGATTTTCACGCCACTGCACCAAGAAAATTTCTTTTCCACGCTGCAGATCTTTGGGCCTAAGTGCATGAAATGCACCCTGGGATGACATCACTTATTTGTATTTTGTTACCATGATGATCAAAAATGTAGGTTTCCAATTATAAAGACTGGACTGGACAACAGAGTTCTCTTATTCAAACATCAAACTCTTATCCAAGAAATAGATCCAAAGACTGAAATCAAAGATTACCCGAAGGATACAAAAACAGCATCAGATCTCCTAGTTCTCGAGCTAAATATGTCAGATTTAAAAAACAAACTACAAGTTTAAGTATAACGAAGATGTATGTAGATGATGTGGTGAACATAAAGGAAATATAGAACATCCATGGGAATGTAAGAAATTTAAG